>CAMXCT020000898.1:0-147500 GCA_947184155.2 Cladocopium goreaui | reverse complement strand
TTCTACCCGTTGGGACGAATTCGTGTGGTGGACCGACCTTGAGGAATTAAGAGCGCCGATGCACTGAGCGGGCCAACCTCGGTTTCACCTATGATTTGGAGCTTGCCACAGCGATAAGTCGTGGATTGGGATGCCTACTAACCATGAATCGCTAATTCGGGCCAGAATTTCCGCAGGGATCCGAGGAATCAAAAGTCCCACGTGAGGAGTTGAATCATTGGTGACTGGTGACGGCAGGAACCTCTTTTTAGGACCATGATGTTTTCCTAAACATCCACAACTACCATCACTTCCCTTCATTTTTCAGCCCCATTGCTGACCGCATTTCCCCGAGGCTGTGGTGCCGTTCTTTGTGAACACTCTCGTGTGGGAAGCTCCCCCCCGCTTAGCTCATTTTCAGTGAGTAGGGTGGATCTTTGTGAGATCGCAACTACAGGATCTTTTTTTGGGGAGCATAGAAGAAGGATATGGAGGTTTCCGAAAATCAAAGGTACCCCCAAAATCATCATCCATGGATGACCATGATTTCGTAGTGAAACCTATGGTGACTTGGGGATCACCCATTTTAAGAACCCCCCATATAGCATGATATAGCGGGATATAACCAACTATGATATGTGAATATGGGTGTGTCCAAAAGTGGGGGACTTCTCTCCATTCATTTTTTTGGGCAGCATGATGATAAACCCTCACTTTTTCAAACATTAAGTAAAATTCACAAACCACATGCAACTTTTTAAGAATATAAATAGCTCCTTAACGAACAGATCCAATAATATTCATCAGAGGTTTCAGATGTTTTTAGAGGGGTATGAAAATATTACGGCCGGATATTTAGCACAGACCTTGGATGTTGCTGACATGAAGTCACATCTAGACATTTCCCAGAATAGGGCTACCCCCAAACCATCCATTTCATTTTCGGATTTTCCATTCTGACGCGTCCAGCTATTGGGGTACCCTCAACCATTAATTGGGAGTCCTCCATTGGTTCTCGATCTCCTTAAGCTACCTGCGGACCCTGCGCCAGATTCCAGAGTGTCTTCACCGACACTCACATGATTCTGTTCGCACTCTTGGGCCTGAGTGTGCAGCTTAGCGATCTCGGTTGACTGAAGCCAAATGGGGGAAACCCAAAAATACTGGTACCCCAAGTCACTATGGTTGTTTCAATACTAAATTGGTCATCCATGACTTGGATGATTTGGGGTACCACTATTTTAGGAACCCGCCAAATAAGCGAACCAGTCATGGTGCAGACTCGGCTTAAAATTCTAGGTACCATATGATTTTTTGAGAAGTTTCCACCAGAGGTGGATTTGCTTACCATGGAGCCTTGCGCAGAGTTGGGGGCTGAGTGGTCTGGTTTGTTGAGATTTGATCGTACGCATCCCCCATTAATTGCAATGCAGGCAGGAGCCCTCCTGGTAGCTTTTAGTGAAACCGCCATCAAAACCGCGGCGCGTCATGGTGCCCAGCAAATGCCAGGAGAAAACGCATCGACAAAAGTGGACTTTCGAACACATGGTCGAAGAAGCAGAGGCAGTTTTCACCTTCATTGGGCCCAGTACGTATACGGTATACGGAGACCGGTGACCAGTATATAGGTGACTGTAGATCTGCTTCAGATTCACGCGACTTCGGCAGGAAGTGATGCGAGAGCAAGACAATAAGATTCAGGCCGGAGAATTCTCAGTTTCACAGCGCGCGCATAGATGCATTGATGCAGCCGCCAAGGAGACGACAGCGCAAGTCAAAGGTCTTCGGGTGGTTGCAGAGGTCTCCCAGTGCAAGATGTAGTTCTGATGTCTTTCCGCTTTCCCGGTGGAAATGTTTTGCATGTTTTACAGAATCTGCAGATCTTCAACAATCGGATGTTTCCAGATGCTGCGTTTCTGGCATCAAATTCTCCAGGCCTTGTGCGATGTCATAGTGAAGCTGGACAGCAAGAAATGCGTAGCTCTCCCAGCTTCCGTGCCACGAAGTGCCAAAACAACGGCCGTGCGACGGCCGTGCCACGGCGCGGTGTGAAATCGCCTGAGGTCGATGGAGCCAACCCCCGGCAGGATGCTTTCTTTGAGCCATTGGCCCATCCCGAGTTGAGATTTACGGATGGAATGGGGCCATTTTTTCGGAGCTCAAGCGCAGGAGTTTTAGGGTATAGAGTCTAGAGATGTATAGAACCAATTTTCAGAAAAATCGACCTTCGTGATTATTTCTGCGTTTGTAAGCTGGTATTTCTCCGCTCAGGACAAAGCTCGAAGGGAGATGTTTTGAGGACTTCTTGTCTGAGCAAGACAGGACAGAGTCGGTTGGTTTTTGCTTGGCAGAGTGCAGAGGATGGAAAGTCAGAGCGTGTCAAAAAACAAGGTAGAGAATATTGGCAACAAGAACATTCCTCAACCATTTATTGTATATCAATGTGTATCAGCAGGGCAAACCCACCAGTTTTGGGAGTTGGGGTCTCCCATTTGCGACAGATCAAAATCAAGCCACGCTGCGCGAACAGTTCGGCTCAGAGCGTGGTTCCACGAGTCCGCAGGAGTCGCTTCAGCAAGTTGATGTCATCCATTCAGGCCCTTTTTTTCGGCGGGAGACATGCAATGAAAGTAGGTTCATCATCATAAATCATCTATAAATGGGCCGGCACCATAGCTATGTTAAATAACCAGAGGATACAACGATCTGACTGATGGATTCAACGATTTTTCTCGTTACGGATGATGGCCTTTGACCAAATGCCAGGTAGGCTTCCCAGCGTGCATGCCAGTGACGATCCGGAAAAAGCACCTCACCTCGGAGGCTCCGTCGCAGTTTGCGAAAAATCACCAGGTTTCATACAGGATGGGGCCCAGTCAATAGCGTTCAGTTGCCTCAAAAAAGTGGCTTAACTATGGTTTATGGTAGAATAGTTAGTTGGGGTTATAATTGTTAAACAAACATAACTGGGGGGCCCCAGGTAAATTCACGGAGCTTTGAAACATCCACTCTCGAGACCTGCGAGGTGCACCTTCTTGCAGTGGATACGGGGATCACCAGGCGAGTTTAAGCGTTCCTCGCAGTGAGCGTCTGGACGTTGGACGTTTCTTTCGCTGGCAGGGAGCCCCGATATTTGATTGGAATGCGGATTGAAGCGGAGCATTTCACGGCTGTGGAAGAGGAGCGCCGCGTCGCCGGCAGAAAGCGGACTTGCTTTCTTCAAACAATTTTTCCATATCTTCAGAAACTATCCAGTATAACAAAATATACACACACAACGATATATGAAGACATGTATAGACCATATATAACCCTCATGTGCAGTGTATAGATCCAGTGGTTTAATGTAGCCCGATGTTACTTTTGGCTCAAGTAAAATAGAGCTCCGCAGCTCGATATCGTGTTTTCATGGTAGCGCGTGAGCCTGGTGAGTCTGACGCTGATTACGAGTTGAGGCAAAGGGACCGCAGGCACAGTAAGTCGAGGTGTGTTGTAAGTAGCTCCTCAGAGGAGGAGGAAGAGGAGGAGGAGGAGGAGGAGAGCCGAGCGGCTGGTTCAGCCGCAGGCTCGGAACTGGGAGAAGAGACCAGAGAAAGCCCAAAGCCCAGAGCAAAGCCCAAGATCGGATTCTATAAACCTCAGCAACGATATCCAGGTGGACATCTCCAGGTTGAAGCTGCGAGGTCAGCAACGGTGGCAAAAGAAGGCCAGTCGTGACTTTGATTGGTTAAGCAAATCCAGCAGATCAAGTACCCTTGAGAGGTCAGGGCCAGATCCATCAGAGCGGTTGGAACTTAGCGATGGATGCGCCGTGAAATTGTCCGCGTGGAAGCGAGTTAAAGAGGACTCGCTCCAAAGGCTTCAGACTGCGATCCGCCCAGTCCCGCCAATATCGCAACCTCCGAGGGCAACTGAGGCTTGTGAAGAAACAAGGAGCTAAGGTGGACCGTGGATTGGAAGAACAGACCGACAGGTTTGGAAAAGGGCGACAAGAGACCTTTAAAAGGAATCCAATTCGGTTGAAGCCGGTTTCGCGACATCCAATTCGACTTCGTTCAGAGGCAAAGGCAATTCCATCATCAAGTGCAAAAGCCAAGCCGAGACCAAAAGCGAAGGCGAAAGCAAAAGCCTGGACTTTGGCTCGACACCGGGTGCAATGACCAACTGCACTTGGACTCAAGGTGCACGGTCGTGCTGCAGAGCTAAGTCAGAAGATCCAGGACTTAGCCAACAAGTGTGCTGCGACGCATCAGCTTTCAGCCAATTCCTTGAGAGTTCCTTTCAGGTGAGGCACTTAGCAGCAAAACAGCTCCAGCAGGACACCGGAGCTAAGGGCCAGCATCGATCACTCGACGCTTGTGGGCACAAGACGAAGCTTGTTGGTCGTGCGACGACCGGAAGAGGAAGTTAGAGCCGGGCGTTGAAGAGTATCTTAGGAAGAAGGCCGAGGCCAAGAAGGCCAAGGCTGACCTGCTATGTAAAGCAGCGCCGCAGCGGCTTGGAAAGCCGCAGCGAGCGGACGCTCCGTCCGCCGAGGGGTAAAAAGGAGTGCAATATATAGCTGTCCATTCGTAAGGGTGAATTGGAACAACAAATTCAAGAATTGGCAGATACCATCCAACAACTTAGGCAATCCCAAATAGCCCTAGCCGCTGAAAATGAGCGGCTGAGAGAGGGCCAGGCAGGTGTTCAGGCATTGGCGCAGTCCGTAGGTGAGTTGGCACAGTCTATCGAGACTGTGCCGGCATTGCGTCGCAGGACGCGGTCTGGGACAAAGACACCAGACTAGAACCAGTGAGCAAAAGGAGCAAAACCTGGTACCAACTGTTGCATCTGACTATGCATTCATGTCCCGCAGTGACGAGGACGATAAAAGGCTGAGGCCCATGATGAGAGGACACAGATGGTTGCAGCAACCTTTGTGGACTCGAAGGGTGCAACCCCTTATGCTGTGAAGCTTGCAGCAGCGTTTTTGAAGAACTTAGGCTACCGCAAGGTAGTGCTTAAGTGGGATGGAGAACGCTCCATCATGGCATTGAAAGAGGCAGCGGCCAGAGAAGCCGCCATCGAGTCAGGCCTGAAGAGTCTCCACCAGGAGACCACCAAGCGAACGGGTTGGCTGACAATGCAATCCGCGAAGTGAAAAGGCAGATCCGAGTTTTGAGGTCAGCCTTGGAAGAGAAAGTAGGCAAGGGGTCCTTCCTGATGAAGACCCGATGCTTGCTTGGTTGCCGCGGCAGGCAGCGGACCTGTTAAACAGGTACAAGAAAGGAACGGATGGGAGGACGCCAGAAGTCCGCCCTAGTGGAAAGCACTGGCGGAAACCCGCCATAGCTTTTGGAGAGAGACTCTACTTCAGGGAAGTAGGGGAAGGAACGCGTGTCCTGAAAGAGGGGGGCATCATGGACGCACAGGATCCTTGATGCTGATTCAATCGAGGCATTGGATTCCGACGAATGCCAAATGCCGACAGATGGGATCCTACTGGATGGGATCAATTGAGAGGAATACCTTGGCAGCTCAGTAGGAGAGCGGCTGATCAGTGAAGACCGGTTAGTCGTACCCTCACCACCGCCTGAAGCTCGAGTGGCACCACCTCAAAGATGGAAACTGTACATCAGAAGAGAAGATGTGCACAAGCATGGAGCAACTGAAGGTTGCCCAGGCTGTACTTGTGTCCTTGAAAATCGAAGGACCCTCATACAGAAGCCTGCAGGGCAAGAATCATCGAGGCAATGGAGAAAGACGAGATTGGAGCAGAAAGCATCCAGGCGCATGCAAAGAAGCGCAAAGAAGATCAAGAGAGAAATGGACCAAAACCAATGGTCGTTTTGACCAGAGAGAGAGATGAGCGTGGAAGATGGAGAAGGTAGACCAGTTGCACCAGGCGGCGTTGAGTATCCGGCGCCAGAGATACCGGAAGATCCAAATGAGAGAGCGAAGCTCAAAAGGGAAGTGACGCCCGGATCACCAACTTCTGAAGCAAAGGCAAAGCCGAAAGTGTCGCCACAGCAAGTGATGCGACGTGGGGGTCTGAGTATCGCATCAGGACCACCACTGACTAAGGCGAACCCATCGCCGACGCAAGGAGTCAAGCGTACCGCCGAGGAAGGTACGGGAGATCTGGAAAGTATAGAACCACTGCTGAGCAAGCGGCTGTTCCAGCCGCAGCACCAGCAGCGGAGAGTGCACCAGACACAGGAGCACTAGACCTGAAACGTGCAGCTTTAGCTGTGTTGAAGGAGGTTGCTATGGGCAACATCAAAACTTTGGCGGAAGAGACGTACAAGAGGAATGGAATTGAAATTTCATTTCAAGAAATCGCTGATATTGCAAGTTTGAGTTGTGAAATGGCAGCAACAGATATTGCTGAGGTTTACTCACCGAAACGCTTTACGGCGCTGGCGCAGCAGTGCAAGCTGAGGCCAGGGTTTGCTGTAGATCTTTGTGAGACAAAGGGAAATGGTGAATAGTGGAGCCCCAACAAGACAGCGGACGCGGAACTCCTTCACGAGAAGATAGACCGTGAAGAGCCCCTGTTGATCACAGGCAGTCTGCCTTGCCATTTGTTTTCAAAGTTGCAAGCGATATGTTGGAGCAAGATTCCACCAGAGGTCAGAGAGAAAAGAATGAAAGAGGCATTGCATCCTCCACACGTCGTGTGATGTGTATGAGAAGCAGATTCAGCAAGGGAGAGACTTTCTTCATGAAGCGCCGTGGGGTGCAACCAGCTGGAAAGATGAAAGGGTGGAACGCATATCCGCAAGGGATGATGTGCACGTGCTGCAAGGCCCCATGTGCAAGTGGCGCATGACGGCAGACCATCGAGGCCTGCAGGGTACATGCTTTGCGCGTAAAGAGACTGGGTGGATGACAAACCACCCAGGATGGGCAGAATTGTTGGAATCAGAATGCACAAATAAGACAGGTGAAGCACCATGGCACCGCCACACCCACCTGATCGGTGGCATAGCCCAGCAAGCGGCAAAGTATCCGCCGCAGCTTGTAAGAGCTGTGCTCAAATATTTGAAAAGAGAGCTGGAAGAAAGAGGTGAACTAAACGCTGTCGATGCGTACAGCGCAGGACCAGTTCCAGAAGTGCCAACCGTAGACCCAGAATGGGAAGAACGGTATGTGGATGATGTCAACGGGGGAGTGCTTCAAAAGAGGAAGTCGAAAAGGCCAGATCGGTAGAGATGCAGTATCTTCACAAACACGAAGTATACTTGCCAGTGCCGACTGAACAATGCTTTTGAAGAAACTGGGAAACCCCCGATCAAGACCAGATGACTTGATACGAATAAAGGTGGCCCTAGTCACCCGAATTTCAGAAGCAGGCTGGTTGTCAAAGATATAACGGCCGCCAAACGCCCTGAAGACCAGCTGCCTGCAAATCTTTTGTTTTCAAGCGCACCGCCTCTCGGAGCAATGAGGCTGCTGTGCTCATTCTGGGCGACAAACAGAGGTCGATCCACGGTGAACGACTGAAACTTGGTTTGTGGGACATATCCCGCGCACATTTCTATGGAACGCCAAAGTGAGGATATTCATAGAGCTCCTCAGCGAAGAGCCAAGAGCTGGGGGAGGCAAGATGTGAGGACTTCTCCAGAAGTCCATGTATGGAACACAAGATGCACCGAACATATGGCAGTCCCACTACTCAGGGATTTTGATAGAAGGTGGGTACAAGCGTGGAAAATCCAACGCTTCGGTATTCTACCACCCGCAGCACGATGTCCGTGTGATGGTACACGGAGATGACTTTCTAGCAGTAGGGAATCAGAAACATCTCATGCAGTGAGCTGGAAGAATTGCTGCGCAAGTCCTATGAATTGAAATGTCTCGGAATCTTCGGAGACCAACCCGAGGACAAGAAAGACATTCATTTCCTGGACAGGTTGATTCGGTGTGGTGAATCCGAAGGAAGACCAGCAGTATGGATTGAACCTGATCGCAGGCATCTGAACCTGCTGATCCAGAGTTTTGGTTGTTAAACGCGAAAGGCGTAGAGAGTCCAGACGTGAAGAAATCTGCAGACCAACAGGCTCTTTCTTGAAACAAGGAGCCCCTTGCTTCCAAACGAAGCTGCGTCAGAGTTCAGATCCGCAGTAATGCCGGCAGCTTATCTGTCGCAAGACAGGCCAGACATTGGCCATGCTGTCAAGAACCTCGTGAGACGGCTGGTTCAGCTAGTTTGACAGACCTGAAGAGACTGATCAGATACTTGATCGGATACCCAGACTTCGCTCAGGTTTTCAAAGCACAAAAGACACCTGAGAGACTCGTTATACAGGTCGGTAGTGCTCATGCAGGAGACACAGTGACAAGAAAATCGACCACAGGCATGATTGCCTTCTATGGGCAGCATGTCCTGAAGCACAGTTCGATTGTGCAGTCAACTATTGCACCTTCGACAGGTGAATTAGAGTAGCTATTGGCTGACTATGGTATCAATGCAGCTGTCACCATCGAGTCAGACTCGAACGCTGCAAAGGGTACAGTCAACCAGGTTGAACTTGGCAAAGCACGCCATATCCAAACCCGATACTTGTGGCTGCAGGAAAGAGTAGCCGAAAACCACCTTAAAGTCGTGCATGTTCAGGTAAACAGAATCGATCAGATGTTGTGACGAAACCTGTGCCTGGCATGCAGATGCACCAGACTGATATATGACGAAGTCAGGTATGTGTATCTGACAGATCGGAGCAAAGGCCAGCTGAATCTATTCAAGTGAAGTCCCTGGCCAGACTCCGCTACCTCTAGCCAAAGGAGAACTGAGAGCCGGAGGTTACAGTAAGTCTTTGCGAGTGTATAGATGCCAGGCTTCAAGAGAGGAGGAGTGGAGACATGTATAGACCATATATAACTATGTGCAGTGCATTGATCCAATGGTTTAATGTAGCCAGATGTTATTTTTGGCTCCAGTAAAATAGCGCTCCGCAGCTCGATATTGTGTTTTCATGAGATACATACAAGACCTCCACAAATGGATGCATCCATACAGAGACAGGTCATCCCTGGGGAAGTTCCGGGGCCGTTCCCGGGACTTGGAACTCCGTGGGTCTCCAGGAAGTTGGCCGGGTGCACTCCGGGGAGTCAGCCGCAGTCAGAAGTTCCAGCGGAATGCCGTGGGTGTCCAAACCTGTGAAAGTGGATTTTGAGGACTGCAGACGGTGGTGGATGCCGCAGGATGCCCGAACCCACCAAGCCACCGAACAATACCACTGATGTCAGGGTCCCGAAAAAAACTGTGAATGATAAACCCGTTTTTTGAGATAAGTGACTGGCTTTAACTAATGAAAATGGTGATGCCGGGATACCGGTGCTTAGTGGGAAAATGGGGGAATGGGATGAACAGTTATGGATTGGATCATTCCACATTCCGAACTCCCGACGTTTAGCACCAGTAAGATGGTGATAGGGGAATTGGGCTCCAGATTTTTTGCGGAGGGTCCGATATGATTCCTTTTTTAGAGTCGCAGGATGACGACATCAGCTGCAAAACATATCCCAGACTCGTTCGCGCCCCAGCGACCGCCCCAACCACGCCGGCATTGCATTGCATCGGGCCCAAGGCCACGACCAATGTCCCGCTGGCAACGCCTGCGAGATCAAGGGCGTTGTGTATCAAGAAACTGCCAGCAGCTCAGAGGTGTTTCATGATCAGTTTGTGAATTGAGATGATCTTATCAATCTCATCCAACATTTCGAGAGAGTTGGAGTAGACCATCAACCCGAGAGAGTTTCTCTCTCTCTCTCTCTCTCTCATTGTTGGATATAGTATAGAAATCGCACACTATCACTTTGAGCCCAGCACTCCCTGTGGAACCCCTGGACGGCTGTTCCTTGAACTCCAAGGCTCCCACGCTGGCAAGTTCCTCGCAACATGAACTCTTGCTGCCAGGTGTGAGTCTTTTGGAGCCACTTGAAAGCCACTGAGACTGGAGAACAGACTATCTCTGACTATCTCTGAGATTTTGCCTATCTCTGACTAAGAACGAAGCAGCCCAGAGATAGTCAGAGATAGGCAACATGTATCAACAGCCTGCGGCACCGGGGAGACTGAAGACTGATCCCAAAGAGATGCAAGAACACCCAGTGGACAAGCAATCTGACGGCTGACAGAGAACATTTATCAAATTTACCAGTCAAGTCCTGCTTGGCAGTATCACACGGCCGTGGACTCTGTGGTCGAGGCCTTGTTTGGAACTCAGAATCTGCCGAGCTTGCCCAAAATCCCTTCCCTACGGATGTCTCAACACAACAGGTACCCCAAAAGCTACATTCCCCAATGGACATTTTTGGGGCCATTCACTTTCGGAATGTGGGACAAACCTACTGAGGGAGTTGTTAGCGACTACCAGTTGCGAACCTCTATTTCAGACGTTTGGCGGAGGGCAGCCTGGCTCTCAGCGTCTGCCATTTTTCGGACAGAGTGGCATGGCTCAAGAATGATTTGGGTTTGCCTGAAAATAATATGCCTCCCAAACCCAATGGTTCGGCTATTTGAGGGGTATAGCCCATTCTCAGACACACCCTTGTAGCTTCGTAAAATTGCGTGGTTCAATTTTAGAAATGACCGACTTTGATGGTCCGTCGGGTACCCCCAGTGATTTTGGGTCGCCATAGCCGGATGTCTTTCTGCTGTCAACATGGTATTTCTGAGTCCAGAAATGGAGAATATCCCAAGTCATGGCGGGATGGCTATGATTTTCAAAGGGAAAATGATGGGAAGAATCGGTTCGCGTCCAAGGTGTCGGAGGTGCTTGTGTATGTGCAACCGTGAGCAGAGACGGTTTGGGCCTTGATGGGTGCCGTGAGGCAACCATGCATTTTTTATCCGCCAAGCTGAACATGAATAGATCCACCACTAAATCAAGAATTCTTTGGAGCTCTTTATCAAGGGGAAGGGATAATTGGTCAGCAAAGCAATCACTTTCCGATAGCGCCCAAAACCAGCTCATTGTAGATATGGAATCTCCAAAGCATTTGTTATTCGCAGGCCGCTGAGCCACGACCCTCTGAGGTGTGCAGTGTGTGGCTTTGCTTTGGAAGAGATCAGCGATCTATCATAGGCCGCGAGCTGCGAAGCAGCTGGCTGGAAACCTTCCTGAAATTTTTAAGACGGAAGTATCCCCTTATCCGAGCTGGATACTCGTCGTTTATACCATATCGATTGGGTCCAAACATGCGCTGGTGCTTGCTCTTTGCTGCAAACTTGTTTCATATGTTTTGCTTCAAATTGTACATCCGGTTGTTCTTCCCGCCCGTGGGGACGCGTTTGGACCTAATCTTTTGCCCGCTTTAGAAGATGTTTTGCTGTACAGAGGGCCGAGCGGACCAGACTTCTGTGGAAGCAGTGTACCACTGGCTGCCTGGCATTCTCTGGTAATTTCGGCCACACATATGCCAGTCTGAAAAAGGGCAAGCCGCAAAATCCCATCGATTTCCCATGGTTTTTGTTTATGGGCCTTCCGGTTTATCATCATGTTAATTCATTTTCCCTCTAGTTTTAAGTTATAAGTTCACATGGCCACAGCTTTGGAATCAAGGGAGCAGCTCAGATGATGACAGGCCCAGCATCATCGCCTTCTTGGAGCTTTGTCTCCCTGGCACTTTGACAGCGCTTGACAGCGCTTGACAGCGCTTGACAGCGCTTGACAGCTTCACCGCACCGTGAATCTGCCAGGCTGCCAGCTGTGCTTTGATTCTGCGACTCGGCGCCATTGAAGGGTAGCCTCTGGTATCCTCTGGTAATGACTAACACTTTGCTATTGAAGCCAGGGCACATGTATAATAGTTGATTTACCAAACTTAAAGATGGTGATTTTCCATAGTTTTTGATGCTTTTTGTATGTTTACCAGAGGGTATCTCCCATTGGAATATTTGGAATCGAATGATGCCACCTTTCCAACCCTGTCTTCGCGAGTCATTGAGGCCTGTTTGCTCAGAGAAGATTTGATCCAGCTGGCACAGGAGCGCCGACATTGAGATGAGTCAAAGATAGGTGTTGCGAATCGTATGCATTTGACCAATGAGTCGAAATCACCTAAATGGTTTATGTTTTCATGCTTTGTCCATCAGAATTTCTGCAAATTTGCAGAGATACTCCTGATCCTTAGCAAACAATTTTGGTCCACTTCCTTTTCTTGGTTTTACCCTCTAGTAAATCAAAGGACTCCGCCCCCTGCCGCCGACCCCCTAACGTTGCAATGCGGAACGTGAAGAAGAAAGCAAGCTTCGAAACGCCAAATCCCCATGCACCTGAAGGACCAAATGGCAGCGTTCAAGCCTCCTTGACGAAGAAAGCAAGCTTCGAAACGCCAAATCCCCATGCACCTGAAGGACCAAATGGCAGCGTTCAAGCCTCCTTGACGAAGAAAGCAAGCTTCAAACGCCAAATCCCCATGCACCTGAAGGACCAAATGGCAGCGTTCAAGCCTCCTTGACGAAGAAAGCAAGCTTCGAAACGCCAAATCCCCATGCACCTGAAGGACCAAATGGCAGCGTTCAAGCCTCCTTGACGAAGAAAGCAAGCTTCGAAACGCCAAATCCCCATGCACCTGAAGGACCAAATGGCAGCGTTCAAGCCTCCTTGACGAAGAAAGCAAGCTTCGAAACGCCAAATCCCCATGCACCTGAAGGACCAAATGGCAGCGTTCAAGCCTCCTTGACGAAGAAAGCAAGCTTCAAAACGCCAAATCCCCATGCACCTGAAGGACCAAATGGCAGCGTTCAAGCCTCCTTGACGAAGAAAGCAAGCTTCAAAACGCCAAATCCCCATGCACCCGAAGGAGGAGGCGGCCCAGGCCGATGAAGCTGCCACTGCTTAACGTTGCGAACCAACAAATATATAGCCCCAAACTGCTTATCCAAGCTCCCAAACTGTTCCCTGGTTTCTTGTCCCCTGGCTTCTGGAACTTGCAGCTTGCTTCTTGCCCCTCTTCTCTGACGCGCTCCCCCTGCTGTCGGCAGGGGTCGGCGGATTAACACTTTGACCCTGCCCACAAAAGGGTTGGAAGATTGGTTTCCACCAAACATTGTTTTTTTTTCAGGGTCGAATTGTTAATTTACCAGAGGGTAATTCCCCTTAATCACCAATAATCACCATTAATCCCCATTCACCATGAAATCACCATTTATTTACCAGAGCGGCACATTGTTTTCTCAAGGAACTTTGGCACGACTTGCTGATTATGTCGTGCCAGCCGGACGCTCATATTGGTATGACATCAATGATCCATGATGGTACGAATAAAGGCAGCACATATGGCAGTATGTCATGTGCATCACATATGTATATATATATATATGACCTTTCATGCATTTCCCGGTGCTCAGCAATTTGGGTCAAGTCTTCTATGGATAGGACCCTCACGGTTGGTGCCGCCTCAGGTTCTCTGTCTGCCATAGGCCTGCGATTGCTGTCCCAACTGCTCCACATGCACCGAGCCTCCCAGGATCCCTGAGTGCCCCTACTGCCCTGTTTGTCCTGAACTTCCTGAACTCCCCGACCTACCTGAACTACCTGATCTACCTCTACGACTGGATCTGGCTTCTTTGGTGGTGGGGATTGTGATAGGGGCTAGCTTGGGACCACTTTTTGACCTGGTTTATTTAGCTCGGCAGAGCTGGCGAGTGTGGCTTCGCTCTAGGTTGTCAGACCTAGCGCGACGGAACCCTGAGGCGTTGTACCGCCTTGCATGAGCACTTCACCCTCTGGGCTGGACCTTTTGGTGACCGAGTTGGCTGCGAAGGTAGCGGCTTTGACCTTGGAGGTGCATAGTTTGAAAGAGCGGGTGGTGGTTTTAGAACAGCAATTGCCCACAAATTCTGCTAGGTCTTCTAGTAGTTTTTCGGTTGTTGACCCTCCTCCTTCTGAGAGACATTCGAGTACTCCTCCACAACGGGGTGCTGGATATTGTGTGGGGTCTGATCGAGAACAGCTGGCTAGAGAGATTGGGCGGTGGCTCCGCCGTGCTTTGGAGGGACGTCCTCGTGGACCTTCAGGGCGTGATCAGATCAAGCTGGCATCCCGCTTCTACGTGGTGTGCCGGGACATCGACGGTGTGGTGCACAACCCCCCCCTGCTCTTTGAGACCTGGCGAGCGGCGAAGGCCGTGTGCTTCCGTCAGGGCGAACCTGGGGACGCAGTCTTTGTAGGGCTGCCCACTAAGACTGAGGTGGAGATCGCTGTGCGAGCGGCTGAACTTCAGCTGCCTGCTGCCTTAGGGCGGCAATGAGCTCTGCTTTTGCTGACGGAGCCGAGGTTGAGCCTGAAGGCCTTGGACTCCGTGACAATTTTGTTCTTTCAGGTGATCAGATCGACTATTTCTACAAAGTGGGCATTTTGACCTGTGTGGAGCCTGCTACCACCATTTCCTGCATTGGCGTGTGTGCGGTGGACGACCGCGCTTTGGTGGCCCTGCCTGACGCCGCTTGGCACAGATTGAAAAAGAGCCGGAAGCTCCCATCAGACGCCCTGCAAAGAGCAGTGCGTGTAGCAGTTCAACCATGTACTCCCGACGAGCGCGAAGCCGCTTCGGGTGCTGCGTCCTTGCATGTTTGGCTTGGCCTTCTGGCTCCGGCCTACGAAGATCAGGTCGAGTACGACGAGACCAAGCCTGCAGATATAGACTTCCCTACGGAGGACGATGGCACGACAGTGCTTCCCTATGCAGGCGCTCTGATTGCGGTTTGCAAGGACCACTTCACCTTCCTGTCTGCAGAGTCCGATCTTGGAGGTCAGGGCTTGGAAAGCAGAATGGGCAAGCTGGAAGATCTCACTACTTTGATGGAGAAGCTGCGCGGGGATCTACGTCCTGTGGGTCCAGAAGTTCCTCCCGGGCTACCCGCTGCTTCCGAACGACTGGGTCGCCAACCCAAAGCGGCAGCACGGGCCCCAACTACTGGTGCCAATGGGCTAGACCCAGTTTTGGCCAGACAAGCTTTGGCTGCTGGCGTAGATGCGTCAGCTTTGGGCGAGCTGCAGAAGCTCCTCGCCCATCCAGGCGCTCCTCAGAAGAAGGCCTCTCCCACTCCTGCTCCGGAGCAAGTCGACCACGTCCTCGACAGTTCAGGGGACGAAGAGGAGGATGCAGCATTAGACGATGGTTTGGTAGATCCTTTGGGGCGCGCTGTGGTGGACTTGACCAAGATCGTCAAGGACATGCGCAAAGAGAAGAAACGTTCCAAAGACAAAGGGTTAGAAGCTATTTTGGACCAGGCCGAAGGAGGTGGTTTGCACAAGGAGATCCAAGGTTCTTCCAGAAGCAAAGCAGCCGCTCTTCGGTCGCTACAACAGCTTTTGACCACCGACCCATGCCTGATCTACCAGGCCATCGAGAAGCAGTTGCAGGCCGACTGGGAGCTGAGCGGCACGACTCCAGGGCTGCATATCAGCCAGGTGAGTGTTCGCGGCTGGCTGGAACACCGCTCGCGCCTCCAGAACTTCCCCAGCAGTGTGCGGCCAGCTTGGATATTGGGCGGCATTTGGGATGCGCTCCGAGGAGGGCGAGTAGAAGAGGCGAGAGCCAGAGCTGCCTTAGGGGTAGCCATGCTGGACCAGCAGGCATGCGACAGGGGGGCTTGGCTTCTGGCGGCCGAAGCGTCACTGGAGGCACCTCCTCCCTATTCCAGCTTCAGCCAGCACTCAGCTCCGGAGACCTGGGAGCTCCAACACTCCCGCTTGCTCGACCCGAGGTGGGTAGAGCTCTTCATGGCCAAGTTGAAAGATCTGGCGGACTATCAAGAGAAGCGGGCGACGTTGGGGGGCAGAGCCAAAGGCACCAACGACCCTCCTGCGCCCCGGGAGACAAGACAAGAAGGAAAAGGAAAGGGAAAAGGTGGAAAGAACCAGAAAGGCAAGAAGGAGAGCGCCGAAGAGAAGGGGAGCGCTCCTCCGATCACAGAGGGCTAGGTAAGCCTGAGCTCCGTCCGAGGATGGGCAGCCGCAACAAAGCGGTCTCGGGCACTGAAGGAGCCGATAAGAAGTGCGCCCATACAGTTCCAGGGGCAGATGCCCCGAGCTCCGACATTTTGAAAGTTTGGAACTCTATGACAAGATGGCTGTTGGCTACACCATCTCCTTTTTCCAAATTCATGCAATCTTTGCTGAGCCTTTCACTTCCTGTAGAAGGGAGTAGGGTCCCGACCTTGTGGCCGATGCCTTTGCCGTTCCCTGAGATGCTGGTCCGCATGGGGCCTGAATCTTCTGCCCTGCCTTTCCCTGTGAGGGCCCTGCAGAAGATGCTGAACCTGGTGGTCGCGGCGCTGTCATGGTTGCACATGGGACGCCCTGCAAAGGCTCCTGCTGCTATGGCTTTGCGTCAGCCTTTGTCATCTCCACAGTGGGCGGTGGTGCGGCGCTTAGAGCGGCTGCTGCATGAAGTGCATCACACAAAGACAGTTGTGCCTTCTGACATGGGAAGGAATGCCGTCAAGGTGGAGGGCTTGGATTTTTTGCTACGCGAGCTGCACGAAGCTGCAGCCCAGTTGCCAAGAGTTCCCTATCAAGACCGTTCGGCGAAGACCGGACGCACTGAGTTGCTGGCCCCAGGGCATGAGTTGTGTCCACCTGGAGAGGAGCTAGGCATTTTTTCACAGTCAGCCCCTGTCCTTGCAAAGCCCGTGGACGCAAGTCGGCTCTCTTTTCCTGAGGACATGCCTGAGTTTGACCCTACCGGCTTGTTTGGCAAACTACATAGCGATGTGTATAGTGATCCTGTCAGCTTGGCTAGAGAGCCGGGTGTGGATGAGCAACCGCCCCCACGAGTGAGGGTACAAGCTAGCGATGCTGAAGCTTTTGCACTTTTCAAGTTTCTAGACAAGCATCATAGGCTACGTCTCGTGCCAGCTTCTCAGGTCAGAAAAGAGCGTACCTGCGGGGCTTTCTCACTTGTGAAGGATGAGCTGAAGGATAGACTCATCGTGGATGCTAGGCCTGCAAACAGTTTGGAATCTACACTGAAAAACTACTGTCAAAGTTTGGGAGCAGTATCAGCGCTGCTGCAGCTTGAGCTTCTGCCGGGAAACCAGTTAGTGATGAGTGGTACAGACCTGCGTGATTTTTATTACTGTTTTCGTGTGACCAAAGCTAGAGCTCGACGCAATGCTTTCAGATTTCCTCTTACTCGTGCTCAAGCCGCACAGTTTGCATGTTTTCCTGCTGAAGGACCTGAAGACACAATCTGGTATCCTTGTCTTAATACTATGGCTATGGGGGACAATAATGCGGTTGAGCTGGGTCAAGGAGCACATGTGTTGTTGGGGCTTAGGGCTGGTATTTTCAAACCTGAAGAAATGTTGACTACACACAGCAGAGCACCTAGGGGACCTCTTGCGTGCGGTATCATCATTGATGACATCATCTTCGCAGAACAACTGGCAGTTGATTTAGATCTCACAGCTTTCACTGATGGCGAGCGTAGATTGTCTCTCATGTGCGAGCAGTACCTGCAAGAAGGGCTAACAGCTCATCCTGCCAAGACTTTTCAAAAGTCCACTCATGCCCAGTTTTGGGGCGTTTCTGTGGATGGCAAACGCGGCACTGTGCAGGCTTCTCCGAAGCGTTTGATTCCCTTGATAGAGCTGACCACTCGCACAGCGCGCAGTGGTGTCGCCACGGTGGGCCTGCTAGAGATTTTGGCAGGATCTTGGGTGTCTATTTTTCAGTGCCGCAAGCGCCTGATGTGCTTGTTGGATGAGATTTATTTGGCCCAGCAGGGAAGGACCTCTGACACAGTGATCAAGCTGTCCCCGACGCTGCAAGATGAGTTGTGGCTGCTGGCCATGCTTGGGCCGTTGGCAGTCACAAATCTGCGGGCTCAGAGCGTTGGCAGAATCTTCTTGTCTGACGCTTCAGAGCAGTTCAAGGCGACGGTAGTCGCCGATGTTTCCCTGTGCTTTGCTCGAGAATTACACAGGCATGCTTTGGCCCGGGGCACTTGGAGCAAACTGCTCACGCCCTGGAAGCTTTGGTGTAAGATGCATGGTCAGCTTTTTGAAGAGGAGGAATTGCCCGATGGTGTCCCTTTGGTCAGCCACCCTATTTGGTTGGCTTTGGCTCAAGCTTTGAGGTTTTCCCTTTTTCAGCGGAAAGAAGTGCGGCGGCGGCGGCATATCAACCTTTTGGAGTTGGAGTCCATTTTGGAGGTGGAAGAACGGCTGGCAAGGAGCCAAGGTGACATCAGATATCTACTGGGGTCTGATTCCCAGGTGGCTTTAGCCGCCATTTTGAAAGGCAGATCCAGCTCTCCGAGATTGAACAAAGTTCTGCAAAGAGGCCTTGCTACCGTGATAGGTTCTGGGTTATATGGCAGCTATGGCTATGTCCCCTCTCGTGCAAATGTCGGGGATGACCCCACTCGGGGTGTTTCTGTGAGATCTCCTGAAAGACCTGTCCCAGAATGGTTGGCCTCGGCCTTGCTAGGTGACTTTGCGGCGATGGATGGCTGGCTGGCCGCCCAGGGGTATGATCCTCTGCATTTGGCGAACTTGGACTTTCTGAAAGACAGTAGTGATGGAGACGGTGTAGATAGGCATGCTCTAGATAGTCAGCTTTTAGCCGAACTGCGAAGTGTACAGAAGCCGGGTAGGATGCAGCGTTTTCTTAATTCTAGCCTGCCAGAGGTAGGCCAAAAGCAGGAGAGTTTCACCCAGGACTCAAAAATTAGGGACACTTGTACAGATGCAACTGGTAGCAGCGCAGGTCGCGTAGGTGGTGCGGAAGGTAGAGTAGCTCCGGTCCCTTCCGGGTGTACAGATCTGGTAGGTGTGGATCAACAAAAAGAGAAGTCAAGAGGGCATGAAAAGCCATGCAAAGGCAAAAAAGAAAGTTGTAACAAGAGGCATCAAGATCCTATAAGGACACCACCCACAAGTGGTGGAAACAAAGAGCCCGTCTCAGCTGTTGTTTCTTCTCATTGTGAACGGGTAGCCCCTCCCGAAGAAGTAGGTAAAGTAGGAACAACTAGCTCGAAAGAGCTCCCCAAGGGGCGTCGGCTGCGGCGTGCCATGGCCGAACATTCAAATTCTCCGCTGCTGAGTGCGGATAGCAGAGAAGCCTTGCGGCTCCTGCCTGCCCACATGGCCGAACATTCAAATTCTCCGCTACTGAGTGCGGATAGCAGAGAAGCCTTGCGGCTCCTGCCTGCCCACATGGCCGAACATTCAGATTCTCGGCTACTGAGTGCGGATAGCAGAGAAGCCTTGCGGCTCCTGCCTGCCCGCATGGCCGAACATTCAAATTCTCCGCTGCTGAGTGCGGATAGCAGAGAAGCCTTGCGGCTCCTGCCTGCCCACATGTTTTTGCTGCCCGGGGGCCGTCGTGCCCCTGATGAGTGGGATCCTTCCTGTTTGCAGAGACGGGGCGTCCTTGACCTCTACAGCGGTGACGCTGGAGTGGCACGTGCGCTGAGCAAAAAGTTTGGAGTGTGGGTTCTTACCGTGGACTTTGCCCATGGACCTGAACAAGATTTGTTGCAGCCTGAGCTACAAGCCCTACTTTGTCGTTTGGCGCGGATGGAAACTTTTTTGGGGCTAGGTGCAGCTCCTGAGTGCTGCTCGTTCTCACGAGCAGTAACACCAGCGGTACGAAGTGCCGAATACCCGCTGGGCAAACCTGGTATCAGCCTCAATATGCAGAAAAAGGTTGCTGCAGGAAATAGCCATGCTGAGTTTTTGCTGAAGATTTTAGGCATTTTTTGTAGAGCTGGGGTTGGCGTATTGGGTTGAGAACCCTGATGAGTCTTTCCTTTGGATGCTGCCTGCGTGGATGGCTGCTGGCCTGGGACGTCAAGAGTCTTCTTTTCGTTTTGACATGTGCCAGTACTCCACCCCTTGGCGAAAGCGCACCCGCATCGCCACCAGCACTGCGCTGCGGGGTTTGCGTTGTCTTTGCCCTGGAGGTCATAGCCATTTGACTCCACGGGGTCGCAGCAGTGCTCATGGCATGTGTTGGACCCGAGTTGCGCAGAAGTACCCCAAAGAACTTTGCCTTGACTTGGCTTGGGCTATGGCAGCTCAGATGGGGCTCACTCCCAAGCAGCCGAAACTACATGTAGCACACTGTGCAAAATGTACCAATGCCCGTGTGGGTGAAGCACAGAATCCTGGCCCACGACATGCAGCCCCGCGTGTAGCCCGAGATGTTCAACAGCTGGAAGAGGTGCGGCTGGTGAATAAACAGACTCAGGTTCTCCAGGACAGGGTTTGGGCTGATTTTAATAACTGGGTTTGTAGCGTAGTTAGCCTTGCAGCAGCAGAGCAGCTTTTTCTTTGCCCGCAACTAGCAGTGGACGTGTTGGTGAACTATGGCAAGAGCCGTTTTGCGGCTGGAGCCCCAATGTATGAGTTCCGGCACCTTCTGGTCTTAGCTCAGCAGAGTCAAGCAGGTCTCCGGGCGCACATGACTCCAGCCTGGCGCCTGCTGTCAAAATGGGAGGCAGTACAGCCTTTGCAACATCGCCAACCACTACCTGAAGTGCTTTTTCGCGCTATGTTTGTGGTGGGAATGCTATGGGGATGGCGGCGATGGTCTGCTACTTTACTGCTGGGCTTCGAAGGCATAGCGAGGATTGGAGAAGTTCTCCGAGCTTCCCGCGCAGATTTAGTCCTTCCCTGTGATAGCTGCGATAGTGTGACGGGGGTTGCTTTTCTGCGTGTTTTGAAGCCAAAGAGTTCCCGTAGGGGAAAAGGACGGATCCAACACCTAAAGATTGCCGATGCCAATGCAGTGTCCTTTCTGGAGCATGTATTTGGCCCTCTTGACTTCTCCTTGCAACTTTTTCCACTTTCTGCAGGTGTTTTTCGGCGACGTTGGGACAAGATACTAGAAGCTTTGCTGGTCCCGAAGAGCAGGAGACCAACGCCTGCAAGTATCCGTGGAGGTGGAGCCATTTTAGCATACAAACGTGGTGAGCCCATTTCGGATATTTTGTGGCGGATGCGTTTGGTGTCCCTGACCACGCTGGAGAGCTACCTTCAAGAGTTAGCTGCAGATAGCCTACTGACACGTTTGCCTGAACGGAGCCGCTGCCGTATTCGCAGCGCCGCTGCCCTTTTTGATCTCCAACTGCGGTCACCTGGTTAACCTATACTGTACAAGCTCGTACCTGAGGTGACGGCCCTTACGAAGAGTGGTGGGGAGAGGCCTCTTCTTTTGCCCTTTGCAGTGCTTTTTGTTTTCATTGAGCTGGAGCTGCAAAGGACTTGTAGGCCTTCTCCATAGGGAATCGATCCCATACACTTGCCAAGGGCGAGCAGGTTGCAAAACGGAGTAGAGCTGAGGGCCAATGCATGACCTTTCATGCATTTCCCGGTGCTCAGCAATTTGGGCCCAACCCGGCCCCCCCAAGGTGGGGAGAGGCCTCTTCTTTTGCCCTTTGCAGTGCTTTTTGTTTTCATTGAGCTGGAGCTGCAAAGGACTTGTAGGCCTTCTCCATAGGGAATCGATCCCATACACTTGCCAAGGGCGAGCAGGTTGTAAAACGGAGTAGAGCTGAGGGCCAACGCATATATATATATATACAAATATATATATATATATGTATATGTAGATCATGATTGACAGAAATATATGACTATGACATGCATGGCAAGTATGACATATATGACAAGTATGATGGCATCTGATGTGAATCCCAAAGTCAAATCACCGCAGTTCAGCCACGATGTCGAGGTCTGCGATGCTAGCAGCAGCTGCTCCTTGGACGTTTGTCCACAAATGAGCATCCAGGTATCCCCTCCATTTAGTATAATTTCTGTCATTTTCCTATATCTTAAGTAAGAAAAAAATATTGATCTTTCAATATCTTTCATATATCTTAAGCAAGAAACATATGATAGTACACCATGGGAATTTTGGGGTGCTGTACCCCATTTTTATAAACAAACTGCATGCTTGAACGAATTTCCCCAATGCTTTCAAGCCACATTTCCAGGCTTACCAAATGCAGTCACACCATTTACTTTTTGACTATGGATGCCCATAAGGTTAGCGCCGGCGTTCCCAGAGCGTTCAGTTTAAGACTGTTCAAAATCAAAAGGGGACCATGGAATGGACTGTTTCATGGTCGTTCCTGGTGTGGGAAGCTGGTTGAGGTTGGGCAGAATAATTGGTGCCATGAGTGGGACAATTGTGGATTTTGGATGATTTTGGCCGCAAGTTGAGGTCGTTTTGCTTCAGAGCCCCGCTGCTTTTGAAATCGAGACAGACCAGGCATCCAGGTGTCCAGGATCGTCCAGGCAGCCTAGGCCAATGGAAGTGTAAGTGTGTGTGTGTGTATGTGTGTTGCTAGGCGTGGAGTTCTTGCAAACGTACCTGAAGACTGATCTCACCTGGGTTTGGCCCTTGGATCGGAAATAAAGACAGGAAGGAGGGTAACTGGAATTTACAGAGGATACATCATGATATGTATACGTATATATATATATATATAGTGTGTAGATATATATATATATATGTACATATAAACACAAATAAATAAATAAATAAATATATATATGTATGTATATATATATATAATGATTTATCTATAGTTAGATGGCGTTATACAGCAACTTACAACTGGGAGGGGCCCTTCTTGTCAGTTCGTCTGAATTTTCCCTGCACGCAATTTATTTGCTTCTGTCCTGAGTCGCCGAAAACTGGTGCTGGAAATCTACCGCAGCTATATCCGTTTCCCTTTGCAGCGGAGTTCTTGGTCCTGTACCAGAACTTTGTGCGCCTTGTGATGTTTCATACTTCCCCAAAAGACTGGCCCTTTGGAGTATTTGTGTTGTTGGTGTTTTCACATCTGGGTTTCTCTGAAAAATTGGGTAATGTTACAGCAACATATTGATTGTTAATCATCGTCTCCCTATTGAAATTGTTTTGCTAACAACTAACAATCTCCCATTTTCAGACAAACTCATATCACATTGCTTGTTTATGCGATCAGACCGTTTTCCGTGCTTTTAAGATCAGCGTTTTTCGCGGGGTGGGATGGGGTGGGGTGTGCTATTAACATTCCTGGCCCGAACACTTTCCAATGGGTACAATCGATGCTGCATTGTCTGCATTGAACAATTGCATTCCCAGCATTTGTCTTCTTCTACAAATCTTGGCAGTGGAGGTACGCCAACCTCCATGCCAGCTTGCTAAAGAAGACAGTAGACACCTTGAAACGCATCTTCTGGGAAAAATTGCGTTAGCAGTGCAGCTGAAGAAGCCGATGAAAATGGGCTGGCACTGTGGTACACCGCGAAAACGACCAAAATTTGGACTCCGTTTTTGTGTGGTTTTGAAAAGAGCGCGTTTCGCTACGGTGCCAACCTCATTTTCAACAAAGCCGCGCTTTTATGAGCACGGGTTCCGGTCCTGCGGGTTTACGCATCCCAAAAAAAATCCATATTAAATCCCACTAAATCCCCATGGCATGTGAGTCCCACTTGAATCCCACTAAAAAGATCTAAAGTCATATGAAATCCCATGAAATCCCAATGATATCCTCATTAAATCCCCTTAGTTCAAAAAAAAAACCAGGGCCGTTAACCCCATAAAGTTCCCAATTTTATCAACAAAAATGAGCACTTTCTTGATTTCTGGGCCAGGTACCGCTGTCAATGCTGCCGAGCTGCCAGCAAACGGACAGCTTCGGTGGTGCGGGGCGTCCGAGGAACACTCTATGGATCCACCACAGCTTCTGCAGATGGGCTCTGATCCTTTTGAAAAGGGGCTATGGGTTTGTTTGAAAATAGGGGATACCAACCACTAGCCATTTTTATAGGGAAAATGACGAACATGATGATATTTCATTAGATTGGGGGTACCATATTTTCAGACACACCTCTATAATTCCTCTGTATATATATATATATATACAAATAAACATGTATATATATATATATACACATGCACTATACATAAATACTACACATACATACATACATACATACATACATACATACATACATACATACATACATACATACATACATACATACATACATACATACATACATACATACATACATACATACATACATACATACATACATACATACATACATACATACATACATACATACATACATACATACATACATACATACATACATACATACATACATACATACATACATACATACATACATACATACATACATATATAATATCATATATATATACATACATGTATATATATATGTATGTATATATATATATTTATACATACACACACACATATGTATATATATATATACATATATATATACACATAAACATATATACACACACATATTTACACACATATATATATATATACATATACATATACACATAAATATATATATATATATACATACACATGTTTATATATGCATACATATATGCGTGTATATATATATATATATACAAATCTTTTACATACACATATATACATATTTACATATTTACATACATATATATATATATACATATATACATATACACATGTACATATGTATATATATATATATATGTACACATACAAATACACACACACACACCACACAAATACACATGCATGCATGATATGTATGTATAGTACGCTTAAAAAACCAGAACAGTGATGAAGTGATTTACCACTGTTCTAGAAGGAATGCAATTTTTCTTTTGGGGGGGTAGTATAAATGTTTTGTTGTGGAGTGCATGTATATATATATATATATGCATATATGTATATTATATACACTTCAGCGGATCTGCGATTTTTATAGGGTTGTACAAACCCCAGAAAAGCTATGGGCTATAAGACTTCTCATGCAACTAATGGACACATGGGGTGAACTTCCAAGGTGGAGACCCCCACCTTTCAGGTTGAAGTCTTTCGAGTGGCATGCAGCCGAGCCGCCGTGCCAAACTGAGGAACCTTTGAAACACTTTGGACGTCCACTTTTTGTAACTTCAAATGCTACAATTTGATATGATACTTGGTCTGATTAATATACATATATATATATATATATCATGTATATATAATTCTATATATATATATGTATACAAATGATGTGATAAATATAAGTTACTGATTTATTAACTTTCTTCTCCTGATTTCCTTCCGATTATCCACCTCCTAGCATCTCTGAGGATGGCTACACTGAAGGTTCCTGGGCGAGAAACTGCTCCCAGGCCAAACTATCCAGAATATCCAATGGATATCTAGTGGATATCTAGTGAAACAGTTGCAGACTTGACTTGAAATGCTCCAAGTGCCGCTGGGATGGCTTCATGGACTTGCTATGTTCAAACTGGTCCAGTTTCCTCCTCGTAGCCAGCGCATGTTTGTGCAAATTTATGCACTTCACACAAACCCACAAACACCCCCCCGACACACATCTCACAACTCAACATATATATATATATATATGATCACATGATCGAAGGAAGTGTAGAAGCCAAACTTCCGACCATATGGACAGGTGGAAAAGCAGAGGTGGGAAGAGTCAGAGAAGAGAAGAGAAGAAGAGAGAAGATCAGAGAAGAGAAAGAGTCAGAAGAAAGAAGATGCAGGTGCGCGAAAAGTGAAAGTCGCAAAACACTGTGTTTTTCCAATGATTTGTGGCTCCGGCGGGTTGAAAAGTAGGCTCGCTAAAGCGGCGGGTGCGGAGCCATCTGGCCAGATGAGAGATGAAAAGTGGCACGCCATTGTGGCACGAAGCACATTTCGAAGTCAAAATGTACAAAGCACACCATGTTCGGACCACGTTTGGAGGTTGAGATGTGGAAAAAGTGCACGCCGTTGTGGCACGAAGCACACTTCGAAGTCAAAACGTACAAAGCACACCAACGTCGGAGCACTTTTGGAGGTTGCGATGTCGAATAAGTGCACGGCATTGTGGCGCGAAGCACATTTCGAAGTCAAAATGTACAAATCACACCATTCTCGGACCACTTTTGGAAGTTGCGATGTCGTCACACGCCATTGTGGCGTGACGCAGCTAACTTAACGAAATACTGCTGCCAGCGATCTTCACATTACTGCACGCTCGTACCACCCCATTTCAATGCGAGCCTCCTCTGCCTCCTACATACACTGGCTCACACACACACACACACCCCACATCCGCATAGGCCGCATAGGCGTGAGATATATCTACTACTGAGGGAGGTGTTTGCAGCACTGGATCAGAGGAGATGTTTTGGAGAATTTTGCCAGGAACCCGGGTTCAAGAGTTGGACACCAAGTGGTATTTCATCTCATCCGTGAGTTGAATCCTTTCCGAAAATTGCTCAAAACTTCAAGAGTGAGGCACGACGTTGCTGCCTGGCCCTTTGTTTAAACTGCTCTCTCGGTGAACTTTCCTCTTTGACTAAAGGCTGCATTGAGATCCTTGTCACATTTTGGTGTCAGATGAGTATGTACACGATGTATACGCAAACAAATCAATCAATCCAAATTTATGGTATATATGATTATATAAATTATATATGAGTATATATGTATATAGTGAAATCCTGGTATATACATATATTGTATATATATATATATCATTATATATATATATATATACACATGAACCCCTGGTGTTTAGCCAGCATTTTGAGTACTTCCACGCTCCAACCTTCTCCGCACAAGGCCATCGCGAGCCCAGCTCAGCAAGGCGAGTGACTGTGGAGCAACTTGGGGGCGGGCCCCACTTAGTACAGTACCCTTTGGTACTTTAACATAGTATTGAAAATGGTCATTTATGGTTAATATACCATAATATACCTATGAAGAAATTGTGATTTGGAAAATAACCATGTTAGTTTTTACTGGAGGGTAAATGGACTATACCCCCAATTAGATGAGTGGAATATCGCCGCTTGAAAAAAAAATTGGGGTTAGAATATTAATGGATTATGAACCACAGCAAGTGAGATGCACATCCGAAAACATTGGACACTTCATCCCATCCTAATCCTTCCCCCCTCCTAAGGCTTGGATTGAATATCCCCCATCGTTTACCCAGGGATTTTCAAGCATTCGAGACCACGTAAGGGGTGTTCAATACTACGGGGACGCCACAACTTCGCCAAGAATCAGGGACAGGGAAATCAAGACATCGGATGCTAAACCAAGGTTTCTAAGGCTGTATCTGATTTTTTGGGGCGCGATTTACGGTGGCAATCCCACTATCTCCCATTTTTTTTTGGGATGATTTGGGCAAATCCATACTTGGTCATTGGGCATGGTTTATACTTGAGTTGATGGCATTAATGGAGATATGCATGGATATGGTGGCTATAATGCAGGGATATTGATGGAGATGTTCATGGAATTTACCAATTATGGAAGGTGGGAATTTCCGAACCGACCGTTGTTGCGAATTTTGACGTTTACAATTTGCAGCCGGGTGACCATTGCGGTTACAGTCATTATGGTTCTTTAAACAAAAAAACATGGAGATAAAACCATCCAACATGGAATTAACCGAATGGGGATTTACAGTATAATCCACTCAATAAATTAATAATGTGTTGATGATTTTAGAATTTTAGATATATTTTTTTACACGAACCAAGTCTAACTTCGTGATATTATCCATAGAAAGTGGTGACATAAAGACCAGACATTGGGTGAAAAATGCGGCCTTGTTTATCAATGGGAATCGAATCGACGCGGAATCGTTGGATATTATGGTAACTGGTTGAAACGAACTACTCCGAGTAGTCCAATATGGGGACCCCTATCAACAAGGGGGATGACATGAAAGCTGCATGTTTTGGTGACTTTTCACACCTTCAAACCTGCTTCTGGGATGACGTATTTGGTCCCTGATCGCTAGGTAGGATGCATTTCTGAAGCGGATGATCGGACACTGGTTCAAGCCTCATCGCTGGTTTTCGCCTGATTGTCATTGCAAACTGATGCGACACATCGCCAGCTTGTAGGAAGTGTTGTTCTCGAATTCTATCTTCCATCCCCCATTTTTTGATCTGGTTGGTGGTTTGGAACATGAATTTTATCTTTCCATATATTGGGAATAGTCATCCCAACTGACGAACTCATATTTTTCAGAGGGGTAGTCAACCACCAACCAGTCATTCATAGAATTCGAGATATTCATTAGAATTGGTCTTGGCGGCTTCCAAGTTCACAGGCTCTGCGGTGCCGGAGCAGGAGGCCGGAAGATGGTTTTTGGTTAAGGGCATAGCGGCATACACCACGTGGAGCACCATCAAGAAACATTCAGAAATCATCCAGAAATCATCAAACAAGAAATGACAATTCATCAAACATTACCGAAATCGCATTTGGTATTTCTCATTTCCGGGCCAGATGAGTTCTTGGCAGGTTTGACTCCTTTCTCCTATCACCTTCAGCAGGGCTCAAGGAAGAGAATGTTCAGGACTCAGAATGTAGCTCTTCCTGTCGTTTTCGAATCAACTGTTGACTGTGCTGACTGATGTTTAGGATTGTTTGTGCATGATTCTGGCAAGATAAGTTTGCAAATCTGAGTGAGCTATCAACTTCCTGTAGCCTAACGGCACATCAACAGCATAAATAGCATCAACGGCGCACACGCAAGGCTTTTCAATGGCGCTGCCCAGCATACGCCTCGGTTGGTGTATGGAACAAGTGCCCAGCCACCTCCAAACTTTCACACAGAGAAAGGTGAAGTATTGCCATCATCACACAGGTTTGCAGCAAGATGTTCATCGTTTGCTCAAAGGATTTCAAACAGAATGTTTATCTTGTTTTTCTACATCCGCATGTGTGTGTGTATATATATATGTATATATATATATGTATATATATATATATATATATCTGGGTGAATTATAACGACCTCACTGCGACCTCACTGCGACCTCACTGCGACCTCACTGGAATCATGGTTAATAAGGGAAGTCGTCCCCAAATGGCCTTTATTCAGATGAGTGAAATATTATAATTTACCCAGATATATATGAAGATCTCACTCGGATGGATCGAAGTGTCGTACAAGGTACTCTTTTTTGGCCAATCGAAGCTGCGCCTCCGGATTTGGGTCATGGGGCCGGGCTCGCAGACTGGCTGAGAATGCTCCAACCATCAACCCATTTCTGCAAGAAGCAATCTGGTTGACTTCCTGGGCTCAAGCTTGGAGCTCTTGTGGTTGATTTCTTCCATTCCGAGCACATTCAAAACGTCTCAGCACCACATTTTGAACATAACATGTTGAACCAAAAAACACATGGGTTTGTCCAGAAATGGGGGGTATACCGAGATTTACCGAGAAAAATCCCCCACTGAATGACAAAAAAAACACTGGAGGAACACCTTTTTTTCCAAACAACTGCAATCCCACAGGCTTTTTGGTGCCCCCTTTTAGTTCCAAGATTTGCAGCACATGCTGCCTTCTCGTTGCAGCAAGTGCGCCAAGCTCCTCATTGCTGCGGCCATTGCATCGGCTGGCCCCCAAGCTTTTGTTGGAATGGAGATGAAAGGCGACCTGTCCACTTTGCAATGTCTACAGGTTGACATGGTTTACTTTCCATGTTTTGGATTTGGTAGACCTTAATGAATGTACCATCCATGTGACCGTTATAGATTCAACTGAATAGCTGGGACGCTGCAGGTGCAGTCCGCGGACCCGAAGCAAAGCGAAGCCGAAGCGACGTCAGCGACGTTGCACGGGCTGCAGAGGCTGCAGAGGCTGCAGGTGAAGGATCAGAAGGCGCCTTGGTGGGGGTTACAGAAACCAGAAATCTTGCATGGTTTTATCATGATTTACCACTCTTCATTGTAGTGGATCTCCCATTATAGTGATGAATTAAAGCTAATTATATATATATATATACATATTATATACATATACAAATAAGGTTCTTAAAGTATTTAAGATCGTTTAAGGCTGTGGTTCAGATTTATTTGCCCCTAAGTTTGGAGAATCTTAAGCCACAGGCAAGCTTTTTTTGATGGGTCGAACGGGTCGAATGCCGATTTCAAGCGTTGACGGCGCGCCAGGAAAAGTGGTGATCCTGGGAGCTGGATTGCAAGGTGCGGCCTTGGCCTATTATTTGACCCGTCGGGGGGTGAAGCCATTGATCGTTGAAAGGGAGAAGGTCGCTGCAGCTGCAAGTGGCAAAGGAGGAGGATTTTTAGCACGTGACTGGGGAGACAGCATTACCAGGAAGCTCCATACAGCGACTCGGTTGAAGATCTTGAGTCGGTGATCTTCGCTGAAGCCAAACTCTCTACATTTCCAAAAGCATTTGATGTTGCCACCACTTTATTTCCCCTTCACTATACATATTCAAAATTAGATCCCCAAAAATGGGTGTCTCCAGTGTCGCCCATCCGACCTTCCAAAAAACATCAGGTGAGCTTCCAGTTGCATGAGGAACTGGCTGAGAAGCTGAAGATCGAGTCCTACCGGAAATTGCCGGTCCTTTCCGTGTCCCCTGGAAAGCGCAGCAGTCGCGTGCCGGATCTCTGCGAATGGCTGGATGGAGATATTGAGGACATTCGGATGATGGATCCCAATGGCGCGCAGGTGGCGCCTCTGGAGCTATGTACCAAACTCATTGATGCCGCAGTGGCAGAAGGTGCAGAGCTTCTAATCGGAGCGGCGGAAGGTGTAGAAACCGAAGCAGATGGTGACATCGAGCGTGTGACAGGCGGCTTTAACAAGACGTTTGCTGATGTCATGCATCCTGCCGTGTTCGTGCATCGCTTCTGTTTTGGCTGTCGAATAGAATTATACATGAATTAGCGAAATTCCGTGCCACCTGTGTCTGTTGATCCCATCACTTCCCAATTTCCCCTGCACAGGTGTGGTCGTTGATGGTAAAGTTGTGCCGGCTGAGAAGGTTTGCGTTTGTCTTGGTCCATGGGCTGCACTCGCCCAGGACTGGTTCAACATGCCCGTGCCGATGACTGGGGTAAAGAGCAGCAGCATTGTCTACAAGAGCGCTGAACCAGTGAAACCCTTTGCCGTCTTTTGCGGGGAGGATCCCAGATATGGAACCCACTTGGAAATTTATCCGCGCAACTCCGGGGAAGTTTACATTTGTGGTATTGGTGGTTCGGAATATGTGGACGGGACCCAGTTGCGTCGCGGGGAACTGCCACCCTCAGATGTGAAGCCAGACCCGGCGAGGGTGAAGGCAGCCACGGCGTGCTTTTCGGAGATGAGCCATAAACTGGGAGGAGAGCCAGATGTGGTGCAAGCGTGTATGAGACCTTGCCCTCCAGATGCTTTGCCCATCATGGGCAAAGTCCCTCATGTCCGCGGGGCATACATTTCTGCAGGCCACAACTGCTGGGGAATCTTATGGGCTCCAGTGAGTGGTTTGGCCATGTCAGAATTGATCCTCGATGGAGCCGCAAGCTGCGTGGACCTGCGGCACTTTTCCCCCGCGCGTTTCGCGCGCTCGGGCAGCGCTGCGGCCATGCGGGGGAGGAAGATGGGCGCTGTGCCCGTGGGTGAGCAATGGTAAGGGCAGAAGAGAAAAGCGCCATGGCACTGGTGGGCACTGGTGGGCACTGCCGTAGTTTCCAACGGTAAAGCAAACATGAGCAAACCACCTTTGCTGATGATTTCCTCCAGTGTCCACGTTCTTGAGCTGCGAGGCATGCGAATTGAGTCTCAATTGAAGTGCGTGGCAGCCAGTTACTTACATGGACGTGTCCTAGATTTGCGATTACTCCCATGGTTTTTTTCTCCTCTAAAACAGAGCATGGGATTTGGAGTCTCAATTTCCCACCTACCCGAGGTACAGGTGGCAGAAACTCTTCAGTTGAGGCTGGAGCGACTTCAACGGAGCCCCAAATCATCCAGCTTTGAATTTCAGTGAACACATGGTGACGACGAACCCGGATCCACCATGAAAGAGGACACCTCCAATATGATTCAAAGAAATGCTCCGCGGAGATATTCTAGAGATGGGATGCAACAATATACATCAGGCATCAGGGATTTCTTGAAATCTGCGGTTGGTCATTTGGTCATTTGGTCATTTGGTCACCGTCTCCAAAGAAGTCGGTTGGTCATGCAAAATGTCGAATTCCAAATCACTGACAACCTCATTTCCGGATGGTCAAAGACATCAAATGTGGGATAGCTAGACATCTATCTTGATATCTTGACATATCTACTGTATCTTGACACCAAATCTAGACATCTCTCGATATTTCTACATGACTCAATCCAATTTTTTCTTGGGATACCTAGAAATGGAGGTTGTCCGTTTTGTCATGGTACCCCTTTTTCATCATCTGACCACGACGACTCGTATTGGTTCAGTGATCGGGGATGCCTTCCAACAGGCCTGGCCAATCAGTTCTGGACTGGGGGAGTGGCTGCGGATGGGCCTTGACCTGGATGCCGGGATGCCCTGAAGCGTTTCACGTAGTATAGATGAAATGGATGGTGTCTTTTTTTCCCCCCCAAGAAAAACCTATTTGTATCTATTTTACTATCGGCGTTGGCCTCTTTATTTGGGCCTTTCTGTTTTCTGGTGTTTGGACCCAGGAACTATTTGCAGATTCCCAGGAACTATTTGCAAAGTTCCAGGAACTATTTAAAAAACATGCGTTATATTGAGGGGAGTTAGCGAGGGGAATATGATGATGAGTTAGCACAGGCTAGCCAAAGGGAAAACAGCAACACAACACTAAAATGCCCTTAAGTGCTGAGTCTAACTGATTTCAGCTTACCAGTGCGTCCCTATTGTGGGTATATGGAAATGACAGTACTCATGAGTTATGGTATGGGATATGTGCATCCATAACATGCCAACATGTTGCCTTGCTAAACTTGGGAATCTCGTGTGTGGAAACAAGCGCCTCGGGCATAAAAATACCTCTTTGATTTGATAAATCAATCGGCCAATCATATCAAGAGCCATGTCAAATATACCAGAACCAAAAAAATATGGTTCAATGAGCCAACGAAGAAAAAACAGTACCAGCCGGTTTTGGTGTATCATTCAGCGGAAAAGATGCAAAATGCAATAAAATCATTTCCAGCCTTACTGAGCCATGGAAACCAATCAGGCCAAAAAAGAAAAAACAATTCACCCCCGGGCCGCCCAGAAGAAAATGCGGTGAATCAAAGTTCGCGGGAGCAAAAGCAACAGCGCACCCAGCCCAAGCTAACGCGTTGGACAAACTTCACCAGCACCAGCACCACCAGCACCACCAGCACCACCAGCACCACCACCACCAGCAGTTCCAGAAATGAAAGCACGCCCCAAAGTGTAGGCCCAAGCGCAAAAAACCACCACCCGTGCCAAAAAGCCAAGCAAACCCCAATCTGAGACCCAAAACAAACAGCGTTCCGTGTCCTGGGGAATGTAGCTAGTTTTACGGTATGTCGACTGCAACTGAATGTACTGTAAAATACTGTGTATAATTTGTTTTCAGTTTTATGTCATGAGCCTTGTCATGAATCAAGTCAATTCAAGTTCCAAAGATTATGATACCCTATCGTATCCTATCTCACAATCCTAGGCAGCAGCGTACCAAAAGGGCGGCCATGCAAATGGTGAACTTGATTGAAGGCTGTGGTGGTGCTGGCAAAGGAACCTAATATGTCCTGCAGCCACTCTCGTATCACAAATTGCGTCATTCGTCATGTCCGTGAGACTTTTGACAGTTTACTGTCTGTTTGCCTCTGTTTAAATGCAACTCCGCGGCGCGAAGTTGAACTATGCTGAACTCAGTAAATGTCAGTACTCAATATAGTTTACATGATCAGAGGTTCCATAGTTGAGATGCCAAGGGTTCACACATCGCAAAAAATGAGCCAACATTGAATTAAAATTTTCGCGTGAGTCCAACATGTGAACAGTAGCATCAGGGTCAGCGTGAGTGACCATGTCGTATTGTAAAAAGGAAAAGCAGAAATCAGAATGGTCAAGACTCCACTGTTTCTCTGGTTAGCAAAATGAGCGACAAACTGGCGACCTTCCCAAGACACGCAATGATTTAACTGTGGCGGAGCATACAAGGTCTCAAAACCAAAGCGCGGCATACCTGCTGATAGTTTGCAAGGACCTGACTGTGACTACGCATCATCACCTGGATGCGATTGTCTGTTGGACGAGTTTTTTTTTTTCGCAGGCCTTTCCTGACAAGGACACCATATCTTGTAGCTTGTGAGATTCCAGGTATAGAGAGGCCACAACCATCACCCGATTCTGGCTGTAAGATGCTGTAAGTTCGAGGCAGCCCCTGAAATCGAAAATTTCGTTTTTGCAACCTAAGACTTCGGTATCTGGTACCTCGTCGGACCATGGCCGCCAGAACTTTCTCGGTGACAGGTTTTCCGGACTTTGAGGTTTCGGATTGCCGGGAAGGGTGTCGTCGCCCTTTCGGCGACAGGTTTTTTGGAGTTTCTATTCGCTATGGATGGCAAAATTCCAGGAACTATTTATAAGTTCCAGGAACTATTTATAAAATTCCAGGAACTATTTATAAAATTCCAGGAGCTATTTGTAAAATCTCAGGAACTATTTGTAGATCATCTTAGCGGACCCCAGCCCAAGAAAGGATATCTGCAAACATTCCACCGTCGCTGCTAGAGCAAGCACTTTGTCAAGTACTGCCGGGACAAGTTCGGGTCGACCGTTTGACTAGAAAACCCAACTTTCGGACACCGAACCGGAAATCATGAACCTTTTGCAGACTGAGGGATTTTGGACATTCTTTGGTCGTTTCTCAGCAGATATTGATTGCATAATCTACTAAAAATACCCAAAAAAAGGTAGACTGATCACTGACCAACAGACAAACCTGACAGAAGGCCGATTGGGTTTGAAGATCATTTTTTGATTTGTGTTCAGTTCACACGCAGGTTCAGCAAAAATTGTAAATGAGTAATAGGTCCGCATATCATATCCTGGATCTCGCTTTTTCTGGGCTAAGCTGGGCTAGTTCTTGGTTTTGATTTCTGATTTTGGATTTAGAAACAGTTGGGAAGGCAGCAAAGATTAACAATAGATCGACACCGTTCCAAACCGTTCTGAGCTGTTTATTCTTTGTACTTTACAGGGTTAATAAATAGATCGGAACCGTTCCGAACCGTTCTGATCCATTATATCTCTGTGTAGTTTACGGGTTTTATAAATAGATCGGAACCGTTCCGAACCGTTCTGATCTATATTTCTACGTACAGGGTTTATAAATAGTTCGGAACCGTTCCGAACCGTTCTGATCTATTTATACGTACAGGGTTTAAAAATAGTTCGGAACCGTTCCGAACCGTTCTGATCTATTTATACGAAAAAAACAAAACAGATCCAATTAGTTCCAAATAGTTCCAAATAGTTCCGAGTTTATAAATAGTTCGGAACCGTTCCGAACCGTTCTGATCTATTTATAAAAACGGATGTAAAAATAGTTCGGAACCGTTCCGAACCGTTCTGATCTATTTATAAAAACGAATGTATAAATAGTTCGGAACCGCTCCGAACCGTTCTGATCTATTTATAAAAACGAATGCATAAATAGTTCGGAACCGTTCCGAACCGTTCTGATCTATTTATAAACAGAAGCGGTTATAAATAGTTCGGAACCGTTCCGAACCGTTCCGATCTATTTATAAAAACGGATGTATAAATAGATCGGAACCGTTCCCAACCGTTCTGATCTATCCGCAAGACTGTCTACATAAAGAATTTATAGATAGATCGGAACCGTTCCAAACCGTTCTGATCTATATAAACTTGGATGGATAAATAAATCACAACCGTTCCAAGACGTTCTGATATATTGACCAACTTGGATGTGTAACTACATACAGGATTTTAGAGATAGACGGAAACCGTTCCAAACCATCCTGATCCACATAGTTATCAAGTATGTATGTTCTACTTCTGAACTTCCCGAAGTTACTTGGTCATTAGCCATAGCTACATTTTCAACTATATCTTCAAAATATGTGCAAAACTAAAATGAACTAACCATTGTTTCTGGTGGTCTTAAACTTAGAGTATTGGAATCATATATTCAATAATAAACCACCAAAAGTCGGGGTAGCTTAAAACACTGGCCCAAAATCCATAAGCGTACTATTATTGTAGACAGATGGTTTGGTGACTGCTTTGGCCTCACTATGTGTTTCTTTTTTAAAAATAGGCCCAGGAGTTTGGAAACAGAAAAACGCCAGTATCAGTATAATGCAGTAAATAACTGCTGGGATTCTAAAAATAGTTTCTGGGATTCTGTAAATAGTTCCTAGGATTCTACAAATAGATCCTGGGTAGCTATGGCCCCTAACACAGAAAGAGGCCAAAGCAGTAAGTAATATCTATTTGTTAATCTTCGTTGCCATGACATGTGGCTGCATGTATTTCTGGATATTTCTGGTTGTTTGGGGGTCCAGATGTGGTCAGATTTGTTGTTGGTCATATTTCTTGATGGTGAATTTATGTGAATTTGAAGCTGCCAAATCGAAAAATGGCACATTTCATCAATTTCATCGTTTTTTTTTCCCCATTTTTGGAGAGACCTGGAGCGCCTTGCCCCGGGTTGGGACCTTTAATCTCCGGCACTGGCCACATGGAATCGTTGAGGTCAACACTCTATGGAATCCGAGGCTTCGGCATTGAGGCAGCCCGAAAAGTATCTGTTGATGATTCGTTTGGGGATAAAAAAACTACCCAAAAAACATTGGGGATTATAATTTATGATAATAGTAATAATAAACATAATAATAATGATAATAATAATAATAATATATATATATTACACAATAATACTAATAATAAAATAGTAATAATAATAGTAATAGTAATAATCATAATAGTAATAGTAATAATAATAGTAATAGTAGTAATAATAAGCCAATAGGGGAATCCCTATTAGTCCCGAACAAAACCAACCAGTATTTCATGGAATGACAGAGGGGTTTATTTCACACTGCTCATTCCAGAATATCATAAGAATCGGTGGCAGGGCTCCGAAAAGCTGCAGGCGACAGCACAGAACGTTGCCTGGGCAAATCGCTTCTCACAAGGTGCCGTGCCGTTCCTGGAAGTTATTAGCTTGTGCTGGTTCATCATCATTTTCCACATAAGAAGTGCCACTTAAATGCCCCATTTTCAGACACATGGAGGCAAATACTGCTTGTACGGCGACTTTGACCTAGGCTCGAGTCGATGTTTTGCTGGCCGTGCTCCTTTTTTTTGTGCTCCAGTGAATTTGTTTGTTCGGCACAGGTTGGGTCCCGGATGCGTCATTTGACGCTGTGATATCTTACTGGGTTTCGAGCTCAGCAGCTCCAGTGCCTCCAACTGTAGTGCCGAACTCAAACTCACGAGGCTCTCTATCACCACAATGTAAGTACTCAATGCCCGGCCCTTGAAGCAGCGGTTCCCTGTGTTTTGCCGATTTATATGGGGTGTATGTGAGTGTGTATAAGACATGTATATATATATAACATTATACAACTATGAAACTATATTTTTGTATATAAATGCATATTAACTTGTCCGGAAACGTTGCTGTATATAGAATGGATTGTACACCGATAATGGTGGTATATACATTATATATATATATAGATAAACTCCTGTCAGAAGCGCAGCACGTTTTTTTTTCCCAACATGGAGTCCTAATGTCCTTTTTGCAGGTCACCTGATCCGGCAGCTGGTTCGAAAATTGCGACCCGGTGGACGGGCCTGGTTTGGCGGGAACGTGCCAAGCAGCGCGATTAACATCGGCAACGAACCCTTCAGGACACTGGATCCATCAGGTTTGGTGCAGGATGACTTCGGCTTGAATCAATGGATTGGTTTAAGGGAAATTTACAGGAAACCCCCATATTTAATGGTAAAAACCATGGTTTCCTGTAGATTTTCCCTTAAATCAATCCATTGATTGAAGCATGTGCAACAAAAATATGTGAGCCCCAGATTCGAGGAGAAGAGACTGGAAGCGGTGTTTAATCTCCTTGGCTCAAGTGAGGCACTTGGAATCCGAACCACTAAAAAACGGACTTTTTTTACTGCATGTCCTGAAATTTTAGGCATCATTCATCATCATTCTACATCCGCAATTAGCGCCGTTTTTTGGATGGTAAAACCACCGTGTTTCACCCATGGAATTTGGGTGGCAGCCATCCCGAGGTCGGTGGCATACCCGTGTCGTTGGACTTCATGGCAGACGCTGGGCAATTGGAAAGCCTCTGCTTTGAGGATCATCCCACGAATCGTAACTGATAAAAAATGAGCCGAAAAATAACTCTGTTAGTAAGTCCCCTGAGTGGGGTTGTCCTAGTTGTCCTGTATATATATATATATAGATGGTTATAACTTTTATAACCACACTTACTATCCATTACTATCCACTTATCAAGTTGGATGATCCTCCAAGTGGTAATTGACCCTGGCAGTGGATTTTTTCGACCTCTCTTGAAAAAAGGCAAATCATTGAAGCCATGCAGTAGATCTCTCCACCCAGCCAGCTAAATCTGCATGCAACTGGAACATCCGAATGATGGGCCACCTAGGACGCAGCTCTCTTCAGAAGAAACTTATTTGAAATTGGTCCAAAACCAGGCAAGGACTCGGATTTCCCAAGATATGGCAGACTGGCAGACTGGTTGTGCCATTGAGACTCAGAGTGGTGGGCGGAGCTTTTCAGGTGACTATCTCTACTTCCATCCAACATATTCAGTCCTGCTTCGTAGAATGAGTTGAGAGCCAAAGTTGCTCTTGGCATGAAGACGATCGACGTGTTTTCAAAGAAGGCAATCTCGTTCAGCAACGTGTGATGAGTGAGGCAGTCAGAACAGCTGCAGTCGCCAAGCAGCCGCGACGCTGTTGGAAGTTGTTTTTTCGCTGCCATTTGGCCCAGATGTTGGGTGTGTGGCCTGCCAAAAGGCAGGCCCAAGAGAGGTGGCAGCCCTGGGCGATTCCAAGCCAAGTTCTTGTGGAAACAGCCGTGAATACAGCCGTGACTGAAATGTGGAAAACCCAATAAGCCACCAGTAAATCGCTTGCCAGAAACGGGTGGGTTTATCCAGCTCCATTTTTTGGTTCATCCATCATCAATCCCTACCCCTGGAATGCCTGATTTCGAGCCGATCCTGCCAGGGATGGTCAACTGGGAGAAGGCAGCGGAGTTACGGAGTTTGGGGATTTTCGGCTGAACATCACTTTATCATGGTTAAATATGGTTAAGTAGGGGTGAACCTCGCCCATTTATGGAGAACTCTCTCAAGCCCAGTTCCGAACCTCGCCATATTTTTGTCCTCTGGTGTAATCTGACGGTTAAAACTGAAACTGATGCTATGGTCTTCACTTTCTAAAACAATTTCACCGTCATCATCCTTTTTTACATTCATTGTTTTATCATTCTTGCTGATTTTGAAACTACAGGGGGAGCATTTACAGTACATTTGATGCCCTTGGGGTTGATTTCAATTTCATTTCTCATCTGTAGTTTGCCATTACACAAGGGACATTCAAATACAATGTTTTTAGATGTCAGTTTTTGTTCCTCATTCAGATTGACAACAGCGGGTTCTTCATCTGATAGTTCAAAATCTTCAGGGATTGGCTTTTTTGGTATTTTGCTTTTACTGCTTTTCTTTAGTGGCATTTATATAATACTTAAGATAATTTATAATTACCTTCAGAAACTCCAGCATTACCCTGAATATCTGCTTTATTTTATTATCTCTTACAATTGGAAATTTAGTATCATCAATGACACTATCTTCAATCACATCTATTGTATTGATATAACTATCAAAAACTTCACAACTGCTCATCCTATATAATTAGATGATATATTTTACTACTATCTAATTATATATGGATTTTTAGGCGCAAACACAAATCCATAAGGGGCGGTAGGTAAATGTCAAAGAAAATGAACTGTGCTGATTGAAACATAGCATCAAACAAATTCAAGAGCAAAAAGGCTTCAAATCTTCTACTGCTTGTTGTCATAGCAAAAAGAGACCGTGTCGGGAGTGAAAAAGAAGCAAGAGCCCAAGGGGTGGATTTTTTTTATTTTTCTAATTAACATTCTTATGATGGGTAATAATGGCAGTCTGTTCCATATTCTACCGACCCCTATTCAGGTAAAATAAGATATGCCATTTACAATAAATATTAGAAATTAATTTTAAATAATTTATATGAAAAAACTTGATGTTCCAATTATTAAACCACATAAATCAGCAGAGTATGAGTTTAAACAATCAAAATATGATGTAGCCCCTAGAATACCATTTTCACAAATTGTAGTGGGACCGTCTGGCTCTGGTAAATCTATCTTACTACAGAATATGATATTAGATATTACAGAAATTGTTTTGAGAGGGTGTTTATATTTTCTGCTAGTATCCACGTTGATAGTGTCTGGCACCCAGTGAAAGAATACATTGAAAAAACACTAAAAGTAAATCCGAAGAAAGAGAAGGTTTATTTTGATGAGTTCCATAAAGAAGATTTGGAAGAGATACTTGAACAAGAATACAAATTAAGTGAATATCAAAAGAAAAATAAATTGAAAAAACTGTTTGCTACATTGATTGTTGTTGATGATTTTGTTGATGCGGTTTCATTTTCAAAACACAACAGTATGCTCAATGCTCTTTACATCAGAGGAAGACATTTTGGGGTCAATGTGGTGAGTTCCACACAAAAGTTCAATGGATTGAGCACTATTATTAGGGTAAATAGTAGGCAACTATACTTTTTCAAAATGAGAAACTATAAGGAGATACAGACAATGATTGAAGAATTGTCAGCGCTATTGATAAAGAAAAACTTGTGGATGGACGATAAAAATATCAACAGTGCTAAAAAGACATTACTAGAAATTTATGAACTGGCAACTGAAGATAGGTTTTGTTTTTTATTTGTAAATTTGATGGAGAGTGATATTAATAGGGTTTTTATGATTAGATATGACAAAAGGATATTAGTAGATGATACAAAAGATATATAAAGAATAAAGAAGCAACAAATACCAAGAATATTTACAATCATTAGTTTAATAATATTAATGTCTTTAATATTATTAAATCAAACTCCAACTACAAGGTTGAATAGCAGGTAGTTTATACATAATCTTATCAGATTTTTCCTTGTTCAATTTTTCAATTTTGCTATTGATTTCTTTTAAGGCTTTTATTTGTAATTAATCTATTCTACTGATGTCCAACTCTTCTTCATTAATTTTACTCAATTCTTGAATACAACCGTTTTCAACTGAACTTGGTTTATTGCCCATATTATAGGTTTATAATTTAATTATCTTTAGGTTTTGATTTTGCTTTTGCTTTTGCTTTACCTTTACCTTTCAATTCTTTTATCTCCTCCATCATCTCAAACATTGTTGCTTCTAAATGCTCTATTTTTGATTGTTGCTCTCTTACAGCACCCCATAAAACAGAAGATAATTTCACATAATTTAACTGTTTAATACCTTCATCATTTTACATAACAATATTCTCAAAATCCTTTGGTATAACTTCTTCAATTTCATCAGCAACAAAACCAATATGATTTTTACTTATGCCTATTTCCTTTTCATCTTTCATTTTGAAAGTTTTAGGTTCAATCTGTTTTACTATATCTGTAAAATTGTGCTCAACACTTTTAATATCATATTTTTTAGTTTTATCACTTGTATCGACTAACTCACCAGATAAAGACACACCTGCTACAACTGTTGTATTTTGTCTTGAGTTCAAAACAGTGCCTGACATATCAATCACTAAATTACCACCACAGTATATGCGATTTTGACCTATAACTTCTTACCTTCATCTACTTCAACATCGGTATAGAAATGTAAATTTTCATCAACGTGCTCATACAACATATAAATTTTACCCCAACCACTACCACCACTAATAGCACCTCTAAATTCAGTATTTGTATTGTCGCTTCTATTAGCAAAAGCATTAGCAAACATCCAGCCCGAAGAAACACCAGTGCTACTATCAACATTTAATAAGTTGGTTGGTGCTCCATTTGAAGTAGAATAACCAGTTCCTAATCTAAAGAATTCAACCCCGTTTCTATTGAAAACTACATCATTATCACCAGCAAAACTATCAAAACTATTACATAAAACCTGAGGTAATGATAATTCAACTGTTGATGTTATACCTGTCTTAAAAATCTGGAACACATCCAACACATCACCAACACCAAACGCAATAATACCATTATCAACATTTTCAGTGTTTGTAATTCTTAATACATTGTAATTAACCAAATCAAAATATGCCTCTTCATACACAAAGGATGTTTCATTACCACCTAGCAATTGTATTTGATTACTTGTATTCAGTTTAAAGATATTAACATCGTTTCTTTTAAACACCAAATCAACATTAGTAGCATTTTTTGTATTGATGACATCAGTTTGTAATTCAGTATGGCATACAACATCTACATTGAAATATGCCTGTGTTAATGACAATTGAAATTTTAAGTGTTGAGGGAATGGACTACCACCAATATAAAACCGATGGACGCCACCAGAAGCAAAAATACAATAATCATAAGCAGTATTACCACCTCCTATATTAATAGAACGGATATAACCTTTACCAGTTCCTAAAACAACTGTCCCCCCAAGGACTAACTCTATGCCTGAAAGAAAATAAGAAGTTCCATTAACAGTTAAATCAAAACTACCAAATTGAGCCCCACCGGCCCCACCGCCTATGACTACATCACCTTCTATTGTCTGTAATGTTTCACCAGTATATTTAACACAGTTTGATGTATCGCCCCTGTTGCTAAATTAGTAGGTTGATTAAATTGAATTTGTCCATCAGTCAGTGTTATATAATCAATTCCTGCTCTTTGAATTACTAAATTTGATGCTGGTTTTGATGATATTTCATTTATACTCGCTCCATCTGCTGATAATGATATACCACTATTTAAATCTAATGTGTTATTTCTTAAATAAAAGAAATCAGTAGTGTTTCTTCTAAAATTAACATCGGCATTACCTATACTATCATAAGTGTTTGATTTAACACCTCTTGTCATCTCTACTGCTTGTAGTGTCCCTTCTAATTTCATATATTCAACTCCGTTTCTTTGTAAAACTATATCACTGTTGCCATTGCTGTTTAGTGTATTTGTATTAAGAGTGCCACCTACAACAACATTACCTGCTATTGTTTGGGATGCTTCACCAGTTAATTTTACACAGTCGGAAAGGTCAGGAGTTATAGATAAATTTGTAGGTTGGTTAAATTGTATTTGACCATCTGCTAAGGTTATGTAATCAACACCTCCTCTCTTAATCACTAAATCTAATGGTGCTATGGTGTATATCTCCTGTGTTTTAAGATTGCCTCCACATTGGATTAATTTGCTTGCTACAATTTTAGTTTCAGAAACATCATATTGTATATAAGTATCATTGTTGCTTTGAAAAAGTATATCATTTAAATTTAGAGCATTAAATGTATTGGACTGAATATTTGAACCTTTGATATAACCGCTACTATCTAATGATGCTACTAAGTGATTACCTAATACTTGTGCATCGCCATTAACATAAAAATCATTTGACGATGAAACCGCATTTATAATAATCTTTGATGTTCCACCTACACTTCCTATATTCAATGTTCCTTCCATATTTTGAGGATTATTTACATTCAGTTTTGTATCTAACAATGTGTCAGCCTCAGTTTTATTATATTTATTATTTAATAAAGCATCTGTCTCAGTTTTATTATAATAATTTGTTAAGTCAGTCGTGCCTGTTCCTCCACCAACTCCACCATTAGCAACTGCTGTATTTACATACTGCTCTGTTGCTAAATTTGATGAACCCGTCTAAAAGTTTGATAAATTCTGTTCCTATGATAGTATTGCCACCGTCCAATTGAACCATTAAATAATAAAATAATTGAGATATTATTTTATATTTATCTTCTCTTAGTTTTTGAAGAAAACATATTCATACATAAATTGTTGTATTTTTCTTGCTTTTGTTTTATGAATTGTTGTTGTAATACCAAATAGTGTTGAGCCATAGCATCAACTGGGTTGATGGGTTGAACTGGAACTGGTTGCTTTTTCTTTATTAAAGGTTGGGTTGGCACTTCTTCTTCTTCATCGCTATAATATATTTCAGGTGGGGCTTTGTTGCCCCAGCTCATAGAGCCTACGGCTCTATCAGGAGGTGGTTTAGGTTTAGGTTTTGCTGTTTGTTTTGCTTTGGGTTTTGCGTGTGGTTTGACTGGTTTTTCTGATAGTTGGCCACCGCAGTTTTTTTCGCGTGAATACCTGTATGTCTTCAATGAGACTTCTTTGAGACATTTAGGACACTGTATTCTATCCTTCTGTGTTTGTCTTTTTGGTTTTGTTTCTTCTTTTACTTCTTCTTTCAGTTGTTCTTTTACTTCTTCTTTTGGTTGTTCAATTGGTTCTTCATCTACTTCATTAACCAGTTCAGGTTGTTCTTCTTCTTTTGCTTCTTCAATTGGTTCAAGTGTTGGCGCTTCTTCTTTTACTGCTTCATTTTGTAAATCAACCACCTTTATACTCATATATAATGTTCTATAGAAATTCTTTCAATATTCTATATATTTAGTTTGACGGAAAATATATGGAATGATGATTTAGTTTTTATTATTTTTCTTGGGAGTTGCTTTGATTTTAATAACTGGACGAAGTGATTAGTAAAGCAGACTGAACTGGGATGTCATATAAATTCATAACATTACCCTTTGCGTCAGTTATTTTAAAATCTAATTTTCTTAAATTCTTCCCCCAATATCAATGTAGTCCTCTTGATGGGGTGGTGAATTATCGTTAATCACTCCACCCAATTGTTCAGTGCAAAGCACCTTCCTTATGATTGCTGATGAATATGAATTTGCAGCAGAATAGTGATAATCTGTAAGAGCATTAGAAGTAATGAATAAATATCTAAACGGTATAAGATTGAGATATGAACTTGTCCAAGTTGTTAATGGAGATGATGGAACAAAATTACTCAACAAATAATTTATGGAAACTGGATTGCTACTATTATATGAGACAGTCCCAGTATCCCAACTTCCACCAACATAAGTTGCTAATTCAGTATCTGTTGGTATTTTAACTTTATAATTTAATCCTTCCTTAATTTTAAATTCTACGGTTCTTGTTGCTTCATCATAAGAATAAACAAATATCCCACCTGCTGATAAATCCGTTGTGTTGCTGTTTAATCCTTCTGAAATATCAAAACATAACTGACTTGCGAAATATATTTTATTACCTAAATATACTCTGAAATTCTTTACAAAAACATTGCTATCATCATAAATCATTACATAGAGATACTCATAGAAATTTATTTCGGTGGATTTCCAGACTGCTGGAATAGATACATCAGTTATATACATTTTTGTTCTCTCTGGTGTTTCTAAATTTCATTTAACTCAATGGAGAAGTCGGCACTTGACCTTGATGATGGCAACCGGTAGGTGCTATCTATAAATATTTTCTTGTAAGTTAGTTTATTACTCATCATTGCTAGTATATTATTATTTTAGATTATAATTTATAAACATTAATATAAATGATAGGATTTATTGGTGGAGTAGCAAGAACAGCATTAGCACAAGTAGCAAGACAGTTTGGTAGAGAAGCAATGGAAAGAATAGTGGCAGTTGAAGCAATAGAAAATGTATTATCAAGAGACCAAATGAAAGAATTAGCAAAGAAATTAGGTAGAGTAGCATTCAATGAGTTAATGAAACAGGGCAAAGATGCCATAATGGAATATTACAATAAAAAGAACGCAGACTGGAACGCAAGAATGAACGACTTTACAAGAAATTTAGATGATGAACTCAGAAAGAATACAACCCTCTACAAAGAAGAAACATCCAAAACAAAAACAAGATTGAAGATAGGAGAGGATTATGGAATGCTTATGACAGTCCTGATGGGTTATATAAAACTGGTTCTACACTATATATTGCTGGGACTGGTGGCAAGGATGGTTCATTGACAAGAGATATTATGGATGACTTATTATTAGTCCCAACCAGAAACATAAAAGCAAGTGAAAAATACCAAGATGTAGTGAAGTATTTGAAAGAAAACCCTGATGTTAAGCGTCTTGTATCACACAGTTTAGCGTCAGCAGTGGTCAATCAAATAAACAATGATATGCCTAACAGATTTGCTACTACCACTTTTGCCACACCAACCATAAAATCAAGAAGAAAAGGGAAACAAGACCCAAGAAGAATTGACCTGCGTAATCCCAATGATGTAGTGAGTTTGTTAGATGGTTATGCTGAAACTTCAAACTGGAAAGAACTAAACCCTTTATTAGCACATAGTTATATAAATTTTGCCCATCAAGGCAAGTGGCATTTACACCCTACAACAAAAATTAGTAATGGCATCAATCCAAATCATCCGGTTAAAATATAGAAATATACATTTAAACAGATAAAAACATATATTAACATATAATGGTGGATTATTCCAAGGCAAAGATTTATCAAGTTTTGAATGATGTAGATGATGATGTTTATATCGGTTCTACTTGTCAGTCATTAAATATGCGAATGGTAGGACATAGAAAAGCAAGAACGGGAACACAATATAAAAACTACAAATTCTACAAAAAATAAATGAATTAGGAGTGGAACATTTTTATATAGAACTCATCAAGGAAACACCCTGTGAAAATAAAGAACAGTTGAGAGCAATAGAAGGAGAATATATATATAAGAAAATATGGCACATTAAATTCACAAATAGCAGGTAGAACAAGAGAAGAATGGCATAAGGAACACAAAGAAAGAAAATCAGAACAAAACAAAATTAACTACCAGAATAATAAACCGAAAGTGCTGGAAAGGCAAAAAGAATACAGGGAGAATAACCCAGAAGAATACAAGAAACAAAAGAGAAAATCTTATGAAAAACGAAAGGAAAAAATGCTTGCTAAAAACAAAGAAATAATTGAATGTGAAATCTGCAGAAAAGAACTTTCAAGAGACTATATGAGGAAACATATAAAGGCGATACATTCTTAATATTATTTTGTATATAATATTAATAATGTTAAAAAGAATAGATTATAAACATCAACAAAAACCAATACAACTATCAAAAGGACAATCAACATATAAGAAATTAGAGAAGATGATGAATAAACCACCCAGTGATTATAATGCTATAAAAAGTTTAGTAGAAAACAATGAAAATAATATAGAAAAAACAATGATATTCAATTAAAAAAATGTTAAGTTAATCCCACATAAAAAGAAATGATATAGAATATAAAATATCTAAATTTAAATATATAAGTTATGGAGAATATTATTAGCGAAAGTTCCAATGTTATGATTAATAATCTTAACTTCGGCATCCCAGAAACGGCACAATATATCACAGACCGCCGGTTTGTAAATTATTTTCCATCAGGGTCTAACATCTATGCCAGTAATCAAGGAAACAAGAACATAAGATTTTACATCAGCGGAGAGGCAAACCAATATCTGGATTTAAGCAGTGTTCGTCTATTTGCCACACTTCAAAACACTGATGGGACAAGAGAAAAGTTTTTAAGACCTTTAGGTGGTCTTCATTCATTCTTTAACCGATATAGGGCAACTGTAGGAGGTCAGATGGTTCAAGACATTATTGAATATAACCGCCATTGTGAGTTATTTAAATCATTCAAGTCAAAAGATGTTAATGAAATGGATGACATAGAAAGTTCAGCAAACCCATCTTATGATGATGACTACCACTTGTATGCCAATGGTTTAAATAACTTTATTGATTATACAACATCAGGAGCAACTAATGCTGGTGGTGTAGCAACTGTTGATACAACCGCAGACCACAATGAATATGGGAGAATTGATTTTAGACCTACCAGACATAGTTTATCAGGCATCCCCGGTGCTAATGGAAAAGCCCGACTTTCTCACAAACCCTGCTGTGGATTACTTGAAAGCAACTACTACTTACCATTGAGAGTAGCACCATTAGAATTAGAATTTACTATTGTATCAGATGGTAATGAACCTATTGTAGTCCCCCAAGGAGACGCCCAAACAAACCCCAATACTGAAACTGACAAGCAAGGTTATTACTTTCAAGGAGGCAATACATCTGTAAGTTGGAAAATTAACAATGTAATCATTAGAGCAGAAGTAATCACACTTGACAACACTGTTGATAATAACATTACAAAACACTTATTGGAAGGACAATCATTAAACTTATCATCCCACAATACCACACTATTACACAAACATTCAACACTGGTGGAGGTGAAATCAATATGAATATTGTTAAATCCGCTTCTAAACTGACTAATGCTTTCATCACCCTTTATAGAAGTCCAAGGGGTGGAAGTCGCTATGGATACTATATGCCAGATAATTATATTTATAAGAGATGGAACTATTTTTACAATCCTATGATTAATGGAGAGATTACTGACGGTCCTTTAGCAGATACATTGCCATTACAACAAGGAAAAGGGTTTGCTGACAACAGTAGGGCACTTACTTACCAACTTCAAATCTCTAATAAGAAATTTCCTGAGTTCGAAGTTCAATCACTTTCCGAAGCATTCTATTTTTTGAGGCGGACATTACACTACTTAAATCCGGAACAAAACTCACTGAATATCAGTTATAAGCAGTATCGTTCTAATAAATTTGTCATTGGCTTCTCAATGGAGAACATGTCAGACTTAGCCTTTAGTGGCGTTAATACAAAGATGGGAAGCTTAATCACTTTCAAAATCAAAGGAACAGAAGGAACACTGGCGGAAACAGAACAGATTGAAGAAATATTCACTACCCTTGTTTCAGAGACAGTGCTTGAGCTTCGCTCTGACGGAAGCATTGTCTATGACTAAAAATATTTTCTAACAAAAAATATAGTTAAATATTTTTAATTTAAAAACCTGTCAGGGTTTTTAAATTTCTAATATCTATCAATATTTTTTCTCACGAACAAATATAGATAGATGTTTCAGGCATATAAGAGAAAACACACTACAACAAATTTTAGAAAGAAGATGAATGCCCCAGCAGGTAAAGCAACTGGCAGTGGTATGTTTAAACATTATGACACAAGGTATATGGCGTGGTTGAAGAAACAATTAGATGAAAAAGAGACAAGAGATAAATTAATATCAATAAGAAATGATATAGTTGAAGCAAATAACAGAGTGAATTATAGAAATCAATTAGACAGAATTAATAATGAAATACAAAGAGACAATCTTAACCACAATAGTTTAGAACATTTACAGCATCAAATAAATCAATTTAGAAGTCTGAATTTTACATAGATAATATAAAATTATTTCTACACAATTTTATATTATAATGGCAACAGCAGTGATAGAGAATGTAAATAAAATGTCCAAATATGGATTACGCAGAAGACCAACTTATGAAGAAATCACCAATTTAATATCAGAAAATGAAAAACTGACTGGCGCATTGCCAAATAGAGACGCAACTTTTTTCAGAAATTCACCTGAAGGCAGTATATTTGATGGTGCCGATGCTATGGAACAACTGAAAGAAGAGCAGGGAAAACTATTATTGAGACAAATGTCGGAACTACTATTAAGGCAAAATGTAAGAACAGCAGGTAGAACATATCACACTGAAAGACTACAGCAACTACCCACAACATCACCGGTAATAGCACAACCAACACAGCCTATGAATGTAGATGAAGAATTAACACAACAGGCCACACCGACAATACCAATTTCAAGCACCCAACAAGCATCTCAATTGAATGCTGAACTGACACAAAGAGCAAATACAGCAACCAAAAGAAGAGAAGAAACAGCAATGAACCACAGAGGGGAAGTCTTCAAACAGAGCAAACCCACAATACCTGAACAGATACACCACATCAACCCACCAAGAACTTTTGCTCCTATAAAACCTGAAATGTATAGTATGGCAACTGATGATGAAGTTATGCTTCAAGCCAAGGCAAAACCCAAAGCCAAGCCTAAAGCAGTGGCATCAGCATCTTCAAGCAGTTCTCAAGCCTTACCCGTTGTAGAGGTTATGGATGTAAGTAGTTCATCTAAAAGAGCATCTCCTTAAACAACAATAGAACCAAGAGGCAAAGCAGGGCGACCCGCAACCAGCGGCGCGAGAGCTTCGCGACCCAAACATTTCAGAGAAGGAACTGAAAGAATGAATGCTGAAAAAAGAGATGGGAGCAGTCCAGAAGAAGAACCTAAAATGAGAAAGAAAAGGAACAAAAACAAAACAGAGTTAGAAGTAGGAGGAGCGGAGGCAGATGATGAAATTGATGAACCTAAAGATAGTGGCAAGAGAAAGACAATACAAAAACCGGTAGGGGCATCCACAATAGGTGTTCAAAGATTAAGAGAAGAGTTCGTAAATGCTAAAAACAAAGATATGATTACAAAAGAACAGTATGAACAGTTTGATAGTGCTTATAAAACTTGGTTTGCTTCAAAAGGTAATGATAGTAAGAAAAAGCAAATGCTGAAACAAATGAGGGAGGTTTATAAACTACGCCTGTGGCAGAAGTTGAAGGATATGTATAAAGCACAATAATAGTGTCTTAATTTACTTAAAGAGATATTCTTATATAAATCATAGTAATGAGTGTCAAAAACAGAGAAATTGATGAAAACGGATATGTAATCATTGAGCCATTAATACAGGTGGATATTGATAAAAAAGCGGACTTGAAAAAATACAACATGTATTACCACAGGGAATACTACAAGAAGTTTTTGAGTGTCAAAGTTGAATGTCCTTTATGCGGGTGTAGCATCACAAAAGAAAAGTTCAAGAGACACCAGCAATCAAGCAAGTGTATCAGATTGAGAGCAAGTTATAATAATGGAGACACTGAAGATACATCAGAATAAATAAGGTAAAAACATAAAATGTCTTAAACTAATTAAAGAGATGTTATTATAATATAATATAAATATATTATAATGCCATCAAAAAATATAAAGAGAAATGTAGAAGTGTTGAAGGGTCTAGCCAGAGGTGCTAAAGAAGATGTTAAATACAGAGTGGATAAGGTGGTAGAATTTTATGAAGACAGGAAGATTTCACAAAGAGAAACTGCCCAGAAACTGATTAACAGCCTGATGAGCGACAACAAGAGAACAGCAACTTTTGCTAAAAAAAGATTTGATAAAAAGTTTGAACAGATTGAAGGCAGAGCACCACTGAATGAGAGAATGGCAACAAACAGAAACAAGAAGGACTATGTTGTAAGATTTCAACTTTACGGTTTTGATAATGGGCACAAAGCAGGAGGACAGAGAGGCTTTAAAGACAACCAAGGAGACTGGCACAATTTACTTCGTATGGAGCAACCTATACAGATGAACTTGAAGAATGTAAGAGATGAGGATAAACTGAATGAAACACTGGTGGATAAGTATGTGGTCAGAGATAAGTTTGATTTATGGATGGAAAGACTGAACGATAGGTTAAGACTGAAGAAGGACAACCCTAACAAAATTACAAGAAAACACTTTGATGAACTGAACACCAGAGAGGCTTGGATAAAGGAGACAGGAATAGATGCTACACGGCCCAGAAGTACAAATACTAAAGGTAGATACAAAGAGTTTGAAGTGATACACGATACAGTTTTGTTTGATAAGTTATTCAAGAGATTAGTTGAAAAACCAGGTGGTGGTGTAACCACGTTTAGACATAGTATACTATTTCTTGTGGTTATATTACTACGTTATATATCTTATTTGTAGTACCACGTTATATATGTAAATCTCAACAGCTTTTTGAATATATAGTAATATATTTTATACTGCATGTTGACATTTACATATTATTCCTATATATTGGCTCAAACCCTCAATTGATGGCAATTCTCAATTGCTAAGGCCATTTATGTCAAGGGGTGTTCAATCCATAACTGTTTTTTACAATCCATAATATTTTTCTACAATCCAGAATTAAAATACAATGTCCAAACCTCAATATACAGGAACCGACAGAATTATGGAAAAAAAAAACGTTTCAATTTACAGGCGCCGCCTGTCTATGATAGAAAAGTTACGAACCTTTTTTTTTCCATAATTATTTTTTCCATAATTATTTTTTTTCCATAATTCTGTCTGTGACTGTATGTCCATCGATTCGCAATTTGAATGCATTTTAAGGGGGAATATTGAATTATAGAAAATATGTGTCTAAAGATCTGGTATATGCCCCTAAGTCTTCCATAGTGGTACCAACAAAGGAAAAACAATTGCACCACCAAAACTCATTGTTGTACGTACATACATATGCGGGATGTATCCTTTTGCCAAGCCACCAATTGGGTTGATACTACATACTTGCATTTGCATACATATTTCCATAACCCCCCCAAAAAAGGGGTTTGAATTGTGGATCCATGACATGTCCAACAGGTGGAGCCCCAAACATTAATTATGGAAAAAAAAATATGGAAAAAATAATTATGGAAAAAAATAATTATGGAAAAACCGGTCAATCTGCCCTAGCCCCCTGATTTTACAGGAAAAAACAATTATGGAAATAATGGCCACCTCCAAGAATTATGGAAAAAAAAAGGTTCGGATCACTTCCGGGATATTTTGAACCCTTATGGGGAAAAACCTAATTATGGAAAAATCGGACGCAGGCGCCGCCTGTCTAAGTTGAACGTTTTTTTTTTTTTTCCATAATTCTGTCGGTGACCATAAATATATAATCCAATCCACGTTAAAAAATAAAAACGATCACGACAATCCATTGTATCTATTTACTTTTAGTATTGCCAAAAAAGGCAAGTAAAGCAAATCCTTTTCAAAGCAGCCTTCACTTTTCATTAGCAAAAGCTACGATTTCAGAAATCTGATCCAATTACCAAACAGCTGATTTCCTTATAACCCCTTTATTAAAAAAAGCAAAACAACAGGTCCACAAAGGGTACCCCCTTTGCAAGCCCCAGAATAGCAATAACAAACCTGCACCAGGCATGGCAATAGTGGAAACTTTTTTCCGCAACTCCAATTTTGTTGTCCTCCTTCTCCTTCTCCTTCTCCTTCTTCTCCTCCTCCTCGTCCTCCTCCTTCGCCTCCACCAAATCCATTCAGAATCTTTCAGAAACCTGGAAAAATCATGGAGAATCTATCAGAATGCATTTTTTGTATGTATTTTGCCGCAACCTCTACACCTTTCTCCATTTTTCTCTAACGGTTTTTCCCTTGTCAGCAAGGGTCGGCGAATTAGATTTTTATCTTTTTTATCGACGCGGGCACAGAATTTTTTGTCGAAGATTGGAAAATCAAAATTAGCCATGAATTGGGGAAGTTTTTTTTTTATCAATGTTTTTTTATTTTTGTCAACGATTGGGAAAAGAGATTTTGGTCGAGGATTGGAAAGTAACAATCAATCGTGGATTGGGCGGCGTCTCCATTTATGAAGCCATTTGATATTAGATTTTGCCGGAGAATCTGGTTTTGATATTAGATTTTGCCGGAGAATCTTGTTTCGATATTAGATTTGCCGGAGAATCTTGTTTCGATATTAGATTTTGCCGGAGAATCTGGTTTTGATATTAGATTTTGCCGGAGACAAGACCTTTGATATTAGATTTTGCCGGAGAATCTGTTTTTGATATTAGATTTTGCCAGAGAATCTGGTTTTGATATTAGATTTTGCCGGAGAATCTGGTTTTGATATTAGATTTTGCCGGAGAATCTTGTTTCGATATTAGATTTTGCCGGAGAATCTGGTTTTGATATTAGATTTTTCCGGAGACAAGACCTTTGATATTAGATTTTGCCGGAGAACCTGGTTTTGATATTAGATTTTGCCGGAGAACCTGGTTTTGATATTAGATTTTGCCGGAGAACCTGGTTTTGATATTAGATTTTGCCGGAGACATAGACCTTTGATATTAGATTTTGCCGGAGAATCTGTTTTGATATTAGATTTTGCCGGAGAACCTGGTTTTGATATTAGATTTTGCCGGAGAACCTGGTTTTGATATTAGATTTTGCCGGAGAACCTGGTTTTGATATTAGATTTTGCCGGAGAACCTGCTTTTGATATTAGATTTTGCCGGAGAATCTGGTTTTGATATTAGATTTTGCCGGAGAACCTGGTTTTGATATTAGATTTTGCCGGAGAACCTGGTTTTGATATTAGATTTTGCCGGAGAACCTGGTTTTGATATTAGATTTTGCCGGAGAACCTGGTTTTGATATTAGATTTTGCCGGAGAACCTGGTTTTGATATTAGATTTTGCCGGAGAACCTGGTTTTGATATTAGATTTTGCCGGAGAACCTGGTTTTGATATTAGATTTTGCCGGAGAACCTGGTTTTGATATTAGATTTTGCCGGAGAACCTGGTTTTGATATTAGATTTTGCCGGAGAATCTTGTTTCGATATTAGATTTTGCCGGAGAACCTGCTTTTGATATTAGATTTTGCCGGAGAATCTGGTTTTGATATTAGATTTTGCCGGAGAACCTAGTTTTGATATTAGATTTTGCCGGAGAACCTGGTTTTGATATTAGATTTTGCCGGAGAACCTGGTTTGATATTGGATTTTGCCGGAGAACCTGGTTTTGATATTAGATTTTGCCGGAGAATCTTGTTTCGATATTAGATTTTGCCGGAGAAGCTGGTTTTGATATTAGATTTTGCCGGAGAACCTGGTTTTGATATTAGATTTTGCCGGAGAACCTGGTTTTGATATTAGATTTTGCCGGAGAACCTGGTTTTGATATTAGATTTTGCCGGAGAACCTGGTTTTGATATTAGATTTTGCCGGAGAACCTGCTTTTGATATTAGATTTTGCCGGAGAACCTGGTTTTGATATTAGATTTTGCCGGAGAACCTGGTTTTGATATTAGATTTTGCCGGAGAACCTGGTTTTGATATTAGATTTTGCCGGAGAACCTGGTTTTGATATTAGATTTTGCCGGAGAACCTGGTTTTGATATTAGATTTTGCCGGAGAACCTGGTTTTGATATTAGATTTTGCCGGAGAACCTGGTTTTGATATTAGATTTTGCCGGAGAACCTGGTTTTGATATTAGATTTTGCCGGAGAACCTGGTTTTGATATTGGATTTTGCCGGAGAACCTGGTTTTGAGTAACAATGAAATCCGATATTTTTCATCGAGCGGCTGGATTTGATGGACCAAGGCGGCTCCAACTTGCCCAAGTGTACTATCAGGAATTGACTGTGAACCAATTGCAGTCAGGAAAACTTAAAATATATATTATAAATTCATTTTTTTTTAAAATGGTAAGCAATGTTTTTATAAAATGGTTACAACTTTTGAAAAAATGGTTGAGAAATTGACGTTTATAACGTGGTAACACACTCGTCTCGTTGAAAAACACCCAGACCTGAAGAATAATACCAACCTTGAAGACTACACAAGTGCCATCAAGATCTTAGACATAAGCGATGTATCAAACACAGGAGGTGGAGATGATGAAACAAAGAAGAGACTGAAGGATGGCAATGAGATTGGAATGTATCACTACACCATCAATACCGAAATGGATGTTGCTAGTGATAATTTGGTTGATGCCATCATAAATAAGAAACACACCGACGGTGAGTGCTGGATTAACACACTGATAGACCATTATGAAGAGACACTGATGAATACTAAAAAGTGGGAGAGCAAAAGGATGACAAGGGATAAAATTTTGAAACTAATGAATTTAAATGAAGAAGAATTTAAAGATAATGGGGCATCAGTTGAAGATATGGAACCGGTGTTTGAAGAATTTAAACTGACTGTCAGATTATATAACTGTATTGGTCAAAAGGTTTATACCTATGACCCTTTGAATAAGAACAAAAACATAACCGTATTGTTTGGGATGATTAAAGGCAACCACATTTACACAATGAATGACAACATCAAGAGCGTAGCACAAAAAGAATTAGAGGAAAGTATGAAAATATGTGCTTCTACCGACTTTCGCCTGAACAGCAAAGACAAACCAGTTAAATATGTTGTTTTCAATGGCATTGATGACATAATGGGTATAGTTGAAGAGAATGAAGATGAAGAAAAAGTAAATTTAGTTAGTGGCAAAAACTTGAATACAGTTTTTTGTGAGTTCAAGAGGGCAAAGTATGAACCTAAAATCATAATGGGAGCAGGTGGCAATGTAGCATCACTCAAGGTAAAATTTAATGGATTAATTTTGAATATCAGAAGCCAGAGTTTGATAGACTGTGCTGTTGATACTTGTATTGATAGTAGGAATGCTGATATGTTTAATAAAGTAAATGAGGCATATTTTAATTTCAATAAGGGTATGTTCAATCCTAATCACAAGTCATACTATCATAATGATGATTTGAAAATATTTTCAATGGCACATAGCATTGCTCCCAGTGGATATTTTGAAAGCATCATTGAAGGAAAGAATACACACATTGAATTAGATAGGAGGAAAGCCTACACTAAATCTACAATGGATATTTTTACAGTGCCTGTCTTTTCTGAATTTGACATCTGGTTGAAGTATGATTATTCAAAGAATGATTTTAACAAGATGAATGCTTTAACATTATATCTTGTTAAAAGCAAAGTGAGACACCTATTTTTCAGTAGGACTTATAACTTGATTTACGGTAAGTTTTTGAAAACATATGCTGAAAATGTTGAAATTATCTATTACAAAATTCCATCTAACACATACAAAGTTAATTACAAAAAACTGATTAATGAACTGTGGGAATTAAAACTGGATGAGGATGAGGAGAAAGATAAATTGAAAAAGAAAATGATTGCTTGTATCAACATCGGCTTATTAGAAAAGCAAACTAACACTGCTAAAAAATCGGTGGTGTTTTCAAAAATGGTTGATGCCTTTTATTATCAGGAAAAATACGGTGGTGATATAAGTATTATTACTGAAACTAAATGGGATGGTGAAGTGAATGATAATGATGATGATTGTTTGCTTGAATTTGATGATAAAGGTAATGTCATTGAACCTATGATTAATGAGAAAGATATTCCTGTAATTGTTGATGAATGTAAGCATTATGTTTTAAACATTTCCGATACAAAAACTTTGATGAATGGATATAGGTTTATCAAAGAACTGATTTTACAACATCATAATTTTGATATGAATGAGGCTTATGAAACACTTATGAGGGATGATGTAATGGTGTATTCAGTAAAAACTGGTGCCTTTGTTATAGATAAATGTAATTTAGCAAAAGCAAGGGAGGTGTTGAAGTTTGGCAGTGAGATTGGTTATTGGAGGTGGTCTGATAAATTCAATTTTCCCAGCAAGGCATTTAGCAAACAACCCAGTGTATTATGTAACATTACTGAGTATGAAAATGACACCGGTAAAGTCAAGGATGAATGGAACACTGATGAAATCATAGATGAGCATATTATGACTAATAGGAGATGACTAATAGGAGGTTGATGATTAGAGGTGATGTGCCGGGAACAGGTAAGAGTTTTATATGTCAGCATTTACAGGTGAGAAATTATAAAGTCTTGTTTGTTGTGCCTACTAATAATTTGAAACAAGAGTGTGGAGCAGAAGCAATGGCAATAAACAAGTTTTTTGGAATATCTTATGGTGATGAGAGGCTTGAGAAGTTTGATTATTCTGATGTTGATGTCATAGTGTTTGATGAGATATACTTTCACAATGTAAGCAAGTGGGCTCTCATCTGGAACTTTTGTAAAACCAATCCTGATAAGATTATATTAGCAACAGGGGACACAAAACAATTAAAAAACCCAGAGAGGGTAAGCAATGTTGTTTCTTTTGGGAAGTATGCCGACCGTTGTATAGACTAGATTTTTGAAAATAATATTATGCTTTATGAATGTAAGAAGTTGAAGACTGAAGAAGACAGAAAGAAACTTTATGATATTAAGAGATTGATTTTTAACAATGAGCCAGTCCTTAATGTCATTGAAAAATACTTTGGATGGAGTGATGGCAATGAGATATGTGAAAACAACATTGCTTATACAAACAAGACTTGGAGGGAGGTGAGTAGCAAAATGAGAAAGATGAAAGGCATAGAAGATGAATATGTGATTGGTGAATATGTAATATGCCGGAAGTATATTAAAACTAAAGGCACACAATTTAATGTGAATTTCAAATTTAGGATTTCAAATATCGTTGGCGATATTGTTGTTTTAGAAAATGTGGCAACTGATGTGAAGCAAAATATAGAAATGAAAGTGTTGAGAAAGCATTTCATATATGCTTACTGCTACACGCCACATTCAAAACAAGGTTGTAGTGTAGATGATGACATTGTGATATATGACTGGAGCAAATGGTATTGTAGCAAGAACTGGTATTGGACTTCGGTCAGCAGGGCAAGAGATTTGAATAGAGTTAAGTTTCATAAATATGATGTGGATGAAAATGATATGAGCAGATTAAGAGTAGAAACATATTTCAAAAATAAAGTATTGAACTATATTGAGCAAGATAAGAAAAGCAACAGACCCATAGATGATGATGAGTATGTTGATGTGGATTTCCTGATGGATATGATGAATACCCAGTGTGAAAATTGTAATGAACCATTGGTTATTGATTTTGAAGATGGCAAGGTTTCATCAAATATTAGTTGCCAAAGATTAAATAATGAACTGGCACATTATAAAAGCAACTGTATTCCACTGTGTGTTCAATGTAATTGCGCTTTTTCAAATAAAATATCAATGTAAAATGGTTTTAAAGAGATGGTATGTTTAGGATATATGGAGAACAATAAGTATGAAAAAGGAAAATATATTTAATTACAGATGTTGCTTACACAAAGTGCTACTACGGAAGCACTTGTGAAGAATTGAGCAAAATATTTTGGAGACATAAAGGTGTCTATAAAACCTTTTTAGACGGCAAGTGTTCATATAAACATTCAATTTGTCAGTTATTTGATGAATTCGGAGTAGAAAACTGTAAAATAGAACTGGTAGAACTGTTCCCGACCCAATCCAAGATTGAACTATTACAAAGAGAAGGCTATTACATCAAAAACAATGCTTGTGTCAATAAAGAAGTGGCAGGAAGAACACTGCAAGAATATTACAAAGACAACAAAGAAAAGTGCGCCAAGTGGAACAAAGAATGGCATATCAAAAATAAAGACAATGCCAATGAAAGAGGAAGAAACAACTATCATAAAAACAGAGACAAGTTGATGTCAATAGTTGATTGTGATTGCGGTAGTTCTTTTCAACTTCAAAATAGGTGGCACCACATCAAGACAAAAAAGCACCAAGACGGGCTGAAGCAACAAAAAGAAGAATAAATGATATGATATTTACTTATTATATCATCTATTCTATAATGACTGATAGTAAGAAGCAAAAAATAATCAATGATATATATTTTGATAAGGCTGGGTTTGGTTCTTTAAAAACAACCCTTGAAGACAGCAAGAAGAAAGATAGTAGCATTACTATGGATGATGTAAGGCAATTCTTTAGAAAAAATGTTGAAATAAAAGCAAAGCAAAGAGGGTATAATTCCTTCACAGCACCAAAAAATAATCATACTTATCAGATAGATTTGTTCTTTATGGGGTATTATGATTTTGATGAGGAACAAAAGTTCAGAGGAGCGTTAGTGTGTATTGATGTTTTGAGCAAGTATGCCGTTGTTGTTCAAATCAAAACTAAAAATGGGGAGGATGTCCTTGAAGCAACTAAAGAGGCATTAGGGAAAATGGGTAAGAAGCCTAAAATGATTTATACAGATGATGAGAGAGCAATAGCAGGTGAAGACTTTAAGGATGATGTGGAAGGTGAAGGTATAACCTTACATAGGACTAGAGGACACCCAGCATTTGCTGAAAGATTTATACGCACATACAAAGATATGCTTTTTAAAAGAGTAGAGGCTGATGAAAAAAAGGGTAAGGCAAACATACAATGGGTTGATTACAATTTAGAAATTATGCTGACATACAATGATAAGATGAAGCACTCCGCTACAGGTATGACACCTAATCAAGCAAGGAAAGAGAAACATGAATATAGGGCAATGATTAATGTAGCATCAAAGGCAAAGAAAGAAAGAATATACCCAACATTAGAGGTGGGAGACAAAGTAAAGATAATGAGAAAGAAAGCAATTACAGAGAAAGAAAGAACTTCCCACTGGCTGAATGGTTATTATGTTGTGCAAGAGATTGCAGAAAAGTTGAACCAACAATATTACAAATTAACTGATTACCCAAGATTGGTGATGAGGCATGAACTTTTAAAGATTTAGTGTTTTTAGAAAGCCATGATGCAACCATGATATGGTTGATTTGATGTGCTCTTTGGTTTCGTGGTTTTGTGTTTTGCCCTTCATTTGTTTTCCCCATGAATTTGTGACTGGGTCATTGGCTGGGATTGCTCCATGTTCCTTTGCCCTTCCTCGCCTTGGCTTTGTCATCAATCTCTTCTGCATCCTGTTGTCGGGGCGCTCAGCTGTTGGGAATATGCCAGTCCGAGGTTTGAAGCCACATGTTCTTGGAGAGCTTGACCTTGGAAGTTGTTTCATTTTGAGCATTTTTGACATTCTCAATTGGAAAGCTACAGAAATTAGCTCTTTCAGTTTGAGCTTGGAATTTTGTGTCATTTTTCAGCATCTTTTGCTCAAACCACTCGGGTGCGCTTTTTAGCTTGGTGTCGGCATGTTCATGGCGCAAATCCGTTTGTACGCTTGCCTCATCATATTTGCATTGAGCGCTGGAGCTGTAGACAACAACAGCACAGGCCTTGCAGATGCCTTGCAAAAAATGGGCAAGAGCAAAGGCATATCAGGCATGAACCAGACGGAGAATCTGCGGCGCCCTGATTGTTGTACAGGTTGTCCTACGACTTGTGCTCAGTGTTGCCGCCGTTAGGCATCACTCGGATGTTGTGACAGATAGGCATCCCTCCTTTTTCACCCCATTTTTTCGCTCGTCAATTTTGGTGACGAAGAAAGTGGGTGAGAAAACAGTGCTTCGCCACCAGCGCGACTCGCAAAACCGGGCTTTGAAGAGATCTTTTTACGATTGAAGAGGTCTGCATGTTTCTTTTAGAGCATGCATGCCAGTGACCCTTCACAAACTTGACATCCAGGGCATTCATGCCTGATAAAAAGGCGAACACCCAGATACTTGAAGACTGGCTCCAACAAGTATGGACACACATAATCCTTTTCACTCCATTTCGCCCCAAAGTTTGGATTGCTGTGCCATTTACATCGCGCTGAGGTTAAGAAGACATGGTCATCAACAAGTTCATGAAGGGTGGTTTGGGCATGGCAATTGCGGATTAAGAGAGATTTGGGGTTGAGAAAGATGTGATGCTGTTGTGATATGCTAGTTTGTATGTATGCTGGTATGTATGCTGGGGGGTGGGATAGTATATTGGCTGGGGGTTGAGGGTTCCCCTGTAGGGGCAGACTGTGGTAATTAATCCCATAATCTTCATAGTAAATGATTATGAAAATTATGTTGGTTATCCCCATAAATTTGAAGTGATGATTATGAAATTCAAACTCAAAATTACAAGAGGCACACAAACGCTTTGAAGCATGAGGAGAATTTGAAGAAGAATGATAGTTAAATTTCGTTTTAAAACGTGAAATTGTCTTTTGTTTTGGTTTGTTGTTATGGTTTTTGGTATAATCTATTTTATAATCTATTGTATTGCTTATGTTGTTTTGTTTTTTCTTTTTGTTGTTTGTTGTTCTGATTTATGTTATTGTTTTCTATAAGGTGTTGCTCCCCTGTCTTTGGTATTAACCCCATAGAATTTGCTTGTATAATAATGTGGGCGGTTAGATGAGAAAGACGGGGGAGCAACAGTCTAACTATATATAATCTAATATATATAATCTAATGTATATATATATAAAATCTAATATATATATATATAATCTAATATATATATATATAATCTAATATATTATATAATATTATATATATATAGATAAACTCCTGTCAGCAGCACAGCACGTTTTTTTTTTCCCCCAACATCGAGTCCTAATGTCCTTTTTGCAGGTCACCTGATCCGGCAGCTGGTTCGAAAATTGCGACCCGGTGGACGGGCCTGGTTTGGCGGGAACGTGCCAAGCAGCGCGATTAACATCGGCAACGAACCCTTCAGGACACTGGATCCATCAGGTTAAGCTCCAGGATTTTCGGCTTGAACCAATGGATTGGTTTTTGGGAAAATTTACAGGAACCCCCCATATTTAATGGTAAAAACCATGGTTTCCTGTAGATTTTCCCTTAAACCAATCCATTGATTGAAGCATGTGCAACAAAAATTGTGAGCCCCAGATTTTTTAGGAGAAGAGACTGGAAGCGGTGTTTAATCTCCTTGGCTCAAGTGAGGCACTTGGAATCCGAACGACTAAAAACGGACTTTTTTTACTGCATGTCCTGAAATTTTAGGCATCATTCATCATCATTCTACATCCGCAATTAGCGCCGTTTTTTGGATGGTGAAACCACCGTGTTTCACCCATGGAATTTGGGTGGCAGCCATCCCGAGGTCGGTGGCATACCCGTGTCGTTGGACTTCATGGCAGACGCTGGGCAATTGGAAAGCCTCTGCTTTGAGGATCATCCCACGAATCGTAACTGATAAAAAATGAGCCGAAAAATAACTCTGTTAGTAAGTCCCCTGAGTGGGGTTGTCCTAGTTGTCCTGTATATAGATGGTTATAACTTTTATAACCACACTTACTATCCATTACTATCCAGTTATCAAGTTGGATGATCCTCCAAGTGGTTTTTTTGACCCTGGCAGTGGATAATCGACCTCTCTTTACAAGGCAAATCATTGAAGCCATGCAGTAGATCTCTCCACCCAGCCAGCTAAATCTGCATGCAACTGGAACATCCGAATGATGGGCCACCTAGGACGCAGCTCTCTTCAGAAGAAACTTATTTGAAATTGGTCCAAAACCAGGCAAGGATTCGGATTTCCCAAGATATGGCAGACTGGCAGACTGGTTGTGCCATTGAGACTCAGAGTGGTGGGCGGAGCTTTTCAGGTGACTATCTCTACTTCCATCCAACATATTCAGTCCTGCTTCGTAGAATGAGTTGAGAGCCAAAGTTGCTCTTGGCATGAAGACGATCGACGTGTTTTCAAAGAAGGCAATCTCGTTCAGCAACGTGTGATGAGTGAGGCAGTCAGAACAGCTGCAGTCGCCAAGCAGCCGCGACGCTGTTGGAAGTTGTTTTTTCGCTGCCATTTGGCCCAGATGTTGGGTGTGTGGCCTGCCAAAAGGCAGGCCCAAGAGAGGTGGCAGCCCTGGGCGATTCCAAGCCAAGTTCTTGTGGAAACAGCCGTGAATACAGCCGTGACTGAAATGTGGAAAACCCAATAAGCCACCAGTAAATCGCTTGCCAGAAACGGGTGGGTTTATCCAGCTCCATTTTTTGGTTCATCCATCATCAATACCCCTGGAATGCCTTCGAGCCGATCCTGCCAGGGATGGTCAACTGGGAGAAGGCAGCGGAGTTACGGAGTTTGGGGGATTTTCGGCTGAACATCACTTTATCATGGTTAAATATGGTTTTTTGTAGGGGTGAACCATCTCACCCATTTATGGAGAACTCTCGAAAAAGCCTGGTTTTCTCTCCGCGGCAGGTGAATCCAGACAATGCGGTGGATCCTCTTCCACTGCCCTTTTCCATTATCGATGAGGCACCGGCACCAGGATACCATAGGATACCAAGCGGTTGCGAAAAATCTGATGCAATAGATCCATCAGATGGTCCAAAATAGTGTGGCCACAATTGGCCACAATTCTCCGGGTACCCGGCACCGCAACTTACGGATATGACATTACCATGGATTAGCCATAGAAATAGCCCCATTACGGCCCCTATTTCCGATTAAATCCAGGACCCAAGCATTTTGAGGTGTCAATCGCAGGGTGTCCTGTTGAAAGGTGATAGAGGAGATCTTAGAAGCGGTGGGCGACCAGGTCGACCTCATTGAAAAGAAGAAAAGGCCCCCTCGGGGCCCTCGGTGTTTCCTTTTTGCATCGGCAAGATATGGGCTTGGTAACATCCTGGGAACACAGGGGAAAACCGTGTTCCATCCACTGATTACTTATTAGATATTATTAAATTAGTACCTAACAATTTTGGGCATTTGAGGGGTATACCGGTATACCCCGTTCAGACAAACCTATACATCAAAAAAAGTGGCTAGTCAAATCAATGGGGTAAAATTATAACCAACAGACAACACTTGCAAGAACCGTGTTTTTTTCCCGGTATATATGATGATGATATTTGGGCCGGATATACTAGCCTTCCAAACCTTATAGATCAGAACATGGAGGTCAGCAAAAAAGGAGCACTGTAAAGATCTGTAAAGCACACCATTTTACGACACCTTACATCTTACAATGCATTGGATACAAACAACCAAGATGGTGTCACACATTTTGCATTTTTTTTTTACACTTCCTCAACATGGAGGACACAACCAGCAACATGGTGGTAGAGTTCACGTGGCGACCCAGTGGTGTTTTTTCATGGTGGTGAACACGTGGCGTCAACCGGTCAGGTGTCCGGAATACGAGTTCGCGTTGCCAGAGGTGATCCTGGTTGATTCCTGGTTGATTCGGGGCCTATTCTAAAGTCATTTGTTTGTTGAAAATGGACCACTTGAAGGACTGAAAATGTCTGAAAATATCCTGCAAATTTCTAGAAAAACAACTCGGAGGTTTATTCAATTTTGTTCATCCAGGACATCAATACAGACATCGCTCCAATTTTGGCCTTTTGGCCAGGCACGTGCATCCTTTTTCGTGCAGGCCTGGCAGATGCAGATTCTGCTTAAACTTGGTGGCTCAAAATGACTCCCGTCACCGACAGAAACTGTTTGTTCTTGGTACAACACATTGTACTGTAGAATACTTGTATTAGATATATCATATCACAAGCCATCCATAGCAAACAATTTTTTGACACAATATAATACTATATTACTATATAGTCCCACAATATTAGAATATATTAGATATATCATATATCACAAACTCTCCATAGCAAGCATTTTCTTGACACTTTTTTTGGTCAAAGATTCGTCAAGGTCCCACAGTATGTCAAAGTCATGATGCATTTTTACACCTCCACTGAGGTGCCTGGACGGATAGCATGTGCCTTTGTGGAACCCCGAGGGACTGCCAGGTGTGTCATCAAACTGGGGGACGGGTAACTTGCCGGTGACCCGGCCATCAATGGAGGTGTTTATAGCTGGGAATATCACCTGTAAAGGCTGATGAATGCTGATGATTCTGGACTCACTTTGTGATGTGAAATGATGTGAAAATCAATGGGAGATCTCCAGGATCCAATTTATGGAGGTACGTTAGTACCATATTTCAGGCCATATTTTGTGGGGATATTCCCTGAAACATGGGTGAAAACATGGGATAACATGGCTATATTCCCAGCATTTCATCATGCTGTTCTCGCATGGCACAGGATGGCCTTAGGCACCAGCGAAGGGGAAGCGCTTCTGGTCGACAGCCGGAAGGGGGAGGCTGGGACTGATGCCGCGTCACCACCTTCGATAATGGGATGTTGACCATCTATCGGCAGGATTTCGCCAGCATCCACAGTATCACTGTCAGTACGTGAATTACCCTCTGGTAAACGTTTACATAGCTATGGAAAATCACCATTTTTAATGGGAAAACTCACTATCAATGGCCATTTTCAATAGCTATTTTGACATAACCAGAGGGTATGATCAGCAATTCCCAAGGTTGGATGACCATAATGACCCAATCCGCCCAGTGTTGTGACCATCGCCATGTTTCGCCACGTTTCGCCTGCACGGCCAGGTGGTGGCCCACGCCCATCCCTTTCCGCAACTTGAGCCAGTGACCTGCGTGTCCATTTGCTCGGAAACAGCCTACCAGGAGAGCCGGCAGCCAGAGTTCACATGACATGGAGAGCAGCAGTTGGAGTTGGGCCAAAAATGGCGTTGAAATTTGGGGAACAAAAATGGCGAACCATCATTTTCCCCAAACATTTCCCTATATTTTCCCATGAACATGCTTATTTAGGGGTATCCCGGTATCCTCATTTTGAGACAGAGCCATCAACCACACAAAAATTCCGCAGCCAAGCCCTGAGAAACTCTCAGGATGTTTTTGCCGGACCAGGCAGTGCGGACGGATCTGTCTGAATGTTTCCTGTGGTCTTGAACCTACCCTCTGGTAATTTAACATAGCTATTGAAAATCGCTATTTATAGTGGATTTTCCCATTAAACATGGTGATTTTCCATAGTTATGTTAGTTTACCAGAGGGTAGTGTCTATACCCCATTCTTTTTATGTGTTTTTATCAGACATTTTTCCCTACTAAAATGGTCAGTTGGGCTAGGTATTTGGTGTGGAGCACCAGCTACCCCCCCTGACTTCCCGTGAGGCATCGACCCTCCAGCTTTGCCAGTGCCACAAATGAAGCTCTTCGTCGGATGCTGAGCCAAAGCTCGGTTGAGATGAGCGTTCCGAAAAAAACCTGGTTGGGAATAGGTGAATAGGATGGGGATAAGGTATCAACCTACGACCTACGTAGTTGATTCGGGAACATTTCTAGGCCATACTTCAAGGGATAGCTGTTTACCAAGCATTTGTACATAGTTAATGGATGTTTTTATTGGGAGAACTGCGAGGCTGGCGGAGTGACCACTCCAAAGATTCTGGTCTACAACATTCAAAAGTGGCTGCCCCGGCGATTCTACGTGGAATCAGGGACACTTTCACCTGTTTTGACTGATCTTGAAGGATCAGGAAGAAGTGCCCTTATCTTCCTTGTCTTCCTAGTGTATATTTAGCCAGTGTAGCAAAAACACATGATTTTCATGTGATTATATAGTATGCATGTATATATATATAATATATATATATGATATAACCATCCCAAGTTAAGTTCCCATGACCTTTCTCACCTCCGCAAGCCCAGGGAAAGCTTTGGTGTTGTCTTGAAACCCGCCTGCTCTGCCCTCAGCCGGGCGAGACTTTGATTGAAGGGCCAGCGGTTAGGTTTTTCGTGATGCCTCGGCGAGGTGCTATCCATTTGCCAGAGGCATGGGCAAAACACTCACCTGCCAGGGTCAAGACTGGGATAGATCATGATACATTTCATGTGCTAATCATAATTACAGGTGTGTATGCATCTATGATATTCTAATTATTATGGATCATAATCGAAAAAGTTGATACATACACACCTGTGGATATATACATGCATATATGGACCCGGTGTTCTGGAGGCGGAAGAGACTGAGCGTCCTGTGATAGAGCAACTCCACACCAGGCCCCATCGTTACGACTTTCGATCTCAGCAACTCTGAAGCATCTGGAATGTGGTAAACCCATGTAAACCCAATGATATTCCTACAATTTGGCGATGGTTTATACCACATATACCACGCTTTTATGGTAATGTTGGGGATTGTTTATTATTGGGTTTACCACATTACTATGCATCGCAACGCGACATTCTGGAAAAGTCTCGTATGATTTTCCTGCGCCAGGGGTGTCATTGGTGGCGTTTGGGTTTGGTCCCTGGCCACGCAGAGATTCCGCCAATATGTGGCTGTCCAGCACTCTTGGTTTACAAAGCCAAACAGCTTTGTATACTTGGATTTGCTGAAGATGTTTTTTTTTTTTATGTTTCCCACGGGGAAATCCAATATTTGGGGAATCTATGGCAGATTTTGATCTTTTCGGGGGTTCCTCAAGCAAATCCAAGTACAAAAAGCCTGCAATGTTCTTGAGAAAAACAATGACATGTGCTGGCACACCACACTTCAATGAGTCACTCCTTACACCTATGTTCAAATTTCTTCACTTTTGACGCTGGCAGACTTCTGGCGAGGTCTTAGCAACCGATGTAATTAATCCTCCCGTAATCTTAAATACCTCCCAGAAGCCATGGCTTAGGAGGGAATTCATGTATATGTGAATCTATAATAGCAATGATGATAATAATGATAATATTAATAACAATAACAATGATACTGTAGCAATAATCATACTTATAATAATTGATGATAATAATAATGATAATAATAATGATAATATATAGATTTAATGGGACAATTTAGGGTGGCTTTGAGATTTCTAGGGGATGGGATCTAATCGACTCGAACCTCACATGACTGAAAGACATTGGCTCAGGTTCTTGCGCTCTTGCCCGACAAGACCGTGCGCAAGGGCCCAAGGATCCCCCTCTGTGGACCGATTCCCCAAGAAACCGACGAAGTCCGACGACCCCCGAGGTGTCTACCTGACTCCACTGGGGGAACCCGACCTGGATGAGGAGGATCCGAGATGGGGCCATGAGGATATGGAGGATGAGTATCCATGAAAAAACAACTGGCAACCAGCTACTTTCTGCATCATTTCGATGGGAGAACCAGGATATTGATGGCTTTCGATTCATTTAATACTATGACATAGTCAGTGATCAGCCGTTTTTTTTGGAGGCGAATGTGGTGCTGGACACGCCCATTGCAGAAGGTGACGAAGATGATGAGGAGGCTTGGTGGGCCCCCCGTGCCTCCGGTGCCTCCGTGCTGTGGGTCCCTGGGCTCGATTTCCCCCTGTCAGACAGGTGAGGGGTTCCCTCTGACTCAACTTTCTCCGCCGTGAAATTTCTGTGGCTTTCTATGTTTACCTTACTGCTGTCGATCAACCTTTGAGACTCAAGTTTGGGTGAAGATTGCCAATAGAAAATGCTGATTCTACTGGACGCAGCTACGAAATCTGACACGACAATATCTTGCTACATTCGTTGCTGAGGGTGAAGACGAAGATGGAGGGCCGGCTGAGGACAGACCCTTCCTGCCCTTCCTTCGCTGGAAGCCTATTGAGTTTGGCAGAGGCCTCGAGGAAACTCTTCGCTTTCCAGCTTCAAATAATTCTACCCTCTGGAAATCATTGCAATTTGAGAATCCCCCATTTGGGTCCATGATTTTCCCATTAAAACCAGGGGGTGCCTGTTTTGACCTTCTGAAAAGCTCCCACTCTTGAACCTATGCTTCGAGATCCTTGAGCTGCAGGAATTTGCCAATGCTTTGCAAGTGAATACAGCAGTACTGCTGGCAAGCTTCGTTTGGGTCAGTGGAAACACATTCAGGGCGGGGGTTCGCTTGAACATTGGAGTTTTTCTCGCTTGTGCGTGGGATTTTGGATCGCTTGAACGTGGGCCATTTTCGCTCATCTGCCGTTCTTGACATGTTGCACATGCTCGCTTATGCTCAACAGAGGGGGGGCTAATAACGTTTGTGACGACTTTGAGACAGGGTCCACGGAACATGTTGCTGTTGTCTTACCCCCCTTCCCCAATGTCCCCATGTCCCCATGCCCAATGCCCCCATGTCCCCGCCCCCCTTTCCCCTAAGTATCAAACCCTAAAGGTGTGAGGGGTGTCCAAGTAATGTTCAAGTGATCCGGAATCCCATGTTCAAGTGAAGCAAAAAAGCTCTAAGTGGTCTAAGTGATCCCCCATGTTCAAGTGATCCAGAAGCCAATGTCCAAGTGATCCTGGTGCCCACAGCAAAATCACATGATTTGGGAGAAAAAATCAGAGCCGAAATCCTGCCAGATGTATAGCTTCTCGCTGACTCAGTTGGTGATCTCCTCAGTGCTGATTGATTAGTTCGAGGTTATACACCACTTGGGCAAAAATCAGCATCCATAAACTGGGAATGACACAGAATCCATCGATTTTCCAAGGATTTTCCAATGATTCTCCAAAAAATGCTACCCCCAATTTTCCAGATTTTTTCCAGATTTTTTTCCAGATTTTTCATGGATTTTACCAGCTGAATCCATAGACTTCCATGGATTTTCCCAGAGATTTTAGCCTCCCGTTGAGGCTCCCATGCGGCACTTGCCAATGCCAGAGCTCGACACGATCACCTTGACGGCCTGGTGAAAAGATAACTACACTAGCTGTCTATGATGTATGTATATAATATGATAATATATATATATATACATATTATATATATATAAATAATATATATAAATGTATATGTATACATATTATATATATATATATTTACATATTACATATATATATATAATATATATATATATATGTAATATATATATATATATAATATAGTGTGTATAAAAAATGTGTATGCACTATGTGCACTATAGTAATATATGTACACATGGACAGTATATTGAAGCTTTCTGGCATTTGTGCTAGGTCTTCTCGCCTCGACCGCGCGATGGTGCATATGGCATGGGAGTTTCGGCTGGGCAGGTGCCCAAAACGATGTTCCCCCAGATTTCTGGATGGTTTCAGATCCAAGATATCCAAGACATATCAAAAAATGATATCAATACCGTTCAAGTGTGGGACGATTGGATGGTGCCCTACAAAAATGGCCGCCACAGCCATATTTTTGTTGAAAGCCTGGGACATTGCCCTCGTTGACGTCATTGGAAGGTTTCTTCGGATCTGTGATCCACTGTTGCAGGTGCCGACTTTGTGTTTTGCCTCTTCTGTAGAATCGAACGCAATTCTCGCGCACTTGTCTTGAACCTAGCTCGGTGTTCCCACAGCGCAGGTATTGCTTTTGTTGATGTTAACTTTTCATGACAGTGCGCATGTGTTGCGCTTTGCCGCTCAGCATCCCATCACCAGCCCCTCTGGTGGCTCCGACTGGCATGGTGCTGAGATGAAGCTTTCGAGAAACGTGGGAGGCTTTTCTTAACGAGCCGATTTCAAGATCATCTGCTAGGTTTGGAGCTGGATGAGCTTCTGATGAAGGTCAGGTTGCTGAAAATTGCAGTGGCTAATTACACTTTCTTTGCTTCACATTTTCTTAGAGCTGGTTAAGGGAACAGAACACCTACAGGGCTGTCAAGTTTTCCCAGCACTCCAGTGATATTTCATGATATGAATCGCAGCGATTCCACGGCTTTCGCACACGGCTTTCGAAGGAAATCCCCCCGCATGGCCTTCTCCCTGATCCTGAGACCAAGCAGCTTCAGCCAAGGAGAAGCAGTATCTGCTGTCAACCCTGCAGATCCATTGGTTTCTGTTGTATATAATATAATATAATATTTATAATATTATATTATATTATATTATATAATACTATATTATTATATTTTATTATTATATAATATTATATTATTATATTATACTCTATTATATTATATTATATCATTTTATTATATTATATTATATTGTATTGTATAATATATAATATTATATTATTATCATATCATATCATATCTTGTATATTGTATATTGTATATTGTATATTGTATATATATTACTGTATATATCATATATATATATGTCATATATACATATGTATCATCGCGTAAAACGAATCTCCATTGATTTAATGGCCTTTGGTGTTTCAGACAGATGCCCAACTCGAAAGAACAATTGGCGTGTTTCGTCGCCACCAGGAGAAGATGGAGCATGCCAGCGAAGGCACACAAAAAATATCTTCAGATGCTGCAGCTGGAAGTTTTTAGGATTGATTGCATCATGAGATTTCAATTTGGTACCCCTAGTCATCATCCATTTTATAAGTTTGTTTATAACCCCATCAATTATAGATATATCTACCATAAGTCCTAGTTTTTGGAGATATAAACCAACTTAGCTATCTATGGGGCACCACTATGTAGCTGGATTTTCCCTTAACCATCCAGCTATTGGGGAATCCCCATGGCCCCATGGCAACTCCCAGAAGTCGACGCAAGCCACCGCTTCAGACGAGTGCAGTGGCTGTGGCTCCAAATGGCGGGATCTTCGCCGTCAACTCAGCCAGGTTATGTGAACTATACATCCTTTGCTACCTTTACATGTATAAACATTTGTAAACATTTTGTAAACCATAGTTGAGTGTATATATCATTATATATCATTATATATCATTATATATATCATTATATATCATTATATATATCATTATATACTTGTATATATCATTATATTTCATTCTACATCTACAAAGCACAGTTCTTGGAGTTCTTGGCAGCAACTTCGCCAAGGCTGTCGGAGGATGCCAGGGATCGCTCGCTTTGGCCACCCGGCGGGTGATTTTTTTTAAGGATCCTGCCGTGGTCATCAAATCCACCATAGGAAAACCATGGGAAAATGGAGGTTTTCATGGGAAAACCATAGGAACACCATGGGAAAATGGAGGTTTACCCTCTTGTAATAGTGATGAATAGTGATTAATAGTGGTTGATAATGATAATTAATGGTGATTAATGGTGACTAATGGTGATTAATGGTGATTAATGGTGATTTACCCTCTGGTAAACGTGTACATATCGAACTGGAAAGATCCACCATGTTATAGCTGGGTAAATCAACTATTTCTATGGTCATTTTCAATAGCTATATTAAATTACCAGAGGGTATGATCATCTCTTATCCATATAGAGGCCCTGGTGAGCACACACACACATAATATATATATATATACACACATGCATACACGTATCATATATATATATATATATACATATCCACGATTTTTTGGAGGATGTATTTTTGTCATCATTACAACATATTTGCATAGATTATGTATTCATATCTATATATATATATATATATAGATAAACACATAATTATACATATGAACAATTCCTTTTTTAGGCGAGTGGAGTAGGTTTGCTGCCATTTTCCACTGTGGGTTCTACATTTCTCGCAGGGACAGTGGCACACCGCAATTTCTTGTAGTTTATGTCTTACATTGATAGCTCGAATTTTTTGGACTAATTATACATATGTATATATATATAATCATTGGTATAGACCCACAAATTCTGGACATTCCCAGGGTTTTTCATCCCAGCTGTTCTCACAAGGTGAACACGGCTGCAGGGCCGAGCCTACGAACGATGCTGCCAGGGCACTACGGAGCCATCAATGCGTTGACCTTCCATCGAGCCGGGCAGCTCAAAAACATTCAAAACTGGGCCGCAGGGGTGAACTTTTCAGAAATCAATGTGGGGTAAAACAATGTCATTTTTACCACCCATTGGGAATGGTAACCATACCACCTATTTATGGTGATTTGGGGGATGGTTTATTTCTGTTTTACAGTTTTACCAATATTATTAGTATTAAGGTGACACTACTATTTGGGTGGATTAACCACTATTCACCACTATGGTTCACTATCTGAGAAAATCCCAAATCGGCTGTCCCCAATTTCGCCACATCATTTTTTTGTGGCATGTGAATCAAGTAAACATACGGAGGATGGTTGCAAAATCCTGCACCACCTTGAATGGTAAAACCCTGTAAATAATGGGATGTTTACCACCTATCAACTGGTGATTCGGATTTCGCTGGCCCATCCACAGTATGGAAGGCATCAACAAAGACGTTGATCCTTCAGGATAAGATCCTGGTCTCTGTGGGTGCAGACTGTCGCATTCTGAGACGCCGAAAGTCTCCGCCGAATCATTTTTTGGAATCAGCTCAGACGGCTAGGCGGCTAGGAAGCCGGTAGGGTAAAGAGGGGGCCTGAACGATGATGAAATACATATACCCTCTGGTAATGACTAACAAAAACCGATGGAAAAGATCCACCCACCATTGAGTTCCTTTAATTTCCCATGAAAAATGGTGGTGATTTTCCAGTTCGTTATGTTAGTCATTACCAGAGGGTATACTTCATGTATAATTCACATTGACATATACTGATCTATATAATGGAGGGTGCAGAGATTAATGGCACTTTCCCATCATTGCATCCTCGGGTCCCCCGTTCTGGTTTTCAGTGTTCAATTCTGCTGGATGTCTCAAGTTGCAGCCTCAGGTTTTGTCCACCAGTACTGCATGCAAACAGACACCGTTTTCCTTGCATGCTTTTAACCGTGCATCTTTCACTGGGCCATGCCCAAGCCATCACTGCCAGTTGCTGGCGCGACATTTGTCTTCACCCCCACCAGAGCCGGTGGTCGTTTGAGCCCTGAACTTCTTGTCAATGAGTATGCAGACCTAGTCCCATCCCCCTAATGTTCTATATATGTGTAAATGCCCTACTAGACCATGGTTTCGGGATTTTTTTTGGGGGGTATTAGGGCGATGGGATTAGTAAAATAAATGTGAAAAGTGAAAAGACGGGAAAAGGAAGCAGCAATGCAGTGGTGAAACATGAGAACTTCGCAATGTCGCTCAGGTTTTGGGTGCTTCTGCATGTCAAGCCATGTCACTTGCTATGACGCTCGATTCAGAAGGCACGGTTTCTGGGGTCCTGTCAGAAAGTGTTCGGAGAAGCACATCAGAGTGGAAAGCAAGTCCTCTCACCCCCGAATTATTCGGATCATCCCATTTGTGAATATTTGTGGAGCAACCAGTGAAATTTAATCCCAAAAAAATTTGGGTTGAACCATAAATGGTGGATCCCCCAAGCTCGCTGGATGGTTGATTTATGTTGATTTCATCGAAAAACCTGTGAAAACATGGATGATTTTTTCGGAGTCCATCTGTGAAATCTGTGAAATTGAGCGACCACACCGTCACGTTGGCCGGGCGCGGCAGGCAGCCTTCGGCTCTGGGACATCAAGAGGGGCTGCAAGGTGCCAGAAATTTTCGGGCCATGGGAGCAGGGCTGAACTCTGATCTGCCAGATAGCCAGAATGACCTGCGAGAGCTCGAGACTCAGACATTTCAGGAAACATTTCGGGAGATGTTGGTTATACTATAGATATGTACTATATATATATACACCATATATATATATAATATTATATTATATATTTATTATATATATATATATTATGTCTAGTTGTCTTTCTTCCAGGTGTCAACATTGTCACCCCATTCCATCCCATGAGTTTATCCAGCCTCATTTTCCGCAGATTCCATCGCAGTGGCAAGGCTCGCCGCAAGAACCCAAAACCACGGAGACAGCGGAAGACAAGGATGGGGGCAATTCATGAACAGTTTGTTGGTTTCAAGTTTTTTCCTATATGTTCAGCATTGTGAAGAGCCGTATTTTGCGTGAATCATGCATTATATATATATATACACATGTATCTATCTATACTATATGTATACATATATATATATATAATTATATATATAGTACATATATAATTATATGGTACCCCCCCCAAAGATCTACCTTTTTTAAGGTAGATTTGAGAGGGGGTGGACATAACTATAAAACATATATCTATACCATATATCTTGAATCTTGAATCTTGAATCCAGCCCAGTCTCGTTTGCAAACGTTTGCTAACGCTTGTGGCGACAAAGCTGCTCTAAGTACCTAGTCCTTAGATCAACATGCATCACAGACACCGCTTGCAAACGTTTGCAATCGATGGACCCAAAGGCTGCCAAGATATCAATCCAGCATTCTCTACAACACTCTTCAACACATTGTGAAGCTGACTACACACAAACTTCCGTGTGGTAAGAAGCTTCATGTCAAGGCAGGAACCCAGATCATTGATCGAACGTGGAGGTTCATTAAGGATCGCTTGCGCTTAAATCAACTCACAAAGGTGGGCAGCTCCTTACTTTATGCCCAGATCCGGTCTGCTCAGTATGAGTACTGGAACCGCAACCGCGATCTATGGGCCTGCACAGGGCAGCTGGTGTCTGCTTACATGCGCGACATCATCGCCTAATCATCTGCGTCTGGGGAAAAATGCTCTGCTTCACTTCTCTTTCACAAGGCAAATGTTTCTGTCTGTCTGAGATTCTGAATATTTACCAGGGACAAGTAGTGACAACACCTATGTTTTCTTCTGGCTGAAACCGTGCGCAAACTGTCAACACAGCTAGAAAACCCAAAACATGGTAGATCTTGGGGGGGGATAGCATATATATATATATATATTGATTGTATATGTCGTTTTGCATGATTGACTTTCATATTCTTCAATTGCTTGGCTCAAGCACCGGTGTTTGGACTTGCCGAGTCGTCGCTTTGCCCCAGACTGTTCTGGTCGCAGGATGGTGAGGGAACCACGCCGAAGCCGGTGATCAAATTGGAGCAGGACAGCTGCATCAAAACCATGTTGAATCGATGTTAATATGACTAGTTATTAACCATTGTTAACCAGTATTCACCATTAACTGGTTGATGATTATATAGTTCCAGGAGATTCTACTAGCCATATTGAGGATTATTGCCCAGTGGAGTCCTTATTGACCAAGCAGTATTTCATGAAACGACATTGCGGGTTTTGAACATTTTGAACGCTGCCCAGAGTTTCGGGTTTAGAGAATAAAAATATGTGAAACCCACCAAACATCACTCATTTCGCACAGATGTTGGATGATTTCGTAGGAAACCCCAACATGACACCGGCGCACAAAACTACCGGGGGTCGCAGATCGCAGATCGCAGGATGAGACACCCAAGCTTCTCCTGTCCACTGCCTCGTCCTTTTGTGCGATTTGCATGTCAGTCCCTTAGGGAATGGGATGGAATGGGATCGGAATGGTTCTAACATAATGGTTCTAACATAATGGTTCTAACATGCTGAGATTTTTTTAAAATAGAAATTCCGAAAAAACTTCTGTTCTTGTTGTGTGTGCATTTCTGAAATAGCTTGTTCCGTGTTTTCGTTGTTTTGGTCCTTCAAAAGAACAGAAAGTGACGGGATCAGCTTTGTGAGACGACGAAGAGAGTGATTGCACTGATGATCACCATCAACATTGCCTTCATTACTTTTGTTACTGTCAGTCTTCAACATCTGACATGAACATACATGAACAGAACCATGACGACGAAAATCATCATCCTAGGTTAGGTTCTGCCCCATGTATTTGTTGCTTGTCCCTCAATCCATCCCGGCACACAAGCATTGCAGAGATTAACATTTGGTTCACTTTGACAATTCACACTGTGGCTTGTTTGGTGATCCAGAGGTTTAGGTTTCACGGCATATTTGATATTTTCGTTGCAGCAACGTCCACAAGATATTCCAAAACCCAATGGTAACCCTGATTTTTCCATGGAATATCCGAGAAAATCCCAAATTTCCCCACTTTGTCATACTAAACATCCGCAGGTCCATGGGAGCCGAAGATCCAGCGATTGAGGGCGATCCTGAAACCCCAGAGGATGGCGCCGATGGAGCGGAGGTGGGACATGGACTTTTTTGGGTCTTCGTGGCTGTTTCTGTGAAAATCCTCAGAAATTTATATCCATGTGCAAAAAAAAACGAATCATATCCATTCTAAATCCAATTTACATACATTGTTATATCCTTTTACAAAGTGGATGTGGGATAATTATATCCATTTGATTCCATTTGGGGGTTTCCTAAGTCATGGGGGTACCCCGGTCGACCATCCAGTCGTCATGAGCATGACGACTGGTATTGAAGCCCATGGTGACGACGAAATGGGACTCCCCATTTCAAGAAATTGCCATTGATATCCGTTCATCTCCAGTTTTTTCATATTGGATTTATCCTGAGCTGCAATGCTTTGTTTCAGGCTTCTCCTGGTGGAGAAGAAGGCCATGGACCGTCGCAACCGTGTGTTTTTTGACGTCAATGTACGTAAACGCTTCACATTTTGCCACTTCTTGAATGAACGTGTTTGGATCACTGGACGACGAACAGTTTCAGCCGCCTTTTTCATCTCATATCATGTTGCCGCTCAGTTGTCTACCAAATTGTGTCTGAAGATCGGTAGATTCTGTCCCAGAATCTACCATTCAGGGTCGGTCAGGTGCGGTTCTTCTGAATCCAACATTAACCATGATTAACCATCATTAACTTGGTTCCAACAGCGATCAATTCCTCGCACCTTCCGAGTCCATTCACTCCTTGAGTGGACCAACGACGTCTTCCCAAGCGTTGAAAGTTGCGGTGTGAGCGGTAGCGTCCAACTTTGACATCCCACCCCACCATACCCCACCCACGTATGATGAGAGCAAAATTCACAAGGCTTCCACAGTTGTGAGAACATGTGTCAGATGTGGCACCAAAAACATTGGGGAATCGAAGGTCAAAGGGCCAACTTTGTGGTAGTTCTACTTAGAAGCCCTTTGTTTTTTTTTTTGGCGAAGCATAGCCTTTCCACATTCGGTCTGTCGATTCTTCAGGTGATGCGGGAGCCCAAGAACAGGACCGATCGTGGCTTGTCTTCTTTGACCAAGGCGAGCATTTGTTGTAGGGACATTTTTTCCAAGGAACCACTCCTGTTTTTACTGGTAACATGGTAACAACATGCAGCAACCAGCAACCATGGTTCAACATGTGCCAGTTTCTGTGCTCAAGAAGCTCTTCCCAACACTGGCACCAAAGGCGCAGAACCAAAGCTTCACTTTTCGAAAACGGATCTGAGAAATTTTGCGAATCTGCGCAGGGGGATCTGACAAAGGCGTTTGAGGCTTTGTCCAAAGCCCTTGGCTCAGATGACATCAGAGGAACAATCTTGGCCAGACATCATGAATTGGCTGAGGAAGAACTCTCGAAGTTGCAGCCGCAGGTTGGTGATTTGCAGGAAAGTTGGAGTCACGAATTTTTTCATGAGGACGTCACGGTTTTTCACATTTTTTGTGTGTCTGAAAATGGAGTGACTCACCCCCCTTTTTTGTGGCCAGTTTCATCGGGACTTTTTTCGGAATGATGATGATTAAGCAGTGGATGGAATGGGAGACCTTTTCAGATAAACCATGATAAACCTATTGCTGAGATATCTGAGTCATCTGAGAATAAGGTAGATCCGGTGATAAATCATATAATGGTTGATCCACTGTTAACGTATAAATGGGGGAATGGACATTTTTGAATAGTTAGTTCTACTCTTGGACGGTTGAACGCCTACTCCCAACTACCCAAGTCGTGGCGAAATCCCAAAAATCTTGAAATTAGCTTGGGGGAAGGCTTTTGTGGAAGTCGTGGCGATGCGGCGTTTAGCTTGTGTTTAGGGTAGGTTGCTGTTTTACTATCTCATGTAGACCTAAAGTGGCGAAGCGGCGTTTAGGTTGTGTTTGGGGTAGGGCGTTGTTTTACTATTAGCATAGTGCTTTAATCTTGCTAGTTGCGTTCTCATTGTGTTTGGGATGGTTGCTGTTGGGTTCTGCAGCTACTGGGGTGCGGCTGCTGGTTCGACGGCTGCTGCTGTTGCTGTTTCCGGGTACTTCTACACAACGCTGGGATTATCATCTCTACACTGCCATGGCGGTGTGCTGGAATTCTGCAAATTGTCATTGTTTCGCTACCAGTGATCCAAGGAAGGGCAGGTTTGCGGCTTGCGGGCCAAAGTCCATGTGTGTAGATGCGGGGCTTTTTCCGTACCTCGTTTTGACCTCGTTTTGGACCTCGTTTTGGACCTCGTTTTTCCTTTATCAGAACCCATCCTGCAGTATACAAACTAGGAAAAGGGCCTGCTTCGCGTTTTTGTTTGTGGGCGTCAACAGTGCCCACGAAAAAAGGCCCGTTGGAAACCGGCGTTCCGATGGGATTCGATCAAAAAGAATAGAACCATGATAGTTTGGTCAAGGCTTGTTAAAACTAGCGTTTCCAATGGGGAAAGGGGTTTTGCAAGGTCTGAGAATAAGGTAGATCCGGTGATAAATCATATAATGGTTGATCCACTGTTAACGTATAAATGGGGGAATGTAAATTTTTGAATAGTTAGTTCTACTGTGGATGGTTGCGAAATCCTGCACCACCATCTTGCACGGTTGAACGCCTACAAATCATGGGATAAGCGGATAAATGGGATGTTTACCATCTATCAACTGGCGCAGGATTTCGCAGCCATCCACAGTAGTTATGTTATGATCATTCCCATCCATTCCTGACGTTCACCGAGTGAAATTCTGAGCTGTCCACGGCAGGGTGTGCCATCCACCATGGAGAAGGCTGTTGCATTGAGCAAGAAGAAGCTGGGCCCTAAGATGGTGTCCTCATTGAAATCTGTTGAAATCCTCTGTTGAAATCTGTTGAAATCTATCGAAATTTGAAATTTTGAATTTTCCAAATGAGCAAAGTCCTGACGTTCCTTGATGTTCGAATTCCGCTCTAGGCCTCCAGAAGATCCAACTCGTGCCTTGCAAACGGCCAAGGCAAAAGACAGGACTGGAAAAAAGTTGTATCAACGGAGTATGCTTAGTATTGTCGAATATTTGGAAGATCTTGACAATTGCGGGAATTTCCCCTTGAGAACACCTACTCTAAGGCTATGGTAAGTTTGAGATCCGTGCAAGGACACGACTGACCAGCAGGGGTCGCAGCGGAAAGCTGGATGTGGGGCCCTCAGTCGTGATTTGACGACCCATTCCCAGGCGCTTGATCCTTTTCGTTGAGGTGTCAACATGGGGGTTTCCATAAATGGGTGTACCCAATAGCTGGATGGTTTAGAATGGAAAGTCCTATTATAAATGGATATAAATGGATGATAACTAGGGGTACCCCCACTTTAAATTTTAGGACACCTCCACATGTAGTCGTTTCTTCGTTTGTCATGCCTTTTCTGCAGACATCGAACATCATGATTGCCAAGCTGACTGCAGAAAACCTGCGGAAGTCTCTTCCTAAGTGTCTCAGTGCAGCTTGCAGCTATGTGACCAGACTGTGTCAGAGCAACCACGTATAATTCGATGGTTTAATTATCTCAAAAACCAAAGTATTCACGAACGTCGTGCAATAACTTCAGCCATCTATTTTGGATGATTGAACACTATATCAACCCCTTGATTTACATCATGTTCATGGCAGGTTTGCTGCAGCGCAAGCAGCACAACAAGAAGCCGTTGGAGGCGCAAAGAAGGCCGATCTCTGTGGGGATGAAGATCCAGCCACAGTCACTGTGGAAAATCTGTGGTCATTTTGGGCCCTGTCTTTTTTTTAGGCCTCCTCATTTGGCTCGGGTGGCTTTGCAAGGCCGAACAATGAGTTTTGGAAGCTGTGACAAGTTGTGACATGTTGTGGACTGTGTCCTGCAATTTTTTGCAACACATCACTTGCAGTTCGTGTTCTGCTTGGACGAACGTGTCAGGTCGGCCACCCTGAAAACAGCGGACAGTAAGAAAGCTGACGAGGCCTGGGGAATCTGGGGACGATGTCAGAGGGAAATGTCGTCAAATTTCGGAGCTGCTTTGACGAGGCCATAACACCCCATGGCGTGCCCAGGAATTGGCAGGTGGATCCTGGATGTTTTCAGCTGTGAATTTCTGTGCGCAAAAATGGATGATATGAATGGAACTCTAGCACCAAGTCGCACCAAGTAGCACAGAGTGGGTGAGGAGTTGTGATAAAATTGGCAAAAGGTCAGCGTCCGGAAGCAACTGCGGAAAGGCTTGAGTGGCAAGGCGCGGTCTGTTTTTCTTCGCGTGCAGCATGGTGCAGTGGCAGTGGCAGGAATCTCAGTGCTGCCAGGATACTCGCCAAGCTCGGATCCAGAAGCGTTTGGATCAATTGAAGAAGGAGGTGCCCCACGATGCCTGGAGGACTCGTACGACGCAAGTGGCAAGTGAAGACAGGATTTGTTGAAAACGTCACTAAAACAGGTATAAACAGGTATCTGTTGAAGATTATGTCCCCGATATTGAGGTGATGTAAAAAAATAGGACATTTACCAACCCCTGGAAGAATCTGCTGCTTTGCTTATTCAACCACAGGTTGGTGGCGAATGAGCCGTCGGAAAATATCCTGAAGCATCCGCAGGCCATGCATTGTGCCATCTCTTTGAATTTATGTTTTGCAATTCAACGACAAGAATTCTATGGAAACATATGGAAAGTGTTTGTCTCAGCACACTGCACACCGGTTTCACCCCGAATCCTTCAAAATTGAATGAAAATGTCAATCATGATGTGCATATATATATATATTGTAGATATAATCATTATGTGACATATGATCATATGTATATATATATATATGTAGAAGATATGTATTTAGGAATATATACATATATATATATACACAAACAAATTTAGGAATATATATATATATATATGCACACTACGGTATATCTTTATATTATATTTATCGATTTGATCTTATTTACGAAAAGAGCAGAAAGACCGATATAAATCTGAAAATATGGAGGATAAGATGGGGAACTATACAGGGACACTATCTTAATTTGATTGTGATATTTGGATCTTCATATTTTGAAACAATCTAAACAATCGAAACCATATTCTATTTTCTTAAACACATATTGGAAATTACGTTTGAATGAACTACAGTACTATTTTCTATATTTTCTTTAATTTGCTGTAATTTGGTTACGAAATAGGAGGCTGTAGATTTCGAAATTTAGCGCGGAACGGGTGGTCAGAATCCTTTGGTTCAATTTCCCATCCAACCAGAAAGATAGATGCGTGACAGGACCTAAAAGTCCATAGCATCTTGAATTTCAGCGCACAAGAAGATGCAAGGTGGTGCCCCTCCAATTCTACCCTCTGGTTATTTAACATAGCCATGGAAAATGGCCCATTTATAGATGGTTTACCTGGGTTTACCTATTTAAAATGGTGATTTTCCATGGCTATGTTAAATAACCAGATGGTAAGTTGTTTTTAAAACCCATCAACTATAGTTATATCTCCCAATAGGCCATCGTTATTGGAGTTATTGGCACCAACTGACCTATCGAACGGGGGCCCCACCTTGCACCCATCCCTCCAAATTTTCCACACCTGGACGGTTGGACCCCCTAGTACTAAACAGCCCCAAAATGGTGAAACCCTCTGGCAATGACTAACAGTTGCTTCCATTGAACATGGCCCAGTCGAAATAGTGAGGTTTCCCATTAAACATGGTGGATCTTTCCAGTTCGTTTTTTGTGGTTTCATCCCTCAGACACCGTACTTCAGGGATGGTTTACCCTCTGGTTATGACATTCACAGTTCGCCATGGTTAAGCCATGGCCCATAGAAATAGATGGTTTACTGGGGTTTACCGAAGTTAATAGCATGGTGATTTTCTTCCATGGCAAACTGTTAGTCATAACCAGATGGTATTTCACAGAAACCATGAACAATTTCTAAGGTGGTTTGATTTTACCACGAAAATTCCAATGTTTGGATTCCAACGACCCAACAGGCTTTGGAGATGAATGGAATTGAAGAGTTTGGACACCACGCATGGACATACTTTTTGAAGTTGATAGTGCATGCTTTTACAATGTTTTACAATGTTTTACATCGATTCTCGAAGTATCTTGCTAGATTGTGGCGGGCTTTCTCATGGAGATCAGTGACTCGAAATTTGATTCCACAATTTTTGGTTCCCTTGTTCAAAGTATCATTGGTGACTTTTATGAATGCATCAAACTTTTATTACTGTATCATTACTTCTAATTACTATCTTCTGTTGTTGACTTCTAACTATATATCATAGTCTGCTGCCGAAAAGTGTGAAATTTGGCGATCGAATCTGCTGCGCATTTCCATGTTTGCAAAAGTGCACGTCCATTTTTCGGGGCGCGTTCGGCATACGACAATGACATGACAATGTCAAAAGTCAACTCCGGAATCGTTTGATGTTTGTTTTGCCCGGCCCCAACTCATACAACAAGATCACAAAGGGGTGCCATTTTAAGGAATGTCCGCAAGTCATTCGAACTGCGTCTGCGCAAAACACATCTTAAATATGTAAAGTGGGGTACGTGGACGTGCGTTCCAGTCAGCATTCCAGTCAGTCTGCGATAACCAGAATTGTAGCCCAGTTATTCCTATATCTGTATCTATGTGTGGGATATACCCCAGCTATACATGGTCTATAAAAATCACTCATTGAATCTTTTTTCGGGTCCCGCTTGAAAAACGTCACATGATCCTGGCGTCACGCTGGATTCTCTGCCTGCCATGGTTCCATTGCTTCCAAGTCGTGGACTCCGTGGAGGTTCCCCTCCTAGAGGCATCTTGGCAAAATCCACAGAGATGGATGGCGGTTAAATGGTACCCTCTGGTTATGTCAACAGTTTGCTATTGAAGCCATGGCCCAGTCGAAATAGTGGATTTATCCATTTTCATAGCATGGTGGATCTTTCCAGTTCGTTATGTAAACGTAGAAACCAGAGGGTAATTTAAGACTCTGAGTTCTGGATGTCAATACGTTTCAATGAAATGATTGAAATGTGCGTCCGGCCGGTGGAGATTTTTTTGGGAAGTCGCCACGCGATGTTGCGTCCAGGTGGTGTTGAAATCATGTTTCTCAGTTTCTCCAATGGATGGCAAAAATCGTGAGTTTTTCATGGGTACCATGCAGATGGTTGTAGCTACCCTCTGGTAATTTAACGTAGCTATCAAAAATCACAATTTTTAATGGGAAAATCCACTATAAATGGCCATTTTCAATAGCTATGTTAAATTACCAGCGGGTATTCCCTTGTGTTTCGGGCGTTTTAGCTTCCCCTATTTTTGTAATATTGAAAATTTTTATATCACTGAATGGTATCCCGTGGTCCTTGGAGAGTTAGGCAGGCTGTGGTGATGTAGCTCCGGGTAGGCATTTGTGGCCGGCTCTGCTGTGCAAAATTTGAACGGTTTCACACATGCACTGACTTTCACGTCCCAGAGTAGTTTGTGAACTGGAAAATCACTACTTTTTATAGCTAAATCATCAGACTAAATGGGCAATTTTCCATAGCAAACTGCCAAATGACCGGCATTTTATTAGATAACTTATTGGACATTTTCCAACCATCCGGGTCAGACCTGGGTTTGCTGAGGTGAGTTTTATCTTTGCAACCGGATATCCGCCTTTTTTTTTCGGGACAGTAGGTGTTGTTTTTTTCTTTTCTACCTTTGACGAAATCCAATTTTTTTAGGTCCGTTGGCATCCAATTCTTAGAGTTTAGCCTCTTGAAATGTGTTCGAATCTCCGCAGGCTGCTCGCTGGGCACTTTCAACGAGCTGAAAACTCAGGCTGTCGATGTATTCGAGGCATGCCCAGACCCATGGTGCTTAGTGGTAACTTGTAACACTCCAGTCCAACATGATCCCAATTACATCCAACGTGGTAATTTTCATAGTTCAAGGGATATTCCATTGTATATATATATACACACATAAACTCATACATATATTCATATATATTCATATTATACATCATATACATATACATATACACATATATATATATGCGTATATATATATACATACACGTATATATATATATACACGTGTATATATGTATGTATGTATGTATGTATGTCTGTATGAATGAATGAATGAATGCATGAATGAATGAGTGAATGAATGAAATGAATGAATGAATGAATGAATGAATGAAATGGAATGGAATGGAATGTTATGTTATGGAATGTTATGTTATGTTATGTTATGTTATGTTATGTATGTATGTACATATATATATATATGTATGTACATATGTATATACATATGTGTATATATATATATGTATATATGTATATATGTATATATATATAATATTATATACATAAAACAGTAACTTGCTTGTTTTTTTGTGGTTTCTCCAGCCCATCTACTGAACTGGTCATCCCAAAATCTCCACCGGTCCCAAGGTTATGCCCAAAGCTGTGCAGACAGCGAAATCAGCTTTGACGCGTGCGCTCAACCCTGGGCCGCAGTGGAGGCCCAGCTAGGACAGCTCGCCTTCGAGAAGCAGAATTTGCTAAGCCCAATGAATCTCCACGTGCTGCATGTGGATGCATTTGGCGGGTTTTAGTGAATGAAATTTAGTTTGGGGTGTTACCACTATTCATAGTGGAAAAATTGAAATGTCACGGGCAAACAAAAAGTTATGGGGATATAATGGGATATATGGGTATGGATCAATACCTATTAATACCATTTTAGTGGGATGAACATCCATTTACCAGCTATTTTGATGTGAACAGAAGGGGTACAAGGTTTTGACACACTGCCATATGACAATATTCTATCTGTGAGCGTTTAGCCTTTAGTACTCAATTTTCAATATTCTATCTGGTAGTATGCAACAATACTATGTTTTTTGTTTTCGTCAGATCTCCCGGCATTGTTTTTCTCCATAATCAAGTGATACCAAATCGAGAAAATAACTTATGGATGGGTCATCTATCAATCATTAACCAATCATCTATCAACTAGTCCATAATCCATTACAGATGAATAACTAAATACAATGTATATTCTGTAGACTATCCACAAGTACTTAAATCCACATAAATCTTCGTTGGGTTTGTCAATTTTAACGATCGCCAAGCTGCGTGAGCTGCGAGCAATGCGTGTCCGTTCAGGCTTGGCGTTATGCGTGCGCCAATCTCTTAGCCTCTGAAGATCTGGGAGGCCATCCATTCGATGATTTTTGGTGACTCCATGATTTTTGGTTATAATTAAGTGGTTATAATGTTGGTTGGGGATGAGAGTTAACAAAAACCAGTGGTTTATATAGTTATCATTGGTTATAATATCTAGATTGGTTCTAAAGCCAATGATAGAATGGCCGGCTCTTTGAGTTTTGGAGCTTCTTGAAACCGGTAATGCAGGTGCTGTGCCAGCGTCTACCACTTCTGCCGCTGCGAGGCGGATAGGGGTGTTTCGGGCTGGGGGATGGGAAGCTCGTGACGAATCCACCGACGATGTGAATCCGGGACATGCCAGGAACTAGGAATCCTGCTAAAGGCTTATGTGTTGGGGCACTGAGACGTCAAGTGAAAGAAACTGTTTGGAAGCTAGTTGCTTGGAGGATGGGGATGTGAAGTGAACAGTTTCAAAACCACCAGGGTGAGGGTTAGAGGGTGATTCCAGCAGGAGGATTTTCCGGTGTCAGCAACGCCAGAAGCGCCGCCAAAGCCGTGGCCAGCTTCTTTGCGACGCCTGATGCCAGCACTTTTGCCAAGGCGGGGCCGTCTCCATGACTTCAGCGCATTGAAAAACACCTCTGGGTAGCTGCGGTCGACATTTCAGACCCAGATTTTGAAGCAACTGAAGGCATCAGCCGCCGCCGCAACGTTGAGGAGGCAGGGCGGCCGTTCACCTTTCAGCAGTGGTCCTGCTTGGAGGAATGACACAGTTGATGTTGTTGTTGCGTTTTGACGCAGAAATGAGTTAGAGTGGAATGATCCGGGGACTCACTGAATGGTGAGATTTCCAATTGATATGATATGATGCCCTGGCTGTTGATCAACGGACATTTCGCTAATATTATCGTCACCTTTGAGCCCACGACCAGCGAATGGCAAGACCATGCAAGACCCAATGTGTCGGATGGGCCGAACAGCATCAGGCTCCAAACATCGACAAGGTGCTTGAAAGTCCATCTCTCCATTATCTTCAAAACACATCTTTTTTCGGATCTTTTAGGAGAATCTGCTTACCATGACCTCTTCACTTTTCAGCCCATGGATGGGTCTGGGGGGACCGTGTACCAGGCTTGTGCTGAAAGAAGACTTGCAGGGGACCTGAGCTCTTGTGGCTTTGATTCAGAGTTTAAAATAGTTTGGATAGGGCCATCAAATTCACAAGTTCCACTTTTTTGGGAAGATCAGTTTGGGTTTCGGCAGTGAAACTGCAAAGGCACTCACCCTTTTCCAGAGCTCAGCGAAAACATGCTTCATAGCGTTGGGAAGTGCTCTCAGGGGCGGCAAATCAAAGCGATACTATGAGGAGTGAGAATTGAAAAGACCACCCCCATGCTTGAAATCGTTTGTAGTTGGAAAGGAGATGCTGAGATACTCCCATGATCATCCATGATCTATGAAATTATTGTGACCTGGATGCAAAAGATCCCGATTGAACCAGGCATCAGCATTGATAGCAGTGAAATTCCGAGAGTTTGATGATCGCAACACACCTGGGTCAAAATTGCTGGCTGAGCAACACGTAAAAATTTCATGGGATGGATAAGGATGGCGATGGTAAAGACGTTAGTAAACACCAAATTCCGAACCATACCCCGTTGTGATCCGAAAATTTCGAAGACATATCACATCATTTCACCATGTGGCTTTTAGGAAATAGACCTGCTGTGCTCAGGCGCTCCTCCCATGTGGATCTGCAGGTGAAGCGCTCCGAAGAATCACCGGCTTGGCAGGGTTTTAATCTCGGCAGATGTTCATTGAGCACCCGACTTTCATAGAAAAAAACGTGCAAAAACAATGTTTTTAAAAAATCACTAGAAAAAGCAGGGCATTGCTGTTTGTAACCAGGTGTCTCCACAGTGCACAGTTGATTAAGCAGGTCCCTTTATCTGCAGTCTTTGCCATGGATTTAGATTTCAACTCTGTGCAACCGGATTGTGAGTAGATTCGACAGCTTTCAATTTAATATGGTTTCCGAAGAGTTGATCGCAGTGCAGTACTGAAACATGACTGAGAAGTTTGAGAAGTGTCTGGATTTTTCCGTGATTTTGGGGTTGCTGGAGACCCAAGTTTCAGAACCCAAATCATGGCCATATCTCAAATGGGTCAAAATGATAACCCCCCAAGAGTGGCCCGGGTCGCCATATGTGGCCATACGGTATGTGGCCATATGACCAGGCGCCTGGGCTGGGTGTGCCCTTTCCACTGGCCGGGCTGCTCGGTGGTTTTAGAATCTCCAGAATCGTGTCGCTGAGTCGCGCCGGGTCGCGCCGGGTCGCGCGGTTTCGGCCTGGGAGGTTCCGGTGCTGATTCAGAAGCCCGTGCGGAGCCTCAGTGCGGGACATGGCAGACATGGCATGGTGGTGAGAAATGTCTTGAAGCTGATGAACTTCACCAAATTTTTAATAGGTAAACCGTTGCGATAAAACAATGGGCATTTTTATGGGCCATTTCCCATGGCGAAGTGTTTTCAATAACCCAGATGGTGGTTGATGAAAATTTCTTCAGCTCATGTCGTTTTCCTTTGAAGATCAGGAGAACATCGGTCCGATTTCCGGCAGTCGCGACCAGCTGGAGCCAGGCCAACTTGCAGCTGAAGGGTGGCACTGTGATGCCGTCGCGGAAACCCAGGAAACCCATGGAAACCCATAGGAAACCCATAGGAAACCCATAGGAAACGGATATATTGCGATTCAGAAACTTTCCCCGATTCAGAAACTCCGATTCAGAAACTCCAAGGATTCAAGAAACTCCTGGTTGTCACGATTCAGAAACTCCAGGTTGCCCCGATTCAGAAACTCCAGGTTGCCCCGATTCAGAAACTCCAGTTGCCCCGATTCAGAAACTCCAGGTTGCCCCGATTCAGAAACTCCAGGTTGCCCCGATTCAGAAACTCCAGGTTGCCCCGATTCAGAAACTCCAGGTTGCCCCGATTCAGAAACTCCAGGGTGCCCCGATTCAGAAACTCCGGGTTGCCCCGATTCAGAAACTCCAGGTTGCCCCGATTCAGAAACTCCGGGTTGCCCCGATTCAGAAACTCCAGCGTGTCCCGATTCAGAAACTCCGGGTTGCCCCGATTCAGAAACTCCGGATCGACCCGATTCAGAAACTCCACGGTGCCCCGATTCAGAAACTCCGGGTTGCCCCGATTCAGAAACTCCGGGTTGCCCCGATTCAGAAACTCCAGCGTGTCCCGATTCAGAAACTCCGGGTTGCCCCGATTCAGAAACTCCGGATCGACCCGATTCAGAAACTCCAGGTTGCCCCGATTCAGAAACTCCACTCTCTCCCGATTCAGAAACTCCGGGCCGACCCGATTCAGCAACTCCACTCTCTCCCGATGCAGAAACTCTATACGTCTCCCAATTCAGAAACTCCATAGAGTTCTTGTCACGATTGCAAATCATCTTTTTCTAAACTTCCCCCTCAAAGCCCTACATGCAATGGTATTCCTGAATGCACATCCTTCCCTTTCATAGGGTTCTTTTCACGATTGCAAGTCATTTTCTAAACTTCCCCCCCCAAAACCCTACATGCAATAGTAGTCCTGAATGCACATCCTTCCCTTTCATAGAGTTCTTGTCACGATTGCAAGTCCTTTCTTAAACTTCCCCCCCAAAGCCGTACATGCAATGGTATTCCTGAATGCACACCCTTCCCTTTCATAGAGTTCTTTTCACGATTGCTAATCATTTTCCAAACTTCCTCCCCCAAAGCCCTACATGCAATGGTATTCCTCAATGCAAATCCCTCCCTTTCATAGAGTTCTTGTCACGATTGCAATTCCTTTCTTAAACTTCCCCCCCAAAGCCCTACATGCAATGGTATTCCTCAATGCAAATCCCTCCCTTCCATAGAGTTCTTGTCACGATTGCAAGTCATTTTCTAAACTTCCCCCCCCTAAAGCCCTACATGCAATGGTATTCCTGGATGCACACCCTTCCCTTTCATAGAGTTCTTGTCACGATTGCAAATCATTTTCTAAACTTCCCCCCCAAAACCCTACATGCAATATCAGTCCTCAATGCAAATCCCTCCCTTTGATAGAGTTCGTGTCACGATTGCAAGTCCTTTCTTAAACTTCCCCCCCCAAAGCCCTACATGCAATGGTATTCCTGAATGCACATCCTTCCCGTTCATAGAGTTCTTTTCACGATTGCAAGTCATTTTCTAAACTTCCCCCCCCTAAAGCCCTACATGCAATAGTAGTCCTGAATGCAAATCCTTCCCTTTCAAAGAGTTCTTGTCACGATTGCAAGTCCTTTCTTAAACTTCCCCCCCAAAGCCCTACATGCAATGGTATTCCTGAATGCACATCCTTCCCTTTCATAGAGTTCTTTTCACGATTGCAAGTCATTTTCTAAACTTCCCCCCCCAAAACCCTACATGCAATAGTAGTCCTGACTGCAAATCCTTCCCTTTCAAAGAGTTCGTGTCACGATTGCAAGTCCTTTCTTAAACTTCCCCCCCCAAAGCCCTACATGCAATGGTATTCCTGAATGCACATCCTTCCCGTTCATAGAGTTTTTTTCACGATTGCAAGTCATTTTCTAAACTTCCCCCCCCAAAACCCTACATGCACTAGTAGTCCTGAATGCAAATCCTTCCCTTTCAAAGAGTTCTTGTCACGATTGCAATTCCTTTCTTAAACTTCCCCCCCAAAGCCCTACATGCAATGGTATTCCTGAATGCACACCCTTCCCTTTCATAGAGTTCTTTTCACGATTGCAAGTCATTTTCTAAACTTCCCCCCCAAAGCCGTACATGCAATGGTATTCCTCAATGCAAATCCCTCCCTTTGATGTATACTTAGTGATGCCATCCGAACGGTTGATCATCCAAGAATCCAATATATAATGATGCAGTTTGTCGGTGACAAAGTTTCCGAATCCGAGGGCCTGGAAGTTGCCGAATCCGACGTTGAAGTTTCCGAATCCGGGGGGAAAGGCAAGTTTCCGAATCCGAGCCCCTAGTATTTTCCGAATCCGACGTTGAAGTTTCCGAATCCGGGGGGATAGGCAAGTTTCCGAATCCGAGGGCCTGGAAGTTTCCGAATCCGACGCTGAAGTTTCCGAATCCGGGGGGATCGGCAAGTTTCCGAATCCGAGGGCCTGGGAGTTTCCGAATCCGAGGGCCTCGAAGTTTCCGAATCCGAGGGCCTAGGAGTTTCCGAATCCGAGGGCCTGGGAGTTTCCGAATCCGAGGGCCTGGAAGTTTCCGAATCCGACGCTGAAGTTTCCGAATCCGAGGGACGGCAAGTTTCCGAATCCGAGGGCCTGGGAGTTTCCGAATCCGCCGCTGAAGTTTCCGAATCCGATGTTGGCCAGAACCCATAGGAAACCCAGAGCACAGCTAAGCTGTGGCGGTTGACTACCACTTCTTGAAGGTCCGCAGTCTCATTGCATAGCTGAAACCTGACATGGGCTTTGAGTTGGGATGGTCAGGCATTCCATTTCGATGGGTGCAAAACCCTATATTATCATAGCTGAATTTCCTGATTTTGTCCATACTTCTTCCACTAGGTTGATGGCCTTAGCAGTTTCTGGCCAGCGCCTGGTGCCTCAGAGGGTTTCGTTCCGAAAGTCATTCTGATAAAAGAAAGTTAGATGCAAATGTTAGTGAGTTTGGTAACCCAAACTGACCCAAAAGGTAGGTGGTGCAATAGTTATCAATTTTTCAGGTCACCCAAGAACGCTAGTCATGTTTGGTAACAACATTTACAATCCAATATTTTGGCCGGACAAAAACACCAGTCAAAAGCAGCGTTTTTGGGGTTGAGACGTAGAGAATCCTCCCTGCAATTTGGATGGAGGTTGTATTGGTGACCTGCTTCAAACCGCCTTTTTGGGGAGGTGCAAATCGACTTAGGCAGGGCTATCAGCTAGATCTTGGCATCTTCTCTGTCTTCTCTCAGCATTCTTGTTTCGTTCGTCACGTAGGGTGTTCCCCATGAATCATTCTGAGTGGTTTCAAGGCAATCTGAACTTGACCCGAAGCCCGCACATGAAACTCTTGAAGGCAACTATGATTCATTCAAGACGGCCGAGGCTTTTTTTTTTTGATACCTCTTTGACCGATGGATGACTGACATTCTACAGTGTTCTACAGCATTTCATGCTCAAAACTGGGGGACATTCCCTGAAATTTGGCCCTAAATAGGCCATAAATGGGCGAGGAAAACCCCTTGTCCCCCGTACCGGTACCGGTGAGGTCGGCCATCCGTGGCAGACATTGCGGAAGCCCTGCGGCTGGGAGTGCCCTGCTTGGAAAGAGCTGATGGGATGATCCAGAATCATTGTGATCAAAGAATATCTAGAATAGTCCAGAATCAAAAGATATTCAAAGATTTACTTTGAATCAACCATATGTATATATACATATATATATATATACATATATATATATATATATACATATATATATATACATACATATATATATATATAGACTCTTTATTCTACATATATTCAGATGTTTCTGTTCCAAGATCTCCTTGAATAAACGGGGACCACATTTCCCACCGTCGCACGGCACACCACGCCACGGCCTGTCTTCGAGGTACGGCATCTCCAGGTGTCTCCAAGTGTGGCACATGCCGTGAGTTCAGATCCCAAGTGTCTGCACCATCGCTGCGCGTTTGAAAATGATACCCCAAATGGCATCCACTGTATAGATATAATAAGATGTGTCTAAGATTTTTATATACATACTATATATATATATATAGCTGGTTGGTGGTTTGGAACATGATTTTTATTTTTCCATATATTGGGAATGTCATCATCCCAACTGACGAAGTCCATCATTTTTCAGAGGGGTTGGTTGAAACCACCAACCAGATAGACATTTATAGGATTTTATAGGTAGATCTACCGAAATATTAACATTTCATCCCAAGCCGTGTTTTTGTTTGGTCAAATGTTCGGTCACCGTGAGGTCAAGCTATCCGACTCAGCCAGGCACCGTTGAAATCCCACCGTTGAAGGGTTGGATGTTCGGAGGAAAACATGGGGAAAACATGGACTAATATGTTTTTATTGGGCAAATTCAATTGCAATACAGTAACATAAGGTAAAGCCAGTTAGTAAACCACCCCCCGTTTGGTTTAGTCTTGGTATCTAATTACCTCTATTTGGGATGTAAACCAACCGAACCGACTCTGGTTGATCACTGAGTTTAACCAGGTGCCACGCGTGGAAGTCTTCATCTCTTTGATTTGGGAGCCGCCCCTGGACTCGGCAGTTCTGATGCCCAGCAGTCTTTTGGTGACGGGTGGATGTTTTGATGTGGCTATGAAACTAAGAAACTAACACTTTGAATATGACAATCATATTTTTTTAATAGGTAAATCAACTAGAAATGGGCCATTTTCCATAGCTATGATAGTTTACCAAAGGGTATAAGATGGTATAAGATCCAATGGTGATGGTTTGCTGGCCACAGTTGAGTGCCCGAGTGAGGCGAAACTCCAGAGTATTCGGGAGGAGCACATCCAGCAAGTGTTTTGGGCCGGAGTTTGCGATTTTGCACAGGTGATGAAATGTGATGAATCATCATGGGGAGAGATGAGAATTCTATAGAATTCTGATGTTTGTCCTTTGAGGATTTTGAGGGCAAGCTCCAACTTGGGATGTTTGTGGTCACCGGTTGCAGGTCATTTTGTGTCCACCCAATCTGACTTGGGTCATTTTGGTGGCCTTGGATCATCTGGAGATCCACGTGGCCAGGCTGGGAGTCATTGATCTGATGGTTTTACCTCGAAGTCCCCAGCCAGACCGTGTGTTGGAAGCCCAGATGGCAGCCAGGGCCAGGGCTCAAAATTGCCAGGGAAAACTATGGGAAATCAAGATGACACCAGTTTTCTTGTTGGAATTGGGCTACTGATACTGACTGATACCACAGTTTCAGACAGATTTTGCATGTTTTTTTGGTGTAGATTACTGTAGACTGTAGATTGGTATATCCCATTTTTTGGAATGTATCCAAAGGCTGTGAATCACAGTCTGTCCATGGACTGGACCGGCTGCAGGTGGCGTCACCTCGAGAGGCAGTTTCCAATGTGGGATGCGGCTGTCACAAAACAGTAACTCAGGGTAGAGACTAGCAGACTAGCAACTAAATCAGCAACCCTTCGGCTGTTTTCTTTTTCTCACAGGTGGCTGAGTTTTTTTTTTCAGCGCTAGGCTGAAGGCCAAAGGTTTGCTGAAAGCTCTCGGGGTGAAAGACTTCAAAGCTGAAGAGGTGGATGAAGTGCTGGAGCTGGTCATGAAGATGTGGGAAACCCATGGTTTTACCCATGGTTTTCCTAGGAAAATCAGCTACAAATGGATAGAAATGGTGGGTTTTCCACATCACACTTTGAGTTTGCAGCAGGCTAATCTTGGGCTTTTTGAAACGACTGGCGGGAGCTTTTAGGGTTGGAAATCCACAAAGGTTTGCCTACATCCAACTCTGAGTTGCTGTTTGTGTCTTGTCATGAGTTGTTGCCAAAAGGATCCAATGTGTTCCTTTCCAATTTTGATTAATGCCAGACAAAACCCTTTATTCCAAAATGCCCTTAGATTCTTATCCATCATGAATTCAGTTTGCAGATGAGTGGGATTTCACGCAGGCCATTTTTTCCTGGTAAAAAACAGGTTGAGTTTTTGCCTCACGGTGGTGCAGCAGTGGAATATGCCCTGTGTGCCGGGCCATTCCCAGAGTATCGCTGGGATGTGGAGTGGGGATTGAAATTTCGAGGATTCCAATTTTTTCTAACCAAGGAGTATGGGATTTGCACTTAGTTTTGGCTCAAATAATGGTTGCACCCCTGGAGGGTTTAGCCCCGGAAAAAGCCAAAAAGACAATACACATGATTGGGACCACATGTTAATATGAAGGGTTGAGTACCAAGCATACGTAAAAATGCTCAAATGTGTGATTAGCCTGATACCAATCTTGGTTGCTCCACCCATCGCGCCCTGGCACACCAAGTGCCGTCAAGGCCTTCACTCCTTATCGTCATGGTCCAAGTCGCAGTACCTGGAGGACAACGGAAGTTGGCACCATTTGACACCTCTGGGTCCATTTGGGGTGCCCTATTTTCAGACAGACTCAGTGTGATCTTCTTATCCCTCGGAGATATTCACGAAATTGTCACAAATTATCGAGATATGCAATGCCAATTGATGCCATATATGCCATGATGTATTTTTGGGTTGTTCTAACGATTTTTGGGAGCCTGGGAGCCTTAAACCTGTGTTGGGCTCCGGGTACCCTTTCCGAACAACGGCGGGACGCTCGAGCGCCGCGCGCCGCGTCTGCGAGGCGTTTCGGTGAGCGATCAATTGCCTTGGCGGCCACGGGGCCCTGGGCACCCAGCACAAATGGGGGATTTACAGCAGAGATACCCTCTGGTAAACGTTTACATAGCTATGGAAAATCACCATTTATAGCTGCGTAAATCCACATAAATCCACTATAAATCTCAATTTTCAATAGCTATATGTTAGTTTACCAGAGGCTATGGCATAGATATCGCGATTTTGATTTTTAGAACTGAGTTAGGAGTACCATGGCTACCCCATTTTTTTGGACAAGCCTGGTGGGAAAACCTTCGAATCTCGGGATTTGGCCCATGGCCAAATCTGACGTCAAACGCGATTCGGTGATGTCGTACTGATAATGATATGTAATGTGTTGTTATGTGTGTATAATATATATAATGTGATAGACATTCAATCATAGCTCTGTTGGCGTTTTTGAGGGTAGCTTAGCGGTGTTACTTTCAGTCACTTCGCGTCGGACGCCTAGGTTGTTGAGCGACTGGCCTCGGCCCCTCCGACCCAGGGAGGATCCGCATGTCCATGTGCCAAGCGGTTAAAGCGATGGACGTTTTTCAAAGAAAAAACAATCTCTGGATTTGCTGAGGCCGATTTTTGGCCGTATACCATCTGGTAATTTAACATAGCCATGGAAAGATCCACCAGTTTTAATAGGTAAACCATCTATTGCTATGGGCCATGGCTTCTATGGCTACGTTAGTCATAACCAGAGGGTAATCCTCAGTCAATTTGCCTCAGGTCCTGGCCGTTGCCAGACGTGTTGGAAAGACCGGCGCGCAGGTGTGTGGTTTTGATTCACGGCGGACGGGCAGATTTTGCCGGAAACTATGTGGAGCCCATGGCAACTCTATGATATTTGGGCGTTTCCGAAAATGGGGGCCCCAAAATCATCCAAAAAGAAAACAGCATGTATTCCTGTAGATTGCTGAAGCCTATGGTTTTGGGGATCTGGTTCCAGAAAATACCCAGAGGGGTTCTGCATCCGGTCAGGAAATGGCTGGAAGCCAGTCGTCTCGTGTGGACTTTCCAGCATTTCTTCTACATTGTCCTAGGGAAACTCATGGCTTTTCCACATCTATGTTAGGTTAGCCTTGGGTAATTCATGCAATTCTGTGGTTTCATATAGTAAGCCAAGATAGCCAGGGTTCAAAGCGACTCTGTTGTGACCCACCGAAAAAACCGAGGGTCGGGCTTTCAACTGGTAGGTGTTGCTTCGCTGGGCACTCCAACTGGGCTTGGCGGTAACCTTCCATACAGAGAGGTGTCGGCGCGGGGAGAAATACCCCTCGAGTCTGAGGGTTGAGAGGGTTGAGGTATTTTTTGTGAGCCTAGTTCAGCCAGTTATATAATCAACTGGTTGGTGGTTTGGAACATTTTTTATTTTCCCATATATTGGGAATAGTAACCCCAACTGACTAATATTTTTCAGAGGGGTTGAAACCACCAACCAGTAATTAATGTTAATTCTACATGGAATGTGACCTGAAGTAGGGGACTTGTGATTGATCACCAAGCTAAAATCTTCAGAACTTACCGATTTGTGATGTCCAAGCAGGACGAGCCACAGGAAAAAACCAAAGCCCATTTCTTTGGCCAGGTCTATCTGTCCATGTGAGGTGAAAGTTGTTGTTTAAGAGTTTAAGACCTAAAGGTTTAAAGCTCCATCTTCCACACAAAAGAAACAAATAGATTGGAAATCAATCCCTGATTTTGAGAACCAATAGTTGGCCTTTTCCCTTGACCTTCCCAACATGTTGGAAGGGTTTTATGATGTCTTATGAGAAACTTTAGAGGAACATGTTGTGAGTATTGAGGACTAAAGACCATGGTTTCCTTGCATATTTCCCTCGACAAACCAGTCCAGTGACGGCATCTCTCTCTCTCTCTCATTATATGTGCTTCATGTACTATAGATACATATTCGGATAGATTCACTTATACTTATAATATTAATATGACTATTATTATTAATTACACAGAGCTCACAGGGCCTTGTTGAGCAGTTTCAACCACCCTGGAATCGATTGATTTTACATATTGAGGATGATCATAATCCATCAACTGGGAACCAACCATGAAAACTTGGCGAGTTTCTCCATTCCTTTCCATATCACAGGGGATGATACATGATGATACTACACAAAAAACATCAAACATCCACCGCAAATTGGTGATCTAGAATGATTAGATTGCTAAACACCCGTGCCACACTTCCATGAACCATGGAGGATTTAGATGGATTTTAGGGGATTCTATGACCGACAGCCCATCCGAAAACTCATTTTCAACACGGCGGATGTGTCCCACGTGTGGGTGCCATGATGGCGCCTCCGGGGGTTCCCACAGATTTCCCAAGGCCGCGGCACGTGGCCGAGAACCTGGGTGCCTTGGATGGCGCCGACCTCTCCACCACGGAGCTGCAACTGCTCAGTGCTCTGGCCACGCTGGCGGAGCCCTTGCCTCCCGGGGATGGCTTCGTGACTCGGAGGCAATCAGTGGGGATGTAGCCGGCCTGGGAAACGTTTACATAACTATGGAAAATCACTATTTTTCATGGGAAAATCCACTATAAATGGTGATTTTCCATAGTTATGTAAACGTTTACCAGAGGGTGTCATGATGATTTCATGAGGATTTCGGCATGGTGTATGGGTATAAACGTTTTGTCGTACGCAGATATGGTCTATCTTTGGTTTTTTTCGATGATTAAACCTCCCACGATTCGTGGGTACACATGTGGTATATCTCCAAGGACTTACTCGTACCAGAAAACGGTACTGTATACACAATCTCAACATTGCCTCTGTATGCTGGACCCATCGCAACTGGGCTGCCCTGGGCTGATGGGTTTTAATATGAAGCTGGGATGAAGAATCGTAGCTCAAAAATGATACAAAAACCAGGGCAGTGACTTGGATTTTGACCCACATCTGGTTGGTGGCGACTGGAACCATGGAATTTTATGACTTTCCAGAAACAGTTGGGAATATCATCATCCCAACTGACGATTCGTCATATTTTTCAGAGGGGTTGGTTGAAACCACCAACCAGACATCCTGTTGATTGCAACGTTTCAACATGGACCGCACTGAGGCTCACCCATACGAGAAGATGCCCATTGCACCAAGACTTGGAGAGCTTTAGCCGTGAGGAAAAGCGCTGGGCCTGTTTTTTGGGATGGCCTTAAACAAGTGGCGAACAAACGATGGTTTATGGTAGATATAACAAACTAGTTAATGATGTTCATGGGGGTTATAGTCTATATAGTGGTTTATAAACCAACTTATAACTTATATAACAGTGGGGCCCCATCCTGTGGACATACATGGGAATTGTTTGGTATTCGCAGAACTGATCGGCACCTCATGGATTGAAAACAAACCCTTTGTTTTCCTTCATCAGTTGTCTATCTTCTTCAGTTCCGGCATTGAATGGCTGGAATTGTAGCTTCAATGTTTTTGTTCAGTGCCTTGCCAGTTGGACTTCGACTCTTGGCTTCTTGACTTAATGATCAAGATGCATTGGTGGCACGTCACTTCTAACAGCAGTGGCACCTGGACTTCCTGACACGGGCACCGAATGGCCACGCTTTGTTACTCCCGCAGCTTTTGAAACTTGCTTGCAGGCTGCACATACCAAGACTTGCAATGCCAGTCCATGTCCACAGCTGTAAGCTAGGCATGCTGCCACCTCAAATTCAGCATCTTGTTGGTGCTCCCCAGATCATTCAGCCACAGCATCTCTAAATGCCTGTCTTTGAACCATGTTGGACACTTGCTGTGAACATCAAGTCAAATCTCAGCGGGATTTTTCCGTAGAGGTGTCCCCAATAGGGCAAGTTCTGACGTCACGAATGAGGTAAAGAGATACACTCTGGTAAACGTTTACATAACTATGGAACATCACCATTTTATAGCTGGGTAAATCCACTATTTCGACTGGGCCATTTTCAACAGCAAACTGTTAGTTTACCAGGCCGGGTAAAGCCAATAATTCACCAGGCCCATGACTTACCAGAAATGGCCGCATCCCCACCTTTCCAGTTGAAACCGCCGCTCCAGAGGCTCGTGATGCGAGCGGGGAACAGGGCGGTTTTTCAGAACGATCATACTCCTGGTACCAGTGGTACCATACCCATGACGGATCCATGGTGCTGGTATATTAATGCTAACATAAAGGGGGTATATTGATGGGATCCATGTTACCATATATAGCAGCACCATGGATCCGTCATGGGAGTGGTACCATAGCTATTTTATTTTGCTGCTAGATTTGGACAGCCGTCGACTGTCCATGTGCAGACGGGTCATGGAGTCTGAGGATTCGCCAATGTCATGATGTCATGAGTATGTCAAATCCTGTTCCTGTCTCAGGGATTGAATGGCATAACCCATAGGATCCATGTATGCTATATATGGTAACATTTACCATCAATATACCCCCAATGTTAGCATATATACCATACATGGATCCTATGGGTAAGAGCATGTAAGAGCTCACAACATTGCGAAACTAGGAAGCGGCAGATTCACACGCTGCATTCCAGGTGGTCTCAAGAATGTGTCACACCAAAATGACAGATTCGTGCCAAAGATGTTGAAATTTGTCATATGGGGCTGGATGTTAAAGCCCATGATATTTGAGGAACATCCATCTCCTGTCCATCTCCATGTTTTGTTATCAACACCATAGGTATCAAGGTGTTGATCCCTAGCCACCCTAGCCATCTGAAAAACCGGAAACTGGAGGGCGTGACCTTCCAATTCAGAGTGCAGACTTTCATGGTTGAAGCTGTGATGTTGAGCTGTTTTCTTTGCTTTGTGATCTTTGTGTGGCCTGCAGTGTCAACTTTCATGACGAAACTGGAAGCATTCTTGAACAGTCCCGGATTGGTTATTGTGTTCACTCCCAAGCCAGCCCAACATGGGTTGTTGTCATCCAAAAGAGGCCCAGTGATTGAATCCTCACAAGCAACTTGGGATTCATTTTGCCACCACTTCCAAACCACATTCTGGACGCCCAAAAAACTTGAAATAGTCGCAGCTGCTTTTCGACTAGTTTCCCAAGCGCGGCCGAACTATAAAGCCATTTGGAACATAAAAAATCCAAACATGAGAGACCAATTATGACCAATATTTGGAACATGTTCAAATCTACAAATATTTGGAACCCGATTTCTTGATCTGTTTTTCTATATCATCCATTTTATCGGATTTTCCACTATAAACCATCCATTTTGGGTATCTGGAACCCCCCATATTCCAGGCCACATGGCTCATGAGAAGGCACGAGCAGGCCAGGGTGGTTCCGGAGATGACCTGCTGATGCCACGGTGATACCGGGCATGGGATTTCAAAGCTTTTGACCCGAGCGACACCGTAGTTCTTCATGGGGGTTTCCCATCAATGGGGTACCCCAAATAGCTAGATTAGCTAGATGGTTTAACTGGAACATCCGACAATCACATAGGATGATAGCTACAATATGGGGCCCCCAAACGTGATGTGAACGTTGGTTTAGATTCGCCCCAGTAACTACAGTTATAAGATGTTATTTGCGTACCATAAACCATAGTGACATTGGAGTTATTGGCACCAACTGAACGCTATCGTGGCCGGGGGCCTCACATTGTAGGGGTAGCCCTATGACATCCAGGACCCCCCAGATGTTTTCCATGCGCCTCCATGCCCTCCACGGCAGGTGACTGGACCTGCCCTACTTGCAATGACCTCCAGTTCGCCCGCAACGCGGCATGCCGCCGGTGCTTCCCCAAGGGTGGTCATTGGACAGGTCGTTGGGAGGAAAAAGTTGGATTTCATGGGACTTCACTGGGATTTCATGGAATTTCATTGGGAATTTCATTGGGAATTTCATTGGGAATTTCATTGGACATTTTGGGATATAATTGGGATTAAAATGGGATTTCATGGAATTTAATTGGGAATTTGATGGGATTTTGTGAGGAAAAAGAAGTGCCATGGCATATTTTGCGAGGACAAATATGGGAAATTGGTGATATAAGCACCAATCATTGATGGGGATATTTTCGTGTTGTGGTTTTTAATGAGATTTTTCATTGGGATATGATCGGATTTCATGGGATGCACATGATAAGGTGGGCCATTTCAGAGATGATAAACCATTGATAAACCATGGATTTCAAGTCATTCCATTGATAAACAATGGATTTCAAGCCATTCTATGAGATAAACCATTGATAAACCATGGATAAATTCCGCGTTTTTTTTCCTCCACACGATGACGATGACATCACCCCGCTCTGCTTTTTTTTTGGGACCCCTTGAGGTGCGGAGGTGCCAGACCCTCCATGGAAACGATGGGGTCGCTGGCCTCAGACGTTGGCCGTTCTGCGCCATGGCTGGCGCTGCTTAGCGCCACGGTGCTTAGCAATGCGTGTTGGCCATGATTCATGCCATGAAAAATTGAGAGTTAGTGAAAAACACGACTCCATCTTTCGAGTCGTCACTGTCGATCAAGGCAGGCGGCACTGAAATTCTACCCATGTGGAGGCTGGGTTTTTTTCGGGTGTTGAGATCGATTTTCAGCACTTCGAATTTCTGGGATGGCCACAATGCTGAACAGATCTGAACCAGGTTCGTCCAGGCTCTCCTGTTCTATCCTTTGGATGTTTACCGCAACCCTGCAGCCACTGGATCAATGAGATGCCGATCTGGATTCCAGGATCGCAAAAGGGGTGACATCAGATGACCCTGTGCTTGACTCAGCCTGGTATACCCGGCCTGGTAAACCTACGTTTACATAACGAACTGGAAAGATCCACCATGTTATAGCTGGGAAAATCCACTATTTCGACTGGGTCATGGCTTCAATAGCAATGTAACAGTCATTACCAGAGGGTAAATTGGAGAACCACAGAGGACAACTTCGCCATGCCCTTGCGATGTTTGGTGGTGGACTGTGGTGGCGTGACGCATCCCGACTCGGGCCTAAAAGAGGCAGCAGGGGTTGGGGTTGGACTCCAAGATAAGGTCCTGAAGCATTCCAAAGGTTGGAAACCAGTCTTACCCTCTGGTTATGACTAACATTTTGCATAGCCATGGACAGATCCACCATGCTATTAAGTTCGGTAAACCATCTATTTCGGCCAAAGCTTCCATGGCTATGTAACAAATAACCAGAGGGTAAATATCATGTTTCCCCATGGAACGGTGAAGCCGCTCGGGATGAGCTTCCAGAGGGGGTCAGGCATCTTGTGGACACCTTGTGGTGGGTCTCCCTATGTTTTCACACCCAGATGTGCTGGAGTTCTGTGATGAAAGTCCCTTTGTTTGGTTCCCATCGTCATCTTGGTCTGGTAAATCCATGGCATTCATTTTCTTCACATGTTTTCTTGATATAAACATGTGTATATAAACATCTAGAAACGAGTTTGGCCCCAAGTTCCTCAGCAATCTTGCTGGTATCAGACATACATATATATATAATATATAATATATATATTATACAGTATATATATACAGAATATATATATATATATATATTAATATACATATATACATATATATATATATACATATTAGACTAGATATAGAAACCTCAGCACCCAATCCTCACCCCCGCAGTTGGGAGGCCGTGCGGAAGCGCGTGGCCTCCGCTGATGCCGCGCAGGCGCAGAGCGCGGCGGCCGCAGCGAAGGCGCAGTGGAGCGCCATGCGCGATGACCCCAGGGCCACCAAGGTGGAGCTGAAGGGATCGGGGTTTTCCATAGGGATATTAGCAACCATAGTTGGGATATTAATGGTTATTAATGATGGTTAATGATGATTAATGATGGTTGATGATGATTAATGATGGTTGATGATGATTAATGATGGTTGATGATGGTTAATGATGGTTGATGATGGTTATTAACGGTTAAGGTTGGTTAATGATGATTAATAGTGCTCATTAATGGTTAATGATGATTATTCTGGGTAAATTATAATGACCTCACGTCGCGACCGAAGCCTGGAATCATGGTTTTTATATGGGAAATCATCCCCTTTTATGGCCGCAAGATTCAGGTGAAATATTATCATTTACCCAGAAACATGAATCCCAACATTTGCCCCATAAATAAATGACCCAGGATAATGTAGGTAAATATACCCATGGTGCTGGTTAGTATATATGCTAACATGAATGGGGTTTTTGTTGATGGGATCCATGGCACACCATAGACAGCAGCACCATGCCTGGATCCGTCATGGGTGGGTGATCCCCTGGCTCGCGGGATGGTTTTTTTGATGGAAAAACTGATTGATTGATTAAACTTTGGATGAGAACTGGGGGTATCCCTATTTTAGGAAACCTACATTTGAGGAACCGATTTTTTTTTGAATTTGAGACGAATTTAGCCATAGTTCAATCCATTTATAGCCCATGGTTAATCTTGATTTTAAGGTTAAACATGAAACATCTATGGGAATATCATGGAATATATGGATTTAATGGGATATTTGATGGAAAATATGATGATGACCCAGAGGTTGAACATAGGTATGAAAAAAATCCCATTGAAATAGATGATTTATGATGATTTACCTATCAAACATGGTGATTTTCTATATCTAGCGGCGTTGAGGGACTGGGATTGCGATCCTCCCAACCAGCATAGACCCTCTGAATCGCCCACTTCAGGGTCAGTTGATCAGTTGGAGGGATGGTCATATCCCAACATTTTCCAAAATTTGCTCATATTATCCCGTCAATGAATATGTATATATTTCATTAGACCCCCAGAATTACAAGTAACAGTACGGCTGTTTTCACATTATGTTGATATATGTTGATTATATCCCATTATAACCGCGTTATATTCCTATCATATGCTCATGTTTTGCTGGTTCCCGCATTTCTCAAAAGGCCATGCTAGTTAAACATTCCCTTCAACCAACCCATTGATCATCATATTTGGTGACAAAAAATCTTGACAAACCCACAGTACTGCCAGTTATATCTCCAAGTGTTCATGGTCAAATTTCATTTTTTTTAGGGGTTACATTCCAATTTTTGCCAGTGAAAAATTCGTGATTTTCTATTTTTCATGGCGACATATGTCACAAACTTCCTGGTGACCCTGTTGACCTTTGTCCATAGTTTTTTTTCGGGAATCATCTCCATGGTGGGCCAAGCCCATGATATTTTTATCCCATGAAGGATCCCAATATCCATAGATCATGAAATATAAAAACTGGACATTTTTTCAGAGGGGTTTTTCAACCACCAACCAGAAAACAGTATCCCATCGACAAGAATAAATCCATTTAGTAAAGTCCATATGATTTATACACACTGTATCAGATGGTTAATGTGAACCCCATTCTTTATTTTCCGAAACATCAACATTTTGTATATCCATAGATATCCATAGATATCCATAGATATCCAATATATATATATATATACACTGGTTGGTGGTTTGGAACAGTTTTTATTTTCCATATATTGGGAATAATAATCCCAACTGACTCATATTTTTCAGAGGGGTAGGTATACCACCAACCAGTATATATATATATATAGAGATTCCATTTCCCCTCTCTCGGACTTTGAAATCCCAGGAGGACTTCTGGCAGCAGATCTCGGTCGCCTGCGGCCTGGAGTCCTCTGCGGCGGCGGAGGCGGACGCGGAGATTTGCGCCACGCTACGAGGCGAGGAACTCGGAACTCGTCGAACGCGACGCGTTTTAGGCGTTTTTCAAGCCATGGTGACTGGGGTCCCACCATTGTAGGAAACCCCGATGTGTCATATATTATATATATACATATGTATATATATATATTATGATATATGTATATGTATGATAGATGGATAAACAATTATACAAGGTGGCCCCAAAGAGTTGTAACCTCCCCCGAATTTTTGGCCTTTGAAATGAACAGATCCAATAGTGAACTTGAGGTTTTCGGGAGGATGTGAGGATGTGTTGTTGGCGGAAGGGATTCTTGTATATATATATATGTGGGTGAAGGATGAAGACCCAAAGATATTTCTGCTGATTTTGGGATATTTTCTTTTGTGAAATCATCCAGTTTTCGAGTATCCAATTTCGATGCACGTCCATGAACTTGGGTAACGGGATCGCAGTTTTCGGCACAGAAGTAGCTTTTCATGCTTTTTCATTACAGGATAATCTGAGACCGTTTTCAAGTCAAACTTGTTGGTTTTTCAGGGATTCATTTCTGAGAGGTGCAGGGGTGGAATCCATATTTTCCACAAGTCCAACACGCGGCGCCATGTGGACCTTCCTTGTGCTGGCCTTGGTGAGCTCAGCGGCAAGTGAGACCGCACGGTGCCAGAAGAATGGCGCCCCGGTGTTTCTGCAGTTCGGCACACGATTCAGCCAGGGATCCATGACATTTTCAAGTCAGGGAGAAGATCCAGATGACTTTCCAGAAGAACATCCAGATGTTCCCTACTGTTATGGATCTTTTGGTGCCGTGGCAGCACAGGAGGGCGAGAGCCTTGGCAGCGGCATGAAGGACGTAAGCTTGGCCGACTGCAAGAGGGCATGCAACAGCCAGGAGATGTCGGAGGTTCTACCCTCTGGTAATTTAACATAGCTATTGAAAATGGCTATTTATAGTGGATTTTCCCATTAAAAATGCTGATTTTCCATAGTTATGTTAGTTTACCAGAGGGTAGATTGTAAAAAAGATGGGGAGGCCGTCATCAAAATAGCCTGCGTTCCTGGGGAAAGCAATGAGCTTCTTACATGGGGACGGGTCAACATAGATAATTATATATCACACATTATATATATATATATATACTATACTATATTATAAATATATATATATTTCAAATGAATTCTGATAAACATCTATAGTAACAGGGTCTTGATGTGAGTTGATCATGATCATTTCGAGGACTGCCCAGGGATGGGCCATAAGTAAAAAGCGCAATGCTTGGGCTGCTGGGCTGCATGTTCCCCTGGTCGTCTCGTCGCGGTTGGTCCCAAAACACCCAAAAATTCACGGCCAACGCAGGAGGAATGCAGAAGCTTTACCTTCTGTGAGCATTGGGCCCAGTGTTTCTTGAAGAAACAGATTTTGACTGGTCAGGAGCAGGGCAATGTGCCGCGCGACGGATGACTTTTAGCTAAATGTCAAGCCAGGATAAACAAAGTCTTTGTTGATTCATATAGGCGAAGTAACGTCATTTTTGATAGACATTTTGGAGGTACGCGACAAAGGAATTTCATCCACGCCATAGAACATCTTATATATATACATATACATATTACTGATCGGTTGATATTGTTAGCCGACCTTGACATGGTTTATCCCAATTATGACCATTTCCATTAAATCCAGTTCTAGTTACCATTGGATTGGATTTGGCGCAAATATCAATATCTGATGGGAAAAGCAAGCATTTCCGCTTCAGGGGATCAAGTTATAAGATAACCCCCAGTATGTCATGATTGCTTGATGATAAATGACATACAAATGCCATATCCAGATATTCTTACTGGTGCTTAGTAGGGAATTTTCTGGAATGATCCATTTCATCAGTATAGTAATCGAAGGAAGTTTAGAAGTGAAACTTCCGACAATTTGGACAGTTGAAAAGCAGAGGTGGGAAGAGTCAGAAGAGAAAAGATCAGAAGAGAGAAGATCAGAAGAGAAAAAGTCAGAAGAAAGAAGATGCAGATGCGCGAAAAGGTAGGAAAGTCGCGAAACACTGTGTTTTTCCCCTGATTTGTGGCTCCGGAGGGTCGAAAAGTAGGCTCGCTAAAGCGGCGGGTGCGGAGCCAGCTGGCCAGATGAGAGATGAAAATTTGCACGCCGTTGTGGCGCGAAACTGATTTCGAAGTGAAAATGTACAAAACACACCAGCTCCGGACCACTTTTGGCAGTTGAGATGTCGAAAAAGTGCACGCCGTTGTGGCGCGAAGCACATTTCCAAGTCAAAATGTACAAAGCACCAGGGGTTCGGACCACTTTTGGAGGTTGCGATGTCGAAAAAAGTGCACGCCGTTGTGGCGCGAAGCCCATTTTCAAGTCAAAAGTGTTAAAAACTGACGGTCTCGGACCACTTTTGGAGGTTCAGATGTCGAAAAAGTGCACGCCGTTGTGGCGCGAAGCACATTTCCAAGTCAAAATGTTAAAAAAACTAGGGGTTCGGACCACTTTTGGAGGTTCAGATGTCGTTTCGCTTCACTACACTACATTACACTACACTCCACTACACTACGCTCCACTACACTACACTACATTACACAACACTACAACTACAACTACGCAATTACACTCCACTACACTCCACTACACTAAATTACACTACACTACACTACATTACACTACACTACACTCCACTACACTACATTACACTACACTGCACTACCTTCCACTACACTTCACTACATTACACTACACTCCACTACACTACAACTACAACTACAACTACACAACTACACAACTACACTCCACTACAATACACTCCACTACACTCCACTACACTAAATTACACTACACTACACTACATTACACTACACTACACTCCACTACACTACACTACATTACACTACCTTCCACTACACTTCACTACATTACACTACACTACACTCCACTACACTACAACTACAACTACAACTACGACTACACAACTACACTCCACTACACTCCACTACACGAAATTACACTACACTACACTACATTACACTACACTACACGACATTCCACTACACTCCACTACACTACACTACATTACACTACACTACATTACACTGAATGACACTGCACCACAGATAGACAGGTAGACAGATAGACAGATAGATAGTCAGACAGGTAGACAGCTAGACAGATAGACAGATGAAAGAGAGATAGATAGATAGATAGATAGATAGATAGATAGATAGATAGATAGGTAGATAGGTAGATAGGTAGATAGGTAGATAGGTAGATAGGTAGATAGGTAGATAGGTAGATAGGCAATTAGATGAAAGAGAGAAAGAGAGAGATAGATAGATCGATAGATAGATAGATACATAGAAGATAGGCTGGTAGGTAAGTAGATAGTCAGAGAAGAGAGAGAAAGAGAGGAGACCTCAAGCACCTTTCGGTCCATCAGTGGATTCGCTTTGCCATCCCTGATTCACAACAACCAACCTCTCCTATAGGTTTCCTATTTTTGAAACTTCCGCCACCGCCTTGTGCGGTACTACTGGTAATCATCCCAGCAACCCCCAGCAACCCATCCATTCCGTACGTAAAACGCACCAGTAAGTATTTTGACATTATAAACCCATGTATCCCAAGCATTGTCAGGAGCCCACCAAGCCCAACGACGACTGCCGTAGCTTCTTCAAGACGACCAGCTGTGAGGCGGAGCAGCGTGGCCCAGCCACGGTGAAGGTGGTGTCCTACAACTTGTACTGGTGGAACGCCTTTGGGTTGAAGGAGAACGGTGCCACGGTGAAGGTGGTCAGTTGTCTTATTTATATGTTTTAAAGAATAGAGGAGGATGAAATGGTTGTTTCTTTTGAAGATGTATTTAATTTTGTATGATGTATGTGTTCTTTGTCTGATATTCGAGTCATTGAACTGCTTGGGATGATGTACATGTCATGAACAGATCTTTATTTTTTTCACATTGCAGCTGGTGTTGCCATGTTGTCAGCCAAGCTGGTTGCCAGTGATGTCGTGTCAGGTCAGCCATCAGCCAAGGTTGGAAGAGAGATGGAATTCTGCAGAACATCAAATCGGAGCTGAGGCCCGACACCATTGGCTTCCAGGAGTGCGACTCTCCGGAGCTACTGACGGGTCGGACAGGTCTGGAGGTGGCGTCCAAGTTCGCAGGAGCTCAAGGACAGGCGAACTCTTCGGTGAGTTCTTTGGTGTAAAAGACAACAGCCTTCAAAAGGGGGCAGGTTACAATAAGATGAATAGTTATATATCATTATCACTATTATTATAGTTATTTTTTTAAATCATTATTATTTATTATTATTGTATATTTATTATATATTATTATATATTAGCATTAATTATTACAATTATTATTATAATTATGTATACCATATTGAGAACGAATTTGAAAGATGACCTTTTGTTGGTTCTTCCAGTATCTTGATAATTGTTGAGCCGATGGCCTTTTTAAGTGTCTTGTAACCAGAAAAGATGATGTTTCCAGAAATTCCTGAAGCCTGATAGTGATGGGTTCAAACCCCCATTTGATCCCCATTTTTGGATGGAAAAATCGGGGGTTTCCCCGGAGTTTTGTCTTCCAGGAATCATGGTGAAACCCAAGAAGTTTCGCATTTTGATGGCTGGCTCACGGGATTTGGAGGCCACTGGCAAGTGGGGCACCAGGCGCGTTTACCGAACACCCTAGCACTTCTTAAATGGTTGTTCAAGGCGGAACTGAAACTTCGCCAAGTAATGGCAAGTCCCAAGAAAGATAGCATGCTACTAATGATGATCAATTACTTTCCTATTATTTTTGGGAGGGTTGCTACAATGCTAAATATTCTCCAACTAGGGACCCCTAGAAGGGCTTACCCTGGTGAATATAAAAAAATAGTCTATGTTGAGATGTTCGTCAAACCAATTTTGGGGTTCTGCTTCCAACACGCAAAGAAATCAGAAGGGTTCTCTGTTGCTCAGTACGACTTTGTACCTACTGATAGAGCTCGATCAATCCTTTTCGGTGCCTAAACACCGGTATGACTCTCACCGAATAAAAAGTCGCCTTGGAACAGATGGGAAGAGCGACGCTCAACTTACTGGTGCGTTTTACGCAGGGAATTTTCGGGAATGATCCACTGGCTAACGATCAATCATCATCCCAGCAACCCCCAGCAACCCATCCATTCCCTACGTAAAACGCACCAGTTGTGCCATGGCCATCAAGATGATCCAATGAGTCGCCCAGGTACATGACCTGGGCAAAGCTGGAGGATCGCAATGAGCGTCGCTTCTGGCACTTCAACACCCACTGGTGTGTGCATAGCAATGCCAACCACGTGTGTGATGAGGAGACGCGCTACAGGGGCGCCAAGACCATGGTGAAGGCTGCAACATGAGATGGGATGAATATTTTTTTGCAGCACCAAAATTGGAGGGAAATTGTACCCTCTGGTTATTTAACATAGCCATGGAAAAAGGCCCATGTATAGATGGTCTACCTATTAAATCTATTAATAGCATGGTGATTTTCCATGGCTATGTTAGTCATAACCAGATGGTAGATGGTTTTTTCTTCCTGTTTCGATCGTTGAACGAATCCCAGTCCCAGTCCCATTTCTTCTCCGACCATCAGTCTGGTAGACTTGAGCGCCTGGTGAGATTCATACTGAAGATGTCTGCAAGTAGCTGGGGTTGTAAAACCGCCTTCAAAAACATCAGAGAGTTTCCACAATCGAGCATTGCCTTCAAAAAGAACGGGCCTCCGCTTTATAATAGGAGCAGCTGACAATATCAATGATTGATGATTCATGATGATTTCAGAGGGCATGGACCTCCATTATTTGGGAGGAATTTGACACCAACCCTATACTAACAGTTTATTTGTAAACTAGGTTAACGCGCCCTTTAACCGCTGTAGGGTTGGCTGAATTCTTAAAGAAGGTATGGTTTAGGTTGCCATCAGCGCGCCCCAGAAACTGCGTCTACACAGGGGATTAGTTATGATCAGATGGCAAGCAGAAAGGGGAGTTGAAACTTGTTCAAGCCCCAACATTCTAGTACCGAAGAGCAAACAAATTGAAGACACATATCATATAATATGTAAAAACTCCTGCAGTAAAACCATGTGTAATATATGTCATCGATCTACTCTGTAGCGTTGGTTCAAAAAGAGCTGAGAGCTTAGCGGATTTGTTGTATTTATCCCCATTGTCGGTTGACCTGGTAAAATACAGGTTATCAGCCGTAGTCTCACTACTTTGCTATGGGGACCCCAATTGACCATCCTCTCGCCGTTCCAGGGTCAGGTCCATCGGCTATTGCTGTGCCGAATGTGGCCGGGGGCAACCCCGAGCCGATGGATGATGAAACAATGTTCCAACCCGTTGTTGCGTACTTTACCTTCATACAAAACAACCTGTCCCAGATTACTAGTGGGAATACCCTGCAAGTCATGAGGGAAGCTGAACAGAGGCACCTTCAGATAATGCATGGAGTAGTTGACTCAATTCGAAACGAATGGTCAAGTAGACTCGTAATGCAAGAGCAGGAGTATGAGCAAAGGCTGCAGGAGGTTGAAGGTAAGGCCATAAGTGCCCTCAACGAGGAGAGGAAACGAGGCGACGAGATGGAGGTCAGGTTTAATCAGGCTCAGGCATCGCATGACAAAAGAATAGAGGATGTAAAGGCAGAGGCAAATACAAAGCATGATCAGAAAATTGCAGAGGAAAGGCAACGTATCACTAGTGACTTCGAAGCTTCCTATGCACAGACAGTCGAACATGCAAAGAATGCCATAGCTGCCACAAAGAAGCAATATGAAGATCAGGCTGCAATTGATCAGGCCAGGTTCATCAGTTTGAGGACCGAATTCGAGAACTACAAGAAGGAGATGGCCGACAAGATCAACGAGGCAGCGGCTCAGAACCTTAGCCTTCAGGACCAAATCGATGACCTTCAGGAGCAGTTAAAGCATGTTGCCAAAGCGCAGCATGCCTCCGTTCCGAAAGCATCCGTCCAGAATGCCGAGCCGGCCGCTACCACTAGCGTGCCCCACTTCAATATTGCCACTCCCAAAGCATCCGATGCACAGGCTGCCAGAGGCAGTGATGAGCCGATTCTTGAGTTGAAGACGCCTGCAGTGTTGGCGCAGGAAGCAAAGGCCAAGTTGGATGAGCTGCTCAAAGGTGGCAGTCCCAAGCAAAAGCCGGCTGTCGGCAACGACCAGCCCCAATTGCCAACGCAGTCAGGGTTTTTCACTCCCACTGAAGCTATCAAAACTCCCCCAAATGATTCCCCTAAGAGCGTAACCAAGCAACAGCAAGTGATGGGTCCCTCAGATCTTATTGAATTGGTGAAAGCCTTAACCCAAAGGGAAGAAAAGGATAAGCCAAAAACTAAAGAGGCCGAGATCATCAAGCTGAACAACATGCCCGCTCCGGAGTCGTATAGGACTTGGAAGAATCATGTCAGGGATGAAGTGAAAAGCTGTTCAGATCGCCCGGATGAGGCGTGGCTCTGGCTCAACGAGGTGTACGATCAAGAGTGCACCAGAGAGCAGTTGGAGAAGAAACTCCAAGATCCTGGAAAGTTCCTCACGCTGGATACAAAGTTATCAGCAGCGCTCACGCGCTCAGCCGGAGGGGACCTCGCAACTAGGATCTTGAATTTCAAGGAGCAGCAATCCCGAAAAGGCATCCAGGTCAGGGGAAGGTATGTTCTGCTCATGTTTGAGGACTACTTCAAGACATCAGAAGAAGCAGGTAGCCTTTACAGAGTAGAAGATCTTTTGGGTGTTGTCAAAGTAGGCGATACTGTCCAGGATCTCCGAAGATTCATCAACAAATGGGATGCTACCCTAGCTGGCATGGCTGTCACCCCTGATGATGCTGTGTTAAGGGACATCTTGTTGAGGCAGATCCGACCAAGTCAGTTGCTGAAATATGACATTGAGATGTTTGACCGTGCTCATGAGAAATCCCATGAAAAAGTCTTATAGTTTTCTTCACCAATCCATGAAGAACTTGATCGATCGTGAACGATTGAGGGAGAACAGGAACCGCATCGCGGAGAAGAACAAGGCTGGGATCAAGGACACAAAGGCCGCACCTGCCAAAGGCGATGGTCGCGGTGGCCGAAAGGGCTCTCCAAGTCGCGGTAGATCGCAGGAACGAGGTGGCAAAGGTGGCAAGATTTGCTATAAGTTCCAAAAGGGTACCTGTGATAAGGGGAAGAAGTGTCCATTCAAGCATGTCAAAGATGATAAATCTCGAACTCAATCACCCAGAAGAACCAAAACACGTTCACCATCAAAGGGCAATAAGGATGATAAGGGGAAGAAGATGTCCAAAGAAGAAATGGCCAAAACCCCATGTATCTATCATGCCCAGGGAAAGTGCAGACGTGGTGACAAATGTTTTTATAAGCATGATGACAAAGCTGCTGCCGCCACCAAAGACACCAAAAGGGCCAATTCACCCGCTCCCAAGAAGAAGAGCAAGGATTCCACAGCCGCTCCATGCCTGATCCAGAAGTTTGCATGCATCGTTCGAAAACAGCCGAAGGCAACTTCGTGCTCTGATGAGGCAAGTGTCAGCATGAAGCGTCTTAGATTCCGAAAAGCCCCACATGTGATCGAGGTGAAGGCAGTCGGTCGTCAGGTCCCAGTCAAGCACCGTCCAAGAGAGTTCACTAAGGTGTACAAGACAGCTGAAGATGTTCCAGTTTCATCAAAGGTTGAACAACATGAGGCTCAGGTTCGTGCAAGACAGCTTCAGGAAACTGTGAAACTTCATGATTCAGATGTTGCACCGAGTTGTGGGTTTTGTTGTTGGAATGAGGACACACGTGACATCACATGCAAAGAATGCAGGTTCATCAGCGGTCCCAAAGCCCTTAGAGACATTGGTCGTTTCCCGTCAATTGCCACAGCTGCGCCAAAGGCCGGCGTTAGTTGGCTTGTCGACTCAGGTAGTGAATCCGATCTTGTGTCCAAAGGAATGCTGAGGGATGTCAGTGCCAAGAACTGCCGTGCAGCCGAGCATCCGATTTCCTTAGTCACAGCCAATGGTTCGACCGAGGCAAACGAGGTTGCCGATGTCAAGTTGTCCGCATTGCCAGATCCCGTGCATCCGTATGTACTTGATCATACCCCAGCTGTGCTCTCTGTAGGAACGAGATGTGTAGATCAGGGTTACAGTTTCGTATGGCCCGCTAATGGCAAACCAATCCTAGTCCGTCCAGATGACAAAGTCGTCCAGCTCAAGATCGAAGGTCATGTCCCAATCTTGGATGATAGTTGCAAGGTCTATCCCAAAGATCAATTTCAAAAGGATAAGCACCTCAAAAAGTTGTTTGCAATGCCGACCTCACGGTCGAGCTCAAAAGCCAAGCGGGACGAAGTCCAAGATGAAGAGCAATTGGACGAGCTGGTGGAGGATGACGCTCAGCAGGAGTACATCCGAAGCCGTAAGACTGAGGATTTGTTGGCTGAAGCTGCAAGTACCCAACATCAGTACACGCATTTCCCCAAGAACCCCTTTTGCAGAACCTGCCAACGAGCAAGGATGATGGCACCTCAGGCACGAAAGAAGGGTGGTCAGAAGAGAATCGAAACTGAAGTGTTCGGTGACCACATTATTGGGGATCATGTCATCATCAAGAAAAATGTAGAAGAGGGTTTCAGGGGGGAGCAAGTTGCATTGGTGTTGAGAGATCTGCACACCCAATATCGGTATGTCTACCCTAGCCAGTCCAAGGACTCACAAAGCTGTGTTGATGGTTTGAATCACTTCATTGGATCAAAGGATGATGTTCAAGTTGTGTACACTGACAATTCCCCAGAATTGATCAGGGCCATCAAGGATTTGGGTTACAGACACCAAACTTCCATTGAATATGTAGATTCATCAAAGTCTTTTGCTGAGCGCGAAGTTCGTCAGATGTTGGAAGGTGCCCGGAGCAACTTGTTGCAATCAGGGCTTCCTTTGAAGATGTGGCCATTGGCCATGCAGCATCATGCGACCGCGATCAATGCAAGCCCCCAGCTTGACGGCAGTGAATCCCCATGGCAACTCAGGTTTGGGGAAGAGTTCCCTGCAATGCACATTCCATTTGGTGCCAAAGTGTTGTTCTGGAATAACCCCAAGAGGTTGGATAACACATCAGGTAAGCTCTCCCCAACAGCAAATGAAGGAATTTTCCTTGGGTATTACATCCAGCCAGGTCATGATTGGAAGGGTGAATACTTAGTTGCCAAGTTGGAAGCTGCAGATTATCATGTCAACTGGGGTGCACTGACAATCCAAAGAACAAAGAGGTTGGAATTGCCATCCGAGGGTTTCATCTTTCCTTTGAAAGCTCTGATTGACTCGAAAGCACCCAAAGCCGATCGCCTCGAGGACCAGGTCATTCCGAAGACACCCAAAGCTGTGCCTCTTGAGTCCAGTTTGCATCCGCCACAAGATGAGTATGAATACGAGCAAGGTGAAATTATTAAAGGGCTACGCCCTCTGCCGCCGACCCCTGGACACTGGAGGGTCATGCCTGCCTCTGTGTCGTAAGCATGAAATGAACCCTAAAGAAACCAGAAACTGACCTAAACAAACCATTTGTATGTGCGTTTGGCACTGTGCACATGCAAGCAGCATGGACCCCTGCAGGATGACACGCACAACTATGTGCTCTGACACTTTTTCATGGCTCAAGAAATAGGAGCTTTCGTCATTGGGCAGGTGTCTTGGGGACCTAAAGGGTTGCTCTAGCACTTAAGACCCGTACCCGAAGCCCCCGTTCGTAACCGCAGTATGAAACTTGAAATGGCATCCTGAAGAGACCCGAGACGACACTGCACTGCCAACTGCCACCCTGCTCGTGTCCTCCTGGAGCCGGCTTTCGTTCTGCACAGCTTCGGTCCAAGCTGGAGTCCAAGGACCGTGTCGCAGGGCTAAAACACCATGGCAGTGAAGGACGGATCGGGCCCGCGGCCCGTATCCTAGACTGCCAAACGTCACTTTCTGAACCGACTAGAAACTAGCTCCAAACCATTCCAAACCTTGACTTTTCCTGCGTTTCTGCGCTGCCAACTGCCACCCTGCTCGTGTCCTCCTGGAGCCGGCTTTCGTTCTGCGGCTCCAAACCTTGACTTTACCTGCGTTTCTGCACTGCCAACTGCCACCCTGCTCGTGTCCTCCTGGAGCCGGCTTTCGTTCTGCACCGCTTCGGTCTAAGCTGGAGTCCAAGGACCGTGTCGCAGGGCTAAAACACCATGGCAGTGAAGGACGGATTAGGCCCGCGGCCCGTATCCCAGACTGCCAAACGTCACTTTCTGAACCGACTAGAAACTAGCTCCAAACCTTGACTTTTCCTGCGTTTCTGCACTGCCAACTGCCACCCTGCTCGTGTCCTCCTGGAGCCGGCTTTCGTTCTGCACCGCTTCGGTCCAAGCTGGAGTCCAAGGACCGTGTCGCAGGGCTAAAACACCATGGCAGTGAAGGACCCCAGACTGCCAAACGTAATTTTCTGAACCGACTAGAAACTAGCTCCAAACCTTGACTTTTCCTGCGTTTCTGCACTGCCAACTGCCACCCTGCTCGTGTCCTCCTGGAGCCGGCTTTCGTTCTGCACCGCTTCGGTCCAAGCTGGAGTCCAAGGACCGGGTCGCAGGGCTAAAACACCATGGCAGTGAAGGACGGATTGGGCCCGCGGCCCGTATCCCAGACTGCCAAACGTCACTTTCTGAACCGACTAGAAACTAGCTCCAAACCTGGACTTTTCCTGCGTTTCTGCATTGCCAACTGCCACCCTGCTCGTGTCCTCCTGGAGCCGGCTTTCGTTCTGCGGCCCGTAGCCCAGAGTGCCAAACGTTACTTTCTGAACCGGCTAGAAACTAGCTCCAAACCTTGACTTTACCTGCGTTTCTGCACTGCCAACTGCCACCCTGCTCGTGTCCTCCTGGCGCCGGCTTTCGTTCTGCACCGCTTAGGTCCAAGCTGGAGTCCAAGGACCGTGTCGCAGGGCTAAAACACCATGGCAGTGAAGGACGGATTGGGCCCGCGGCCCGTATCCCATACTGCCAAACGTCACTTTCTGAACCGACTAGAAACTAGCTCCAAACCTTGACTTTTCCTGCGTTTCTGCACTGCCAACTGCCACCCTGCTCGTGTCCTCCTGGAGCCGGCCTTCGTTCTGCACCCCTTCGGTCCAAGCTGGAGTCCAAGGACCGTGTCGCAGGGCTAAAACACCATGGCAGAGAAGCACGGATTGGGCCCGCGGCCCGTATCCCAGACTGCCAAACGTCACTTTCTGAACCGACTAGAAACTAGCTCCAAACCTTGATTTTTCCTGCGTTTCTGCATTGCCAACTGCCACCCTGCTCGTGTCCTCCTGGAGCCGGCTTTCGTTCTGCACCGCTTCGGTCCAGTCCAAGCTGGAGTCCAAGGACCGTGTCGCAGGGCTAAAACACCATGGCAGTGAAGGACGGATTGGGCCCGCGGCCCGTATCCCAGACTGCCAAACGTCACTTTCTGAACCGAGTAGAAACTAGCTCCAAACCTTGACTTTCTGCGTTTCTGCACTGCCAACTGCCACCCTGCTCGTGTCCTCCTGGAGCCGGCCTTCGTTCTGCACCGCTTCGGTCCAAGCTGGAGTCCAAGGACCGTGTCGCAGGGCTAAAACACCATGGCAGTGAAGGACGGATTGGGCCTGCGGCCCGTATCCTAGACTGCCACACGTCACTTTCTGAACCGACTAGAAACTAGCTCCAAACCTTGACTTTTCCTGTGTTTCTGCACTGCCAACTGCCACCCTGCTCGTGTCCTCCTGGAGCCGGCTTTCGTTCTGCGGCTCCAAACCTTGACTTTACCTGCGTTTCTGCACTGCCAACTGCCACCCTGCTCGTGTCCTCCTGGCGCCGGCTTTCGTTCTGCACCGCTTCGGTCCAAGCTGGAGTCCAAGGACCGTGTCGCAGGGCTAAAACACCATGGCAGTGAAGGACGGATTAGGCCCGCGGCCCGTATCCCAGACTGCCAAACGTCCCTTTCTGAACCGACTAGAAACTAGCTCCAAACCTTGACTTTTCCTGCGTTTCTGCACTGCCAACTGCCACCCTGCTCGTGTCCTCCTGGAGCCGGCTTTCGTTCTGCACCGCTTCGGTGCAAGCTGGAGTCCAAGGACCGTGTCGTAGGGCTAAAACACCATGGCAGTGAAGGACGGATTGGGCCCGCGGCCCGTATCCCAAACTGCCAAACGTCACTTTCTGAACCGACTAGGAACTAGCTCCAAACCTTGACTTTTCCTGCGTTTCTGCACTGCCAACTGCCACCCTGCTCGTGTCCTCCTGGAGCCGGCTTTCGTTCTGCACCGCTTCGGTCCAAGCTGGAGTCCAAGGACCGTGTCGCAGGGCTAAAACACCATGGCAGTGAAGGACGGATTGGGCCCGCGGCCCGTATCCCAGACTGCCAAACGTCACTTTCTGAACCGACTAGAAACTAGCTCCAAACCTTGACCTTTTCCTGCGTTTCTGCACTGCCAACTGCCACCCTGCTCGTGTCCTCCTGGAGCCGGCTTTCGTTCTGCACCGCTTCGGTCCAAGCTGGAGTCCAAGGACCGTGTCGCAGGGCTAAAACACCATGGCAGTGAAGGACGGATTGGGCCCGCGGCCCGTATCCTAGACTGCCAAACGTCACTTTCCGAACCGACTAGAAACTAGCTCCAAACCTTGACTTTTCCTGCGTTTCTGCACTGCCAACTGCCACCCTGCTCGTGTCCTCCTGGAGCCGGCTTTCGTTCTGCGGCTCCAAACCTTGACTTTACCTGCGTTTCTGCACTGCCAACTGCCACCCTGCTCGTGTCCTCCTGGAGCCGGCTTTCGTTCTGCACCGCTTCGGTCTAAGCTGGAGTCCAAGGACCGTGTCGCAGGGCTAAAACACCATGGCAGTGAAGGACGGATTGGGCCTGCGGCCCGTATCCCAGACTGCCAAACGTCACTTTCTGAACCAACTAGAAATAAGCTCCAAACCTTGACTTTTCCTGCGTTTCTGCACTGCCAACTGCCACCCTGCTCGTGTCCTCCTGGAGCCGGCTTTCGTTCTGCACCGCTTCGGTCCAAGCTGGAGTCCAAGGACCGTGTCGCAGGGCTAAAACACCATGGCAGTGAAGGACGGATTGGGCCGCGGCCCGTATCCCAGACTGCCAAACGTCACTTTCTGAACCGACTAGAAACTAGCTCCAAACCTTGACTTTTCCTGCGTTTCTGCACTGCCAACTGCCACCCTGCTCGTGTCCTCCTGGAGCCGGCTTTCGTTCTGCGGCCCGTAGCCCCAGAGTGCCAAACGTTACTTTCTGAACCGACTAGAAACTAGCTCCAAACCTTGACTTTTCCTGCGTTTCTGCACTGCCAACTGCCACCCTGCTCGTGTCCTCCTGGAGCCGGCTTTCGTTCTGCACCGCTTCGGTCCAAGCTGGAGTCCAAGGACCGTGTCGCAGGGCTAAAACACCATGGCAGTGAAGGACGGATTGGGCCCGCGGCCCGTATCCCAGACTGCCAAACGTCACTTTCTGAACCGACTAGAAACTAGCTCCAAACCTTGACTTTTCCTGCGTTTCTGCACTGCCAACTGCCACCCTGCTCGTGTCCTCCTGGAGCCGGCCTTCGTTCTGCACCGCTTCGGTCCAAGCTGGAGTCCAAGGACCGTGTCGCAGGGCTAAAACACCATGGCAGTGAAGGACGGATTGGGCCCGCGGCCCGTATCCCAGACTGCCAAACGTCACTTTCTGAACCGACTAGAAACTAGCTCCAAACCTTGACTTTTCCTGCGTTTCTGCACTGCCAACTGCCACCCTGCTCGTGTCCTCCTGGAGCCGGCTTTCGTTCTGCACCGCTTCGGTCCAAGCTGGAGTCCAAGGACCGTGTCGCAGGGCTAAAACACCATGGCAGTGAAGGACGGATTGGGCCCGCGGCCCGTATCCCAGACTGCCAAACGTCACTTTCTGAACCGACTAGAAACTAGCTCCAAACCTTGACTTTTCCTGCGTTTCTGCACTGCCAACTGCCACCCTGCTCGTGTCCTCCTGGAGCCGGCTTTCGTTCTGCACCGCTTCGGTCCAAGCTGGAGTCCAAGGACCGTGTCGCAGGGCTAAAACACCATGGCAGTGAAGGACGGATTGGGCCCGCGGCCCGTATCCCAGACTGCCAAACGTCACTTTCTGAACCGACTAGAAACTAGCTCCAAACCTTGACTTTTCCTGCGTTTCTACACTGCCAACTGCCACCCTGCTCGTGTCCTCCTGGAGCCGGCTTTCGTTCTGCGCAAACTCTTCGCCCCTTCTGGCATCTTGTTGCTAGTAAGGCCTCCTCTGACGCGCTCCCCCTGCTGACGGCAGGGGTCGGCGGATTCCAGATGGACATCATTTGGATGGTCACCGGATTGTACGTAACTATAAAGGTTCAAAGCGTCCGGAGGGGATCGACTCAGAACTGTGGAAGATGTTAGGACCCCAAGATAGGAAGTTGATCATCGAGGAAGAAGCAAAGAAAGCAGCCAAGGAGCAGGAGGAAAAGCCAGCAACATCATCTGGCAGCAAGGGCAAAAAGAAGAAGTCTTCACCGGCCCGGCTTGAGGCAACTCAACGCCCTCCTGCAACTGCAAAGCTCGTAGGCAATGTTTGGGAAATTATTCCAGCCACTTCCCAAAAGTTTTCCGTGCCGGCAATGCCAAAAGTTGCCGCGCCTGCCACAATTGAGCACCGGCCTCGAATTAGAGAGCTCGTCAGAGAGAAGATCAAGGAACTTGAGTTCAAGGTCGCACTCGAGCTTTTCGCTTCAGTTGCTAGGCTTGTATCAAAAGATGAGATTGCCAGCAACCCCAAGGCCAAGGCCGCCCTTGATAAGGAGTGGGATAATCTCCGTAATAAGGGTGTTTGGGATGAGAAGCGTGTTCGTGAATGCCGCGACATAGTAGCTGAGGCTCGTCGCAATGGCCAAACTGTGCACCTAGGTCGAATCTTTGAGGCTTGCTATGAGAAGGGTTCTGAATTGCCTGAGTCAGACCCTCGCCGGAAGTTCAAGGGTAGGACGGTTTTCCAAGGGAACAATGTCAGGGACGAGAATTCCGATCACGCACTCTTCAACGAGTTAGGCTCTTCCCCAGCATCCATGGAAGCAGCAAAGCTGCTAGATGCTTTCGGTAGTCAGCCCGGGTTCTCCAAACAGCAGGCAGATGCAATCCAAGCCTACATACAAGCCCTCTTCACAGGGGTGCCCACATGGTTGTCACTTCCACGCAACAGATGGCCCAAAGATTGGGAGAAAAAGTACTGGCAACCCATGGTTCCTATGTTACTTGCCCTTTATGGTCATCCTGATAGCGGGGGTATTTGGGAAAATCATCTCAATAGCCGTGTGGTGAAACAGGGTTGGAAGCAAATTTTACCTGACATTTGGCATTCAATTTTTCATCATCAAGAGCTCAACTGTCTTTTGGTTGTGTATGTAGATGACTTCAAGATGGCTGGCCCCACCGCCAATCTGGAAAAGGCATGGGCAAGCGTCAAGGCTGCAGTGAACATTGGTGATCCTGAGCCATATGACCGCTACTTTGGCTGTATGCACCGTGAATTTCAAAACATCCGGTTGCCTTCGCAGGCACACCCTTTCGCATTCGCCTTTGAAGCCAAGAAGTCAGCAGCCGCACAACACAGAACACAAGACTGGTGAGAGCATGATGAAACCAACATGGCATGGATTAGACACCACATTCAACCCCGAAAAAGATTGTACCAGCCGGTTGATGAGGGGGGAGATGTAACTTGTCAAAATTCAAGTCGCATAACTTTCTTTGACAAAAAGGTCACATTGAAAAGTTGTCCTAGCATCACCGACGGGAACAATCAGGGGGGCTATGATGTTTACACAGATGATTGGAAAACATCTAGCAATCAAACAAACGAATTCTGGACAGGAAAAACAGTTTTCTGTTATGGACAAGATGGACCTGACAAATTCAAGCAGTTTGCAATGGCAAGTAAAGCCAGACCAGGACCACATCGCGACAAACGCGAGGCGAAAAAGGAAGCCAAGGCCTCTAAGTTCAGGGGGGTTGATCACGCTGTGAAGTCAAAAGCTGGCGTCATGGCCAAGCCCGTGAACTTAGTGAGGTATGACATGAGTGATTTCCTGGGGTCCTGTGTAGAAAACTATTGTAGTCTTGCAAAAGTCAGCCCATCGTCCTTAAAAGAGGTGCCAACACCATTCACAGATGCTGGTATCGCACGGCCCACACTCAGTGAAGATGAAAAGCCTGGCAAACTCCAGCCAGTGGCCAGCAAGATCTTGATGAAGATACTATTTGCCGCCAGAATGGCAAGGTTCGATCTATTGCGTGCCACCCAAAGCTTAGCATCAAGAGTGACAAAATGGTCCATAGAATGCGATGTTGCCTTGCACAGATTGGTGTCATACATTCATTGTACAAAGCACCACTTTCTAGAGGGTTTCATTGGGGATGCCTTTGATGAATGCCAACTCTGGCTTTTTGCCGACGCAGATCATGCAGGCGAACATGATAGCAAGAGTACCACTGGCAGTGCCATTGTGCTTGTTGGCCCCAACACGTATTACCCCTTAAATGCATTCAGTAAGAAACAAACGGTTGTTGCCATATCTTCAACTGAGGCTGAGGTAGTTGCCGCAAATCACAGCATGAGAGCTGAGGGCATTCCAATGCTGGCCCTGTTTGAGCAGTTGAACCTTTTCAAGAAGCTACAGGGTAAGCCAGCTCGCGACGCCGCGAAGCCCCAAGAAGATGCTGTGTTCACTAGAATCGACCCTGAAATTGATGAAATCCGTAATGGGAACGTCGATGCAGGTTGTAGTGCTGCGGACATCAACTCCCTCAAGGCCAGTTTCCCTGAATTTTATCAAGTCAAATTTATGGAGGACAACCAAGCGACTATCACAGTCATGTCCACCGGTTCATCAGCATCCATGAGACACATGAACAAAACACAAAACATCAACTTCAAATGGCTGAAACAACAATTTGAATGTAAACAGTTCGATCTTCTCAACGTAGGAACCAGTTTCCAAGTTGCAGACATTCTTACAAAACCTTTTACCCGACCAGCCCTTTGGTTGCATGCCATTCATCTCATTGGCATTGGCCCGACAAAGGTGGAAGAAGCAGCAGCCCGCCACACCGCGGCGCCGAACTCCACTAAGGTGCCAAAACTAGCAACCGCTGCCGGGAATCAGGGGGGCTCCCAAAAGTCTTTTAAGCCCAGAATGTTGATCGAATTTTGCTGCTCTGATGATTCTAAGCTTAGTACCCCAAGAAAGTCCAATGAAGATTGCCACTGCATTAGGGTTACCGAAAAAGAAGATGGTACCACTAACAGCTGTCGGCAACGGCTAGCCTCCCAAGTCCAAGATTTCAGAAATGATTTCAATGACGGCACTTTGATACTTTATGCATCGTTGCCTTGTGTTGGAGGTAGCCCATGGGGAAACGTGAATGGCCTTACTGTCGAGGGTCAAGAAAGAATCAAAGAGCAACAAAAACAGTTTACCAAGTTGTTCAAATCTTTTGTCAAACTTGTGGATGAAGTTTATGATGAACGAACCTTGATAGCGTTTGAACTGTCCAAGAATTGCAAATATTGGAGATGGCCGATGGTTAGAAAATTCCTTAAAGAACGATCCATGACTACTCATCACTTTGATGGTTGTATGTTGGGTGTTCTTGGAAACAGCGGTCAACCAATGAAGAAAAGTTGGACTATTGCAGGAAATTTCAAAGAACTCGCTGTGTTAGACTCATTCAAATGTGATGGCAAACATGAGCATGATCAAAGTAGGGGCAAAGCTCTTAAACTCGCTGAGAACTATACCTTCAAGTTGACTGACATGCTCCATGAGTGTTTCCGGGTAGCTGTGGTGGGCCAAACATCCAAAAGGATTTCACCCGCTGTCATTCGTGCCTGTCCTGCTAAAATGGCTGACTCGCGATATGCCACAGCACACCCGGCCAGCCGCGAGGCTGCGCTCGAAGCCACACGTGAGGCTAACAAAGAAGCATGGTTGCTCCTTCACAATCGCATTTTGTTTGCATTGGCCATGCGCAATGAAGGTGAGAATCAGGCTGCTCAGGACCTCGTGGATGGATTGATGACCGAATGGACGCCGGCCTCGGCCCTGAGGTTCTACGGTCGAGATGATCCGCTTGCAGAATACCTTAGCTTCTGCTTTTTGCCAAAGGAGTCCCACATTGAAAAGATCATGTTGCCAGAGATGCCCGTCAATGATGTAATCTGGATCTTAGTCTCTGACTCGTCATGTGCATTGATCACAGGGCGTAGGAAAACACTTAAGAAGTTTGACCTGTCCGAGCATTACCGGCAGCGCAAACCTAAGTATGTGACTGAGTTCATCCATGAGATGCTTTGGGGCAAAACTCTGCAGAAGCTGGTCAAGCGTGGGATTGAATTGGCCGCGGACGCCCGCGAGCGCTATCCTAATGCACGCATCAACCTGCATTTGTCCTGGTTCGGAAATGAATTGGTAGGAGAGGATGGGATTGCCCAAAATCCAAATTGGCCGTACGACGGCCCCAACGGGCACTGGCCCACGATCCTGGATGATTGTGAGCGCCACTTGACTTGGTTCATCAACAAGGCCCGTGAGTTGGATTTGCAGTCGGCCTGTCTCACGACCGCGCCTTGGTCTGCTGACTATGGCATCCACCCTATCTTTGACCAGTTCTTTGATGCATTGGAGCCCAGATTTAAAGCTCTAACCAGCAGCCTGCAAGGGCTTGCCAATCCGAAGTATCCGTGGCTGAAAGCAAAGGGGTACGCCGATGCAATGGAATTCAGAGACCAGTGGCATTTCGCCAACTCTGAAGAAAATCGCACGCGTCTTGCTGCCTATTGGACAGCTACCCTTTTCGCAATTGATTCCGGATGGCGGGTTGGCCGAATTGGTTTGGAGCTTACTCAGTGTGGCCAGGAAACATGGGATGATTTGCGGAGGAACATGAGCGCCGTCCTGGACGAGCTGCCAAGATCCTATCAGGAGACATGTGCAAACATCACCAAGTTGCTTTTTGGAGAGTCCCGAAGACACATCACGCCGACGGGCAGGTCATTCACCAAGGAGGACGTCGAAGCTCAACAACCAGACACTGAGGACTACATCGACACCAAGACGATGCCTTCGGGCACGTTTGCTGAGCCTCCCAGAGATGACCCTCCAAAGGCCGCCGGCGACGGCGAGCCCACTGCACCCAGCAGAGCAACAATCCTGGTCCAAACAGCTGAGGTCATGTTGAAGTCGCGGCCGAAAGCAGCACCAGCATCATTGGATGAGCCCGCAGATGAAAAGGGAGCCACATCCAGCCAGTACCAGCCGCAGGCAACTGCGCGCTTAGAGGGACAAGCATCCGGCCACGTGAAAGCATATTGGATGGAAGAGCATTTGCCTGAATACCAATATACAATGGTGACCAATGCAGACGGGGACGATGTGCCCGGTATCCTCTTTGAAGGTACGGCTTATGAGCTGGAGCTGATATCGGCATCCGACGTTGAGACCATTGCTGGCCAGACTCGCGTCGACAAGAAATTTTCCGATTTTGCAACTCGTGTCAACAAAGTTTGCAGGGGGCATGGATCCTGTGCCAAGGTGCCAATGGACAAAGACCTTTGGATTGACTTGGAGGATTTTGCCAAAGCCTTCCGCAAGGAAGTGCCCCCAGACGTTTTCATCACCGTCTCAAACCTGTTTGGCACTGCAATGAAGATCGACAAGCATGGCAAGAGTAGGTTCCAATTCTTGTGTGCAAAGATTTCCCATTTTCCTGTCGACAATGGCCTAGGCATGGTGTATTACCCTGTGAAAATCCGTGCAATCCAGGGTCATTCCGAAGCTGCCTTGAAAACCGCAGGGGGTCTTTATGCCAATTCAACCATGGTGTATTGCTCAAACCAAGTATCCCCCGAGCGAAAAGCCGCCTTCACTGGCGTGCCCCTGTGTGCCATGACTGAGGTTCCTGAGGTTGTCTTCCATCGCACGATGAGAAGCAGCTGGAAGAGCATCGCACAGAACGGCCTGATCCCAGGCGGCGGTGCAACAGTCAACAGTGGCCGTGCTCATATCTACATGGCAGAACACTGTATTGGCACGCAGGGATATCGATCTGGATTAAGAGCAAAATGTCCAGTCGAAGTCAAAATCGCAATGCGGCAAGCAGTAGAAGCTGCCCAGAAGATGAGGTTAGGTTAAAAAGGTGCTTTTAGGCTATTTTGAAAAATTAGTTAACTTTCTGCCTATTAGGTAGATCATGTTTAACCTTGAAAAGGTTATTTGATCAAATAACCTTTAACTATTTTCAAGGTTATTCATACAGGTTACCTTTGTTTTTGAAGGTTATTCATACAAGTTACCCTGTTTTTCAAGGTTATTCATAGGACTTGCCTTTTTACCCAAGGTTATTTATATCATCTACCTGGGTGTGCTTGCTTTTATGCTTATGTCAACAGCAGCCAATGTGACAGTACGCACGTATTGGTTTGAGTTTCTTTGTTTCAGCAAGTAAACATGTTTTCACCCATGTGTTGATTCTTTGGTCTGATTCTTTGGCCCTTCCACTTCGTAGGTATCAAACCTGTACATCACTTTTCCTCCTTGGTTGACCCCTGTGATGTCACCACTGGCCAGCGCCTGGTTGAAGGCATCAGCATCGCCATGGAAGTAGTGATGGAGCATGATTGCACGTGGAAAACTGGTCTGGGCATCTTTGCCAAAGCTCTTGTCAGAGGTCTCTTCAGCCAGCTTCTGAAACTGGGATTGTCTGCCTGCATTTCCCAGCAGCCTGTCTTGGAGTTCTTCTTGTAACAAGCAGTCGCCTGACATAGTTTTTTCTTCCGTGGTTTCAGATTTTTCCCAGATCTCCTTGATCTGTGCTGGAACTTTTCCTGCTTTGAGCAGCCTGTTGAACTTCCACCAGAACCTTTGGAACGCTTTTCATTGTGACCATCAGGATCCACACATTCATCCTGTTCCCTCACTTCTTCTTCTTCTTTTTCTTCTTCTCACTCAACCTTCTAAACCTCTTCTTTCGCTTCTGGCACCCCAGACTGGAGCTTGGAGACTTGGTCTCTGGTACCACCTTTGGCAGCAGGCCTTTTGAAAGGTGCAGGGGTGTCTTCCTTTTTGTTCCTCTTTTCTTCCTTCTCCTTTTGTTTCTTCTCCTTTTTGTCCTTGGCACTTCCTTTGGCTTTGGCCTTTGGCTTCGGTTTTTTCCCTTTGAAAATCTTTGGTGGTGTCTTTGGCACCTTGGGTTTGCTTCCTGCCTTTGCTTTGGAAGCTGGTTTTTCAAGCGGTTGCTGCTCTTCCTCCTCTTGCTCCTCTTCCTTATCCTCATTCTCTTCATTTTCCTTCTCTCCCTTATTCTCATTCTCTTCATCTTCCTTCTTTTCGGGTTCCATGGCCACCTCAGAAGCCTGGCTGTAGCAAGGGCTCCCAGGTAAATACCTGGCAGTAGTTTTCACTGGGCTGTTGTGCATGGAGCGACAAAAAGTGTGTAATTGGATACCTGGTATGCACTATTTATACATGTTAATTTGTTGGAGTGTTACTTGAAGGTTATTAGAGAGATATTTTTACATTGTGGATAACTTCTTGAAGTGGTATTTGAAAATTATTAGAGATATATTTCTACAGTGTTCATGTTGCCAACAAAACCTTGGAAGTGATGGTGCTTGAGAGCAGCACACAATGTGTGTGCATCTAGTCTCTACTATTTGCTGCTAATGACAAACATTTTAGATTTCAACCATGTTAGCATTGCTGCTGTTGGCTTTGGGCCTGGAAAGAATGAAACAGAAAATCGCCATGCAAGCACCTACAGGACTTCTGTTTTTGGTGATGGTTTTGATGACAACGATCCTTTTCATTTGGAGAAAAGAGAATTTTTTGCAAAAGTTCCAGCCAAAAAATGATTTTTTAAGGAACTGTTGCAACACAGTGCCAAGGTGCCTTAGCAGTTTGCGTAGAAGTTTCTAAGCAAAGTGCTAAGGAGCCTTAGCAGTTTGCTTAGAAGTTTCTAAGCAAACTGCTAAGCTGCCTTAGAAGTTTCAAAGCAAAGTGCTAAGGGGCCTTAGAAGTTTCTAAGCAAACTGCTAAGGCCACCTTAGAAGTTTCTAAGCAAACTGCTAAGGCCACCTTAGAAGTTTCTAAGCAAACTGCTAAGGGCCTTAGAAGTTTCTAAGCAAACTGCTAAGGCAGCTTGGTAGTTTGCTTAGAAACTCCTAAGGCAGCTTAGCAGTTTGCTTAGAAACTTCCAAGGTGGCCTTAGCAGTTTGCTTCGAAACTTCTAAGGCCCCTTAGCACTTTGCTTAGAAACTTCTAAGGCAGCTTAGCAGTTTGCTTAGAAACTTCTAAGCAAACTGCTGAGGCCCCTTAGCACTTTGCTTAGAAACTTCTAAGAAAACCGCTAAGGCACCTTGGCACTGTTTTGCAAAAGTTCCTAAACAAATCATTTTTTGGCTGGGACTTTTGCAAAAAATTCTTGTTTCTCCAAATCAAAAGGATCGTTGTCATCAAAACCATCACCAAAAACAGAAGTCCTGTAGGTGCTTGCATGGCATTTTTCTGTTGCATTCTTTCCAGGCCCAAAGCCAACAGCAGCAATGCTAACATGGTTGAAATCTAAAATGTTTGTCATTAGCAGCAAATAGTAGAGACTAGATGCACAATGATGCACACACAGACACAGTGTGCGCTGCTCTCAAGCACCATCACTTCCAAGGTTTTGCTGGCAACATGAACACTGTAGAAATATATCTCTAATAATTTTCAAGTACCACTTCAAGAAGTTATCCACAATGTAAAAATATCTCTCTAATAACCTTCAAGTAACACTCCAACAAATTAACATGTATAAATAGTGCATACCAGGTATCCAATTACACACTTTTTGTCGCTCCATGCGCAACAGCCCAGTGAAAACTACTGCCAGGTATTTACCTGGGAGCCCTTGCTACAGCCAGGCTTCTGAGGTGGCAATGGAACCCGAAAAGAAGGAAGATGAAGAGAATGAGAATAAGGGAGAGAAGGAAAATGAAGAGAATGAGGATAAGGAAGAGGAGCAAGAGGAGGAAGAGCAGCAACCGCTTGAAAAACCAGCTTCCAAAGCAAAGGCAGGAAGCAAACCCAAGGTGCCAAAGACACCACCAAAGATTTTCAAAGGGAAAAAACCGAAGCCAAAGGCCAAAGCCAAAGGAAGTGCCAAGGACAAAAAGGAGAAGAAACAAAAGGAGAAGAAAGAAAAGAGGAACAAAAAGGAAGACACCCCTGCACCTTTCAAAAGGCCTGCTGCCAAAGGTGGTACCAGAGACCAAGTCTCCAAGCTCCAGTCTGGGGTGCCAGAAGCGAAAGAAGAGGTTTAGAAGGTTGAGTGAGAAGAAGAAAAAGAAGAAGAAGAAGTGAGGGAACAGGATGAATGTGTGGATCCTGATGGTCACAATGAAAAGCGTTCCAAAGGTTCTGGTGGCAAGTTCAACAGGCTGCTCAAAGCAGGAAAAGTTCCAGCACAGATCAAGGAGATCTGGGAAAAATCTGAAACCACGGAAGAAAAAACTATGTCGGGCGACTGCTTGTTACAAGAAGAACTCCAAGACAGGCTGCTGGGAAATGCAGGCAGACAATCCCAGTTTCAGAAGCTGGCTGAAGAGACCTCTGACAAGAGCTTTGGCAAAGATGCCCAGACCAGTTTTCCACGTGCAATCATGCTCCATCACTACTTCCATGGCGATGCTGATGCCTTCAACCAGGCGCTGGCCAGTGGTGACATCACAGGGGTCAACCAAGGAGGGAAAGTGATGTACAGTTTCGATACCTACGAAAGTGGAAGGGCCAAAAATTCAGACCAAAGAGTTGAGAAATATGTGCGTGATATTTGTGAGAGATATTGGAGAGTATCCAGTGAAGACAGAAGGTCAATGATATAAATAAGCTTGGGAAAAAAGGTAAGTTGTATGAATAACCTTTGAAAACAAAAGGTAACTTGTATGAATAACCTCAAGAAAAAAAGGTAAATTGTATGAATAACCTTAAAAATAGGTTAGGTTATTTGATTGGATAACCTAAAGGGTTCTGACTAATAGTTAGTTTCGTTTTACCTATTAGGCAGAAAATAGTCTATAACCTAAAAGCACCTTTTTAACCTAACCTCATCTTCTGGGTGGTGTCATCTTTAGTCGCACAGAAATGGATGGGATTTTGTGCTCAGAACGCATCCCACCGCAGTTTCTGGTCAGCATCTCAGAAGATGGACAGGTGCTTTGGACCCGCGCCGAGAGCAATCTCGAGCCCAGCTCATGGACTGGCGCGGCATCAGCCTCAGCACCGAAATCCAAAGCGGTCACCCTGACTGCCCGAGATGATGCAACTGACGACCCAATGGATGACACCAGCACGGGGCGACCCGATGCCAAGTCCACTGATGATGATGCAGCCACTGCCCCAATGCAAGTTGACCAGCCGCCCGCAAGGACGCGCCGTGTTTACATTGCACCCAAGTACGTCGAACCTTTCATGGGCTCCTGTCCCCTCTGCCAGGTTGAGTACGTCAGTGGCCAAGTGACATGCACCACATGTGGATATGAGCCACTCCCAGTGGACGAAAGTGGCGATACAAAAGAGGCCGACAAACCCAACAGGAGGACCCGCATCCTTGAACGGCGAATGCAAAGTCTCGCCGGGTTCGGAATGTTTGGGAAGATGAGCGGAAGCTTGCTGACAGCCTTGACGGAAGAGCAAGCCAATCTGCTTCGCCGGGAACTGGGCCCCAGGGGAATCACATCCGTGGAATCAGCAGTCCTCAAAGACTGCCGCGACAGGCATCGACGTGCAAAAGCGCTGGGCTACGAGGACGTGGAAGACAGATACTCCAGCGACGTCACTTTTTGCGACCGCATCCACGGTGAGGGGAAGGACCTGCAGGACTGCATCTTTGATGACATGTTCGCATACGGCAACCTCCCCGATCCCCCAAGGACCAAAGCTCAGATCTCGGCTGGCGTCGCCGCCAATGCCCAAAATGAGAACTGCTTATCTAAGTTGATTTTCATGTCTCAGCCTCGTGGTGTTGATGGTTTCCCAGTTGAGTTCCGCAAAACATGGAAGAAGGTCTGGGGTTTCATGTTCGGCCGCCACATTTTTACAGAGGATGAATATGTCAGCTACATCGGCCGTCGTGGCGCATTCCGTGGCCTGTTGACCTGGAAGGGCACTGTCCAAGTTCCTTTTGATGGCACTCTTGATTTCCTCGAAAAGGTGTATGAGGAAAACCTTCCATTGGTTCGGGGCAACCTTGAACGCAAAGAGAAGCAGAGCGCCGCTGCAAAGGCTGGAGGTCCTGGAGGTCATAAGGCCGACCCCACGGTCGCGCCCACCACTGAGCAAAAGCGCAAAGCCGAAGCTGATGCATCCGCCACCACACCAGATGACACAGCCGCCTCAAGCTCTGCTCGCGCAGACGCCTCGCACGCTGATGCCCCAGTTGACCCCAACAATGCACCATTTCTTGCACCTGAACCACCAACATCCAAAGCAGGAGCACGACCATTCTTGGAGCCTGAGACGCCGCCCACTGCAAAAGCAGCAAGCGCAGGAGTCACATCGAAGGCTGCAAGCTCCGGTCGCCCGGATGCCTCTTGGAGTTGGAATCGTGATCACTATGGTGCACGCCGAGAATGGAGTTTCTGGCGTGGGGCTTGGTATTACCGTGACGAGGCCGGCGGCCGTTGGATCTATTGGAACCGCAGGTAGACGATGATTTTCTTTTGTAGCATAGCGCAAGATGTGGCATGGTAATGTGCCTTCCTTGCAACGCTGCGCTGGGTTTTACGGGCTTGAGCTTTTTAGAGGGACCTTTGAATGACTGCATAAAATGATCAAAACCAAATAAAGAAATTTGGCTACCCGCGAGGGTATGCTTTTCTGGGTTATTCGTTCTCCGCAGTCGTCCCTGCTCGCCCGAGGGGGGTGTAAAAACTCCTGCAGTAAAACCATGTGTAATATATGTCATCGATCTACTCTGTAGCGTTGGTTCAAAAAGAGCTGAGAGCTTAGCGGATTTGTTGTATTTATCCCCATTGTCGGTTGACCTGGTAAAATACATAATATAATATAATATATATATATATATACACATACGTATATGCATGCATGCATGCATGCATGCATGCATGCATGCATGCATGCATATGTGTGTATGTGTGTATGTGTATGTGTGTATGTGTGTATGTGTACATATATATATATATGATATGTAAATATGTATGTTGAGCCCCACATATTTGACTGGTACCTTACAACGCTGGAGCCACCTGTTGGGATCCTAGTTGGGTCATGGCGAGGCCATCCACGAGTTGGTGGGCTCGGAGCCGGTGATTGTCACCGGCGACTTCAATGCTGAGATGGACGAGAGAGGTCCCCAACATTTCCTGCAGAGCGGCTTTAAGCTGGCAGTGAATGAGTGGGTCGACAGCCCCTTGGATCCCCGAAAGGCGGTGTCGAGGGGTTTTGGACCGTGGGATTTTGGGACCTGGAGTTGATGCACGGGGATGTAAACGATTTGATGACCGATTTCACGGCATGAAGAAAAACAAGATACGTTTCGGACAGTTGGTGTTGGTTTCAAAGTTAAGATTGACGAATTAGAGAGGATAAGAACTTGGGTTTGGCATTTTAGGAAGCCGCCGCAGATGAGTGTTTTTCTTTTTAAATAGGGGTTGTAAGCCATTTGCTAACGACCAATCCGAAGTTCAAGGATCATCGTGCCCTTGAAGCTGCCCTTGTTATCCCAACAGGGGCGAACCACAGCTGCTTTGTCAATGGGGTTGTACTGTAATCCCAATGCTGCATTAATGCTGCTAGTTTTGTAGGGTATAAACTTAGTAGTATACCACTTGGGCCACAGATCAGATGTTGGCAGCTTTACTTTGAGGCCAGTCGCTGGATGGATCCACATCTCTCGTGGTTTCGAGTGAAATCCGACAGGGCCCTTCTGGTTTCTATATTAGGGAACCTTCATATATCTGGTGAAATCATATTTTTTATATATGGGAAATCATCCCCTTTTATAGCTGCAAGATTCAGGTTAGTGAAATATGATTTCATTTACCCAGATATATGTCATCTAGATGCTACACTTTGGATCCAAAGATCTTCAACCAAAAAATGCCACGCCGCCTTCGGCCCAATCTCCGCGAGGCATCTTCTATTCGAACGACTGGGAGCTGGTTTCCCAAGGCACTGGATCAGCTGCTGGTAGTGATCATCATCCCGTCTATGCTGAGCTCAGATTGAAGCCATCTCCATCTGCCTTACACGTCAAATGAGATGCTGCCGCCGTGTCAGGGGTGGGGTATCCGTGGCTGTGTCCCCAAAAAATGGGGGACTCACCAGTTGATGGTCTCCTCATAGGAGACAGAGAGTTCTCAAATAAAAATCCATGTCATTTGCCACCAAAATCCAGACACATCCAGCCTAATTCAGTCGGTGTGGCAGACCCGAGCCAGTTCGCCATGAGTTGTATAGAAGTGGTATCTCTTCCAGAGCCGAAATCCCCTCCCAAGTCGTGGCGAAACCACAAAACCAGAGGATCGTCTGAGCTTTGGAGCGGTGGACAATCCAAAAGTGTTGGTTTCCAGCTCAGGTGTCCCGCACCATCGCCGGCTCTCAGCCTTCCAACTGAATTTTTTGAAGCCAGGAAAATGGCCCCGCCAAGTGCAATCCACACACGCTGGAGCAAAAAGAAATGGCAGGCAGACCCTGGCTCTATTGGGAACTTTTGATGTAGGCAACATATGGCGCTTCTGCATGTTACAGGATGTTACAGGTAGGGTGGTTCTGAAAGCTTGCCCATGACCCCATGTGGAGCAAGTCAAAGGTCAGATTCTTGGGGTGGAGGCACGTTTCAAAACTATCCAACTACAGTTTTGTGACCGTCAGAGTTGGGTCGCGAAAAATATTTGAATCCGCGACCTAATCAAAGAAGGCATCCTCTCTTCAGGAGGATTTGGGTGTCGACACGTAGCGACGTTTCGGGTTTCGGTCAAAAGGGCCGCAGGCCAACCGGCTGACGTGCACAGTGGATAAGAAGTAGAGCTAGCTCTTTGCCGAGGGAAAAATGCTCTGTAGATCCACGGCAGCTGCAGCATATGTTCCACGCCACAGGTTGGGTGTCACAATAGCCCCGAAGCTTTCTTTGCGTTGGGCTTCGTCAGAAGATGTCGGAAAAGCAAATCTATTTCAAATTCCAGGGAAAGCACAAGAAACCCACCATTGACACGCACTTGGTGATCACTACAGGTGGTGTTTGGGGCAACAGCCGAAGGCAACAGCCGAATACTTCTGGACAATTTATCGCGACCTCTACTGAGCAAGCCCATTAAAATGCTGGTTGAGATTGGTTTTAGTTTTAGTCCATCAAACATGGCCTTCCATCTTCTGGTGCAAGAGGGGCTTGCTGAAATAGACTGGGCCCCTGGGCATCCCCCAGATTTCCCATCGATCCAAAGGACGCACTGGGATGCCAGGCTACTATCCCGAAAGTTTGGAAGTGCTTCGAGCAGCCAAAGAGCAGCAAGTGGTGCTGGGGATGATTTCCAATCATCTTTCGTTTTGGTTTCACAAGGAGTCGCAGCATAGCGCTTTCTGTTTGTTGGGAACAGCGAGGCCATCAAACTCAAGCGAATTAATTTATAAGTGGGCTGACGCCCTGGTGCCGCCGACCCCCTGAAAAGATGCTTGACAAGGCTTGGCAGGTAGGGCGGTGTAGAACCAAAGTGGGAAACAACAGGAGACTCTTCGAAGGCTTGAGGTAGTGTGGGCAGGCGCGGCCTGTAGAACCATGGTGGCAAGTTGCAGCGCAAGACTCTGCAAGGTCGGGCAGGCAGGGTGCTTCGGAACCAAAGGTAACAAACGGCTGTTCCGACACTCTTAGGAAGTTGGGTAAGTGGGGCCGTGTAGAAGCAAAGGTAGCTGCAGAGAACGGTAGAAGCAAAGGTAGCAAAAGGTAGCCTCAAAAACTGCGAAGATTTTGAGCTTTTGAGGCTTTTAAGGGGTGCCTAACGTGCCACGTAGCAGTTTCAAAAGCCAATAGAAACAGTTTGCGGGGCCTAAGGAGGGACGACTATGGTGCCATATAGAGGAGCCACGTAAAACGTGCCATGTAGGAGTTTGCAGTGTTTTGGCGTACTTCGCCGGGGTTGCCTTCGAAAGCTGCAGAGGGCGTGCCTGCGGAGGGTTTTGAGCTTTTGAAGCTTTTAAAGGGTGCTTAAAACGTGCCACGTATAGCAGTTTCGAAACCAATAGAAACAGCTTGTGGGGCCTAGGGAGGCACCATGGTGCCGTATAGAGGAGCCTTCGAAAGCTGCCGCGAAGGTTTTGAGCTTTTTGAGGCTTTTAAAGGAAACCCACTAGAAACAGTCTGCAGGACCTAGAAGCAGCATACTTGGATGCCAAAGCAGGCAGAGGTGAAGCCACAGCCCATGCCGCACACCTACGGGTGATCCTAGGCGCCGCGGCGGATTACCCCCGCAAGCAAAACAAATGTGTGTTGTCCAGATAATTCCAGCTCAAGATTTGATGAGAATTATGTACATATATATATATAATATTTTTATACATATGGTCAGCGCCCCCTCATGACCATTACTATCGATATAGGATCGCCAGCCCCATCAAATAATCCCCCCACATGGGTGCAATGGTCTTGACAACTCCTCCAGAACTTCTGGACCACAGCGAAGCATAGCGGGACGTCAATAAATAACAGTAATGTTAGTAATGTTTATCACACAAATTCCACAAATCGCAATCAAATAGAAATCGCCAAAACAAAAACAAATGTTTTCAGTAATGGTCTGTTGTTTCTGCCAGAAAAAAGTATGATACACAGACTAAAACTTTCCTGCTACCTGCTTCGCACATCCAGGAATGTGGCACAGCCTTGGAAGGCTTGATTGATCAAGAACTGCTGCTCGTCAGCTCTGAAGCCATCGAACATATTTCACCGAACTTCCGGTACATGTGCATTCGCGAAAACAAATCGCAAAAGCAAAGACACGGATTTTTTGCCTTTTCCCAAATCCGAAGTCATCGATTCATGATAAAACACATTCCAAATCCAGGAATATTCCATTGATTCATGATTTTAAAAAAACACCCCAAATCCTGTTCCTGGATGTTCCTGGATTTTCTTTTCAGCTGTAAAACCGTGGCAGGTCGCCTGCTCCAAACCCGGCCCTGAAATCTTTCAGCTGTTCTTGGAACGGCTGGGGAAACTGCATCCAGGAGACGGAAACATGTTGACTTTGGAAGTTTGGAAAGGCCTGGTTTGGAGGTAGAATATATGCAATTTTGGAACCTCGTCCCATTCTTGTTTATTTTATTTCAAAACTTTCAAACCAAATCTCCTGCAGAAATCTCCAGGATAACTACTGTATGATGATTTTCCATGAATGGTTACGTGGATGGTTAAACGAGTGCTTGCAATAAATCGCGGGGTAAGTGGATGGTTAAGCGGATGGGTAACTAGATGGTTAAATGGATGATGAACAAAATTGGGTATTTGATCATCCATTTTTAACATCCATTTAACCATCTAGTTACCATGGTTAAATGGATGATGGTTAAATGGATGATGAGTGCTGGACTTTCCATCTTGGTTGGTGCCCCATCCTCAAGAGAAAAAAGTCCCGCGGCTGGTGTATGCTGGTGTGCAAAATCATCACGTCTTGCTGGCTCCAGTCATTTGTGTTTTTCTACAATTGGGGGTTTCCACAAATGGGGCACCCCAAGCTCCCTGGATGGTTTATTTCATGGAAAATCCAAAAATTGAATGGATGATTTGGGAGTAACCCCATTTTAGGAACCCTTAATTGAGTTCACCATCTGGGCATTTCTCATAACTTTTCAACATCAGCAGGATCAAGGTAAGGGGGATCAGTGTCCTACAGGAAGGGTCACCCTATAATTAGTTATATGTATATATATATATATAGAGATAGATAGATTAGATTAGATTAGCTTAGCTTAGCTTAGATTAGATTAGATTAGATGGATAGATAGATAGATAGATATGTATGTTGGTTTTTGTTCACCTCACTGTAACACTGTAGAAATATCATTTAATATATCCATTCATGGCGGATTTCATGAGATAAGCCGCAGTTCAACGGGAGGATGATTCCCAACTTGGGCCGTGCTTGCTACCATGGTAATAGCATGCAATTACCCATATTACCCCCAAAAGCTGGGATATACCCCCTGCTGTAGAACTCCAGTAATGTCAACTTATGATTAATAAACCCCAAACGGCTGTTTAATTGGGGGGAGTACCATTTATGAATCATATTGTGACTATTTGGAGGGTACCACCACAATTAATAAACCATGGTTTATTAATCCGGAGTTGACATTATGTATACATATTTATCATATATATATATATATACGTATATATAAATAGCCACTTGTTGGTGAAACTGCTGCCAGCTGTATATCTCAATAGCTCTAGGACTCACCGCTGCGGACTGCGTCTTTGTGGATGACAAGGTGCGCCGTTGAGGAGATAGCTGGGAAATTCCAGGTTTTTGTGGGAAAGACATGGGGAATCCACGATAAATGGAGGTGTTAATGGGAAAATCATAAGAAAATCATGAGGAAAACGTGGGAAAACGCGAATTTCCCGAAGTAAAACGAGGTTTCTAGCGGATTTTAATGAGAACATCATCGACTTGTACACCGGAGGGTAAATGGGATGTGGAGATATAAAGATTGGCATAATATTGACCAAAGAACAGTAGTTTTTAGCCAATCCTACCGATATGGAACATGGGGATGGGTCAAAACCTATGAGCTGAACATTCATAAATAAAAGCTATTTTAAACAGACGGGGTTCCATGGTTTTGACACATAGAGACACATAGTCATATAATTGGGATACATACAGTATATATATATATATATACACTGTGTATATATATATATGTATATATATATACACCTGCAAATATATATATATATGTATTATATATATATATAATCTGGATGTAGTAGAATGGCAACGGCGGATCCATAATCATAAACCAGCCCCAGTTTGTGGTTCATGAACTTGCCAGTGGCAGCGTATGGGATGATGTTGAACATGCCATCCCACCAGTCGAGATGGATAACATGGACTTTTCACCCCTACATTTGGACCTTTCAAACAATTTAATTAGTGTACTTTGAAGGATCAATTGAGGGTCACGGTAGCTGCCCGGAGGAAAAATCTCGGTTGAAACAGTCCCTCAGTGAGCCTCACTCCGTTTCAAATCCTTAGTTGTTGGGAGAATCCAGAGTTTTTGAACATCCAAGATTCCTCGCACATCAATGGAATCCTCATGTCAGTTGGTTGTTTCGTTTTGAGGACCTAACACCCACATTTTTCTCAAATCAACTGTTGATTAAGTCCCCATTTGGTTTGGTATCTGCATTTGGTCGCCCAAACTTGAGACCCTTTTGCTCGTAAAATGACCACTTTGAATGGTAACCTCCTAATTGTTGGTTTTATCCCTATTTTGGATGATGCTACCCTCTGGTAACGGGGCAATGGAAAATCACCATTTGAAATATGTTTTTCCCAGCTAGAAATCTCCAGCTAAAGGAAATTTCCCAGCCATTTTTGATGTTCTCCTTCAGTCATCAGTTGAACTTATCAATCGTAGCTCAATTATCCATTTACTCGATCAGTCATTCAGAATCATCCAATCGAAGCCCTGTTTGATTACCAGAGGATATACCCAACTATTAACCATTATTCACTATTAACCACTGTTAACATCTATTGACCATATGTTTTTTCCATGGATTTCGCCATCAAAACCTTCATTTTTCGTGGATTTTCCCATGGATTTTGCCATGAACAGCCCATAAGTCGAGGCCGAGAACGTGGCGGCCGCGCAGTCCTTGGGCTTCCAGGGCCTGCTCTACGACGCGCGCAAGGCGGCCCAAGGCGACTTGGCCAAGGCGGGACATGTTGAGATATCATGGGATATATATATAATTCTTGTCACACCATGATCTACGATATATAATATATATATATAATATTTATATATACTGTGTATAATATATATATATATCATATTTATATATACTGTGTATATACTGTATATATATATAGAGTATACAGTATATATATATAATTAATATGTATGTATATATATATATATATTATGCTGCATATATACATTCAATTGGCTATAATGATGAGGATATCATGGGATATCCAACAAAATGATACTTCGGTGTGTCTGAGATGTTGAGATGAGAAGTGTGTTCAAAACCACTGTTTCCCGATGATTAGTTCGGGGGTTATACTTCCCAACGTATTGGAGATGATAATATTCCTTGAACTGAGAAACCTGTTCTTAATCCACCAGTGGAATGGAATGACTGAGGGTGTTGAACATTGCTAAATTGGGATTTTATAGAGACATAACATGTAGTTTAGGGATATGTTTGGGGATGAAAGAAGAAACTGCGGAAACCGCTGCATGGATAGGTTAGTACTTCAATTTTTTGATATACTGTGTATATATATATATATACATACATATGTTATATATATATATATGGAAGTAGTCACCCCCAAAAAGATTTTTAAAGGTCGAATTCCCGTGGATTCCCATTCGTGTGACCCAACGATGCCCATTTCGGGAGGCCTTGAAAGACCTGGGCCTTCCCTTGTGAGGCGAGGAGAGGGAGGTCCTCCATGTGACATGGAGGTCAAAATGGTACCCGTTTATGGTATCCGTTTAAGTATAGCTGGTGAATGTTTATCCCCCCAAATATGGTAATAATATGGTAATAATATAGGTTTTGACCCATCCAGTGGGAAATAGTGGGAAGGTGAACTTTTGGAACCCGAGCCCCATATCCCTCCCATGGTTAGCCCTGAATTCGTTGATTCCTCTGGCAAATCCTTGCATGGCTGGAGCAAAATTGCAAGCGCAATGCCAAGCAGAATTGCTGCAGTGGAATTGGTCAAGTTGACCTTATGATCTTGGCATATCGTGTCGTGATACATGTCCAAAAAGAAGACAGCCACAGATCCGGTTCGTATAGAACACAGATTTACACAATATGGGAATGGGGATAGGTTGATACCTATGATACTGACGATGTCCAAAGTCTGAGTAAAACCACAAACGGAGAGTTGGAGAGTTGCCCCAAAGCTTCAACGGAACGTACAGATCTTTTTGTTTTTTAGGTCACTGCAATCTTTAGTGTTATTTTCATTGATAGTATCCACATTACATGTGTGATCTTTTTGAACGCATTGCTGTTGCTTCATCAAAGAGGAGTTTTTTTTTTGTGTTTTCTAAGCAGGATATCACCGATATCACCCAGGCAACCCCGGTGAAATCTACCGGGTACCAATCCCCACAGGATGATTAAAGGGCGCCTTTTCGAGCACGCGCCGCGGAAAGCAGCGCCGGAAAATGGCACCATTTTGACCAACGCCGGAGGGGTGGTTCCACCGAGCCCCGAAAATTTCATGATGGAACTGATAAGACCTGAAAACGGGATTGATGATATTGATGGGTTTTAATGGGTTTTAATGGGTTTTAATGGTGATTTAATGGCTTTTAATGGTGACTTAATGGGATCTAATGGGATGTACTGGGATATACCCTCTGGTTATGACTAACATAGCCATGGTATAGATGACCCATAGAAATAGATGGTTTACCGAACTTAATAGCATGGTGATTTTCCATGGCTATGTTAAATAACCAGATGGTACATGATTTTACTAGTGTTGCTAGTGGCCTTGGCCCTTGGGACTTGCAGGAAACGACATTGCCTGGCTTTTTCTTAGCGAAGAAATGCAGAACATCATGAACGGGTTTCAAACATCCAAATCATATTTGAAATATAGCGAAGATACGTTGCTTACTGGTGCTTAGTAGGGAATTTTCGGGAATGATCCACAATAACTATCAATAATAATCCCAGCAACCCCCAGTCCCATCCATTCCCTGCTAAGCACCAGTAAGGTTGAAATTGTAAGACATCATTTCTCAGTGGGCGGTATTTGAGCACGCTGCAGTTGCACTGCGAGTCTCAAGAGTCAGACAGTTCCAAGGTCCCCAACCTGGCTCTGTCTGAACATGGGGTTTCCAAAAATGGGGGGGGGTTCGAAAAATGGGGGTACCCCACTGGCTGGATATATATATATATATCATTATATATTCTGTATATCATTATATATTATATATATAATTATATATATACACACATATATATATATATATACATAAATATGTTACATATATAAATGTATACATATATATATATATACACATTATATGGGAAAATCCAAAAACATGGATGATCTGGGGGTACCCCCCATGACAAAACGGACACCTCCAAAGTCCGAAAATCCTCTGGCCGTGGGCATTTTCCTTGAGGCCTCGGCTCGAACTCCGCGAATGGGCAGGTCATGGCCCTGGATTTTGCTGGACTGGCCAGTCCAATATGTTTCAATAGGAACATGAGGTGTTAAGCCTGTTACCCTCTGGTACACTAAGGTAGCTATGGAAAATCACCATTTTTAATGGGAAAATCCACTATAAATGGTGATTTTCCATAGCTATGTTAAATTACCAGAGGGTAAGCCAATTAAAAGCCATGTTTTTTTTTGCTTTTAGGAATGTCTTTAGTTTTTTTTGGCCTAAGTCAAAGTCAAAGTCACATGGGGAATAAACGTGATGGACATTTGATTCCGCACAATTTTTATCCTCCAAAATGGTTGCAATTCGGCTCCGCTGTGTCTTCTTCGTTCGTAGCAACTCAATGAGAGGAACAGCAACCTGATGAGGCACATGTTCGTCCAACAAAAAACACCTACACCTGTCTTAGTTTTTCTGGGCAAATAGAACTGCTCCAACCCATGGCATGACAACCATGCTCATTCTTGTCCCGCAGCCATCGGCTTACTGAACCTCCATACATACTTCGGGCTGAAACCTTTGCGGCCCGACAAAAAGCATCCAACAACACAGACATCTGCCTGCAGTGCTATGCAACCAACATTGGTACGTAGTCCCAAAAAAAACTTGAGCTAACCCCCCTTGCAGATGCAGACAAAGTTGGAATTTACAGAGATTTTTAAAGCGCACGCCAGAAACAGAGGTTGGGGTATCCTCAGTGGTGTGCTTCAGAACCAACTCTTCCAACAATTTTTAAAGCTTAGCGCTTGCTGCGGGATTTTGCCGATGAGGATATACTGGCTGCTACTCTTTGAGGCGCGCGAACAATGCACCTTTTTGTGATAGCTTCGCCAGCTGGGCTCCCCGAAAGCCAGACATAAGGTCGCCTGGTCACCATGTCACCTAGTGGTATGTTGAGTGTTTATTACTAACAAGGTCACGCATCATGCTCTGAGACATGGCGTTCAATCTCTTGCGAATATGAATCAGGCCTAATGGCACGACCTACGACATCCTGAAGTGAATTGTACATGACTCACATGACCCACGGACGATGCAGTCCGATCTGAAGCCCGGCGCAAAAACTGTGGAGGCCTGGCAAAGTCTTGCGCGGCCAGAGCATGTGGTAGTGCTGCCTCAAGGCAACGAATGTGGATGGCTTTTCCACCCATTTCCTGGGGGATATACCCAGTTGGCCTTTTTGAATGCCGCCCTGGCCGCTTTGGACACGCAGGGACGACAAAAGGGGAGACCACAACTGAGATTCCCCTGACCAGGAGGGAAAACTCTCTGGATGATGAGATCCCAAAGCATATTGGGCGAGGATTTCCGCACTCCTGGAACTGGTTACAGATGTTACGGGGAAACATCTAGAGGAAAATCCTATATTTGAAGGTCAAAATCTATGGGTTTCCTGTCAACTTTCTGTTCGGTCCCAATCGATTTCCGCAGGTGCTATCGGTCTCTCCACACGCGGCAAAGCTCTGCGTGTTCGAGTGACTTCATCGCTTCAGCCCACGGAGGTTGAGGACGAGCCCAGAGAGGCCAGCGATCGGCTGCTGGTGGCTACAACGTTTTGATGGTTGTGGTTTCTGAACTTCTTGCTGGCAGGATGTTGAGGATGTGGTGTTGATAATGATGATGATGATGATGATGATGATGGTGATGGTGATGATGATGATGACGATGATGATGATGATGCTGATAATGATGAGGATGATGAGGAGGATGGGGATGAGGATAAGGATGAGGATGAAAATGATGATGATGATGATGACGATGATGATGATGATGATGGTGATGGTGATGGTGATGGTGATGGTGATGATGATGGTGATGGTGATGGTGATGATGATGATGATGATGATGATGATGATGATGATGATGATGATGATGATGATGATGATGATGATGATGATGATGTTGATTATGATCATGGCGATGATGATGGTACCGATGGTGATGATGAGAATGATGATGAGGATGGTGATGATGGTGACGGTGATGATGATGATGATGATGATGATGATGGTGGTGGTGGTGATGATGATGATTGCGATGATGATGATGAAGATGGTGATGATGAGGAGGAGGATGATGAGGATGAGGATGATGATCATGTTGTTGATGATGACAGATGATAGATGGTAGATGATAACCATGAAAATGACAGGATGATGATGATGAAGATGGTGATGATGATGATCATGATGATTGTGATGGTGATGATAATGATGATGATGAAGAAGATGATGAGGATGATGAGGAGGATGAGGAGGATGATGATGAGGATGAGGATGATGAGGAGGTGTGGATGAGGATCAGGATGATGATGAGGATGATGATGATAGATGATAGATGATAGATGATAGATGATGGTCATGATGCTGGCAGGGTGATGATGATGTTGATGATGATGCTGATGCTGATGATGATGCTGATGATGATGATGATGCTGCTGATGATGATGATGAGGATGTTGATGCTGATGATGATGAGGATGATGGGGAAGATAGGGAGAAGGATGAGGATGAAGATGAGGATGATGATGATGATGGTGATGATGATCATGATGATGATGATGATGGTGATGATAATGATCATGATGATGATGATGGTGATGATAATGATGATGATGATGATGATGATCATGATGATGATTATTATTATTATGATGATGATCGTTTTGATTTCGCGAAGGTTCCATTTCTCACTGGGCTATCCTCCTGAAGCAACACGAGACATGGTTAGACAGTGATAGACATGGACTTTGGCAGAAAGAATCGACCTAGTTTGGTTTGATCATCAATAAATGGTCCATTTTCATCCATAGCTGCCATAGCTATGTTAGTTCACTGGAGGGTAAATCCAATGTTTGTTGGCTATGTATATTGTTGTTGGCTGCCGTTGGCTAACCCCTTGATTTGGAACCCCCTGGAGGTGCTGCCGGCTGAAGCAGATGCGACCTTTCGCATTTTCAAGGGCGAGGAAGAGGTGCTGCCGCTGGGTTAGCTGGGTGAATGGTAGGTTGAAAGGGCCATACAGAGGTATAATGTATATATATATATGTATATACAGTATTATAATATATATATATATGATATTTATAATAGATTATATATAAACATTGTCAAAACTATACATGTACAGTACACACATTTGGTATATGTATATATATATATATCAATATACGGTGTATGATCTTTTCTCCTTGGATCTCCTTGGTCATTTTGATGATCGTTACCGGTTGCCATCGCGGCCGCCAGGGTATTGAAGTCGATGGAGTTGGAGCTGTCTCCGTTCTTCGGCCGGGAGGTACCCGGTTGACGGTATGGCGTCAGTTTTCACGGCCGGAGGTTCATCCAATTTCCAGAAAAATTCCCGGTGAAACAAAAGGTGAAACAAAAAATCCCCGAAGTTTGTTGAAGTCCCATTCAAGACAGAATCGAAGGCAAGCGACTTGGTGAGTCTTCGGTGATTTTGGCTAACCCATTCCCTTACTGTAAAACATTTGAGTTAAAATTAACATTGGTTCAATCTGTGGGTTCTCAAATGGTTCCCAATCCAACTGCTTAACTTGGAGTCAGATGTTAATTCATTCTCAAATGGTTTCCATGGGTCCACTTCCAACTGCTAACTTTGAGTGAGTGTCTAGGTACACCTTAAACATCCCCAAATTGCTGGGCAAAAACAAGCTGGAATGGGGAGATTCCTCTTGCGTCCAATGGAAATGGGTCAACAGCGAGGAATCAAGCTGAAATCAAGCTGGATGTTCATCACATCCCCCATTTCCATGGAAAATCAGGTGTGTTTGAAGGAATCCCCATGTCAAAGGGCCCCCACTTCCAATGTCACAAGGATGAATCACATGTTTTTTTTCAATTGAATCACTACATATATTTGTCCGATATTTGTTAGTAAATTCTCATACTGTACTTGGAGCATCATCCCACTTGGTGGTTGATAATCTCAGTATATCCTATTCACAAGTCCCCAAGTCCTGTTTTTTTTGTAAGATTTTATAAGAAGGTTACAACAGTTACAACCCCAGTCACCACTGAGGTCATCCTCCACGTATCAAACGTTTTTTTGAGTGCTTAGATAGGGTTGCTCTAAGCATCTCCAAGCCATGATAGGTAAATGATGATCCAGACAGGGGTAACAAATGGATCATTTTGGCTCTAAGAATCCAGCCACTTTACCCCCCTTGCGCGCTTCATATGGGAGATTTAGAGTTGATTCATCGAACTTAAAATTGGTGATTGTCCATCGCACACTGATAGTTTACTGAAGGGTAGTTGGTGGCTCATCCCACTGACTAAATGGGTTATAACCCTAGCTCTAAGTAGGATAAGTAGGCTTAATCCATTTATAACTATGGTTAAAAAATGCCTAGTAAGTGGAATGAGCCATCAAGTACTTGAAAAAATCCAATATCCCATGTGATAACCCTACTATAACCATCACTTATAACCAGGATTCTAACCCACTTATAACGAGCCGTTGACCCGTTGAGCCGTTGAGCCGTTGGCCATTCTTCCAGGTCGCATCCCCCGGCTGCGGCTGCGTGACTCGCAGGGGCACCTGCTGACTGAGAGCAGCTTGAGCTGCGGACAGCTGCTGAACCGAAGAGCACAGGTGGGGGTACCCCTCTATCAATGGGAATTCCAGGATCCTAAAATGGAGGTACTGTACCATATTTCAGGCCATATTTTGGGGGGATATACCATAACAAAACCCCCATTACCCTCCGGTAAACATACAAAAAACTATTGAACATGGCCCAGTCGAAGTAGTGGATTTATCCAGCTATAAAATGGTGGATCTTTCCATAGTTATGTAAACGTTTACCAGAGGGTACCCCTTTATCGCCGGTTGGTTGATTTCCTGGAAAATCCCAATCTGATGATGGCCTGGAAAATCCCCCATGACGGAAACCTCCAGAGATATTTATTTCATCCAATCCTTATATAATGGCACGGAGATTTTTGTAACTATAGATGAGATGTATATATAAAGGATTTATAACTATAGATGACATCGACATTGATAGAATGATGTATAGATCGATATTTGTTAAGTGATCCTACTGTAGTGATTTATAATGATTGAATGTGTGTGTATACATATGTATATATGTATTATATACTATATATATATACATATCGAGACTTCGAGATACTTACAGATGTAGATAGATAGATAGATAGATAGATAGATAGATAGATAGATAGATAGATGGATAGACAGATGGATAGACAGATAGATAGATAGATCGATAGATAGATCGATAGATAGATAGATAGATATCCCAGAGATAGGTAGATATCCGAGTTAGAATGTTTATAAACGGGCTAGCATACATTTCATTTGCAAGTGATATATATATATATGTATATATAGCCTCGTCCCTGCTCTTGGAACCGCGCAAACCTGAATTAGGTTGGTAAAACTTGTCAATTCCGTGACGAAATTTAGTCGCGGAATTGACAAGTTTCATTAGGGTCATCATCATCATCATCATCATCATCATCATCATCATCATCATCATCATCATCTGCAAGTTCACATGAACGTTAAGTTAACATCCCACCCCATCCCCCCCCACCCCGCGTGTGCGTAGCATCAACTGCTTCTGCAAGTTCACATGAACGTTAACATCCCACCCCACCCCCCCACCCCATCGTATGTGGTTCCAGGAGCAGGGACGAGCCTATATATATAGTATATATAGTATATATAGCATATGTAGGATAT
>CAMXCT020000897.1:192500-198559 GCA_947184155.2 Cladocopium goreaui | reverse complement strand
GAGCGAATCAGAGGAGGCCTTACTCGCAACAAGGGGCGAAGAGAGAAAATTGGACAAGCACGGGCGCCCGCAGGTGTTTGAGGCCTACGACAGGGTCCTTGGACCCGAGCTGACGGCAGGAAAAAGCAAGGTTTGAAGCTAGGTTCTAGGCAGTTCAGAAAGCAACGTTTGGCACCATGGGCCTGCGACAGGGTCCTTGGACCCGAGCTAAAAGCAAGGTTTGAAGCTGGGCCTGCGATAGGGTCCTTGGACCCGAGCTGACGGCAGGAAAAAGCAAGGTTTGAAGCTAGTTTCTAGGCAGTTCAGAAAGCAACGTTTGGCACTATGGGCTGCCGGCCGCGGGCCCGATCCGTCCTTCAGTGCCGTGGTGTTTTGCCGTTTCGGAAGCGCCTGCTAGAACTTCGCTGTGGAGCTGTTTGGGAGCATGGGAGCTGCACTTTGGAGCTGGTTTCTTGTCGGTTCAGAAGGCAACGACAGGGTCCTTGGACCCGAGCTGACGGCAGGAAAAAGCAAGGTTTGAAGCTAGTTTCTAGGCAGTTGCCGATCCGTCCTTCAGTGACATGGTGTTTTGCCGTTTCGGAAGCGCCCGCTAGAAGTTCGCTGTGGAGCTGTTTTGAAGGCCTGGGAGCTGCACTTGTTGTTTCGGAATCGGCCGCCACAGGTTCAAGCATCAGATACGGGCCCCGCACTTTTCCACTGGTATGTCTTGCAAAGGCGACCGGTGCTATCTTTATGCTGCTTTCGAATGCGGCCATCAGGTTTTGTTGTTCAACCGTGGTGTTGCATGTGGGACAAGCATGCAAATAGGATCGGCTCGCCACACCAGCTGCAACTCGGAATTGTCGACCGCAGTGTCCCCGAGAGGAGACTTTCCCGTTGACCACGGTTGATTGCACTTCAGCATTGCACGCAGGACAACGATACGTCCGCCAACGGCCGTTTGCTGCTATGCTGTTTTTCAAGGTTTCTTTTTCCCAGCCCAGCTACATGAGCAAACCGCCGACGAAATGCCTCCGCTGCCCTCGAATCGTTCAGCACGCTCCTGTAGAACCTCAGCAGGCTAGTCACCTACCGGTGTCCCCCCAGTTTCGCCCGGACACATCCCTGCATGCTTCCCCACGCTTGATACAAGTGCATAGCCCAAACCAAATTCCTCCTCCCGCAGGACAATTGACGCAAGGATATTCCACCTCACCTGCTTCTACTGCAGTATTCTGCCAACTGCTCTTCTAAACATCACCCAGGTCATGCCTCCTCATCTCACTGGTCACTGATCACCCAATCCCCTGCCACCCAGCCACACGATTCTGAACAGCCGATCCGTCGCCGTGCAGGTCCGCACCGCCTCCAGGTGGGCGCTTAGCCACAGAGACATCCGATCGCATGTGGCCAACGGGCACCCATGCAGCGACCTCCGCCATCACACACTTCCCAACACAGTAACGTCAATCCTTTCCATTTTCACATGCCTCCATGCCACACTGCAGATCGCACAGCACTGGCAACTCCACAACTTGTGCAAACTCCACCAAGCACAATGCATACAGGCACTCCCTGCAACAGAGCCACAGCTGATACGGATGGTTCGAGCGGAGCAGTGGCTCAACCAAGTAATCCAGGTCGGCATGGTACAACCGCTGCCTCACGCATGGCACCCCACGATCATGGACACAACAAACCGACACACTCATCTACCGGCGACCCTGTACAGTCTGCTTGTATAGAAGTGTCAAAACTGGCCAAGCTCACGCCATCCCCGGTACCCCCTTATAATGCAACCAAGGCAGCAGCCCAGCGATCTTCGCTCTGCGACCAGCATCACCATACAGCCGTCTGCCCAAGATAACCAGTGCCTGAGCACGGGAACACTGCCTCGGGGGGACGTCCTTGTCCTTTCCAATCCGGACGGACGACCTCAAGCCCTGCTTACACACAGAACCAAGGTACTTACACCGGCCCAGACATCGCAAAATGTCACCAAGTTCCTCGCCACCGCCACCAACTTCTGACCTTATACTACCCCATCCCCGCCCCAGGCAAATGCCTCAATGGTAAATGAACCATGCCCCACCCACAGTTCAAACACGCCTAGTCTGCTGCACATGTCCGTCTCCTTAACCATCTACTAAACCCCACTGGCAATCAACTTTCCCAAACAAGACCCAGAGGTGATCATGTCCAATGATGCCCTTGGATTACAATGAACCACTAACCTCAACACATGAATCACCAATCTCAATTGCTTCCCAAGATTGCACCACCAAATGGCACTACCCCGCTCGAGTCGGCGAGTCACACTTGCGGCAGAGCCTGTGGACTTCCGCGCGGCCCAGCTCAACCAGCTGCGCAAAAAGCAGCACCTGCAACCTGCAGCTGCTCCGCCAACCACCCCTGCCCAATTGCTGTCTTCACCGCACTCTGACACACCATCATCACCTCCAACTCCCCTGGAATTCTTCTCTCTAGCTCGTTACCCCATACAAAAGGCACCCCTGCACATCTTACCCTGCCCTGCTGTCCAGGCACAGCACCCCCGAGACAGGAGTCGATGATCCGCCCACGCCAGCGCCACATGAAATGCAGTACCGCGGCATGTCAACAGCAGGATTTTCTGTCCGCCCTCAATTGATGCGTCCTGACTTTGTTCACTCTTGCTTGTTTCAAACCCTTTGTGAGAACCAATGTCATATAGGCCAAAATTTCAAACTTGTTCCTCTTTTACCACCAGTTCCTAAAGTTTTGTGGACCACTGAGGTTGCAAAAGTTCGTCTCACTGGGAAACAGAAACCCCCGGAGTATGTGCCGTCACTAAGCCAGAAACGCGTGGTGAAGTCACACAAAAACACAGTAGCTGGTGTGGAATGGAATCGACAAGAAACTCGGCAGATTGCCTCCGCATCAGACTGGAGGGAAAAACAACAGTTTCAAAACATCTTGCTACATAACAGACATGCTACCAAAATAAACAAACATGTAATCTCTCTCGAACGGGTGAACTCCACGTTCGTTTGTTCCATTTGTCAACGTAGCAATGTCAATCTAAGCAAACTCCTTCTGCAGTTCCACATGCTACACAATCATCCACTGATCCCTTCATCGATCCGTTCCTAGAATTGTTCAAATATATGCGATGATAAAATGTGATGTTGAATGTACACAGAGGCAGGCATGACCCTCCAGTGTCCAGGGGTCGGCGGCAGAGGGCGTAGCCCTTTAATTCGGCTCCGCCGGCTCCCCACGAGTGGCTTGCCCCACGAGCGTCCCAGAGCGACTAGAGCTCTAAGGTAAGGCCGCCCCAAGCCGCCGACCCTCCGACGCCGGGCCCCGAAAAACACCAAAAATCCTTCAGGAGGGTGGGGGAGAGCTTTTTGGACGGAATCCGGGTCGCTCATAAGCGTCTCCAAGAGCATAATCCCGCCCCCCCCCGTTTTGAGGGTACCTAAAATCGGAAAAAGCGCCGTTTTGACACATTTTTCGGACGATTTTTCGCTTTTCGAAAGTCACAAAATGCTGTAAATTACAGCATTTTTGCGTTTTGACGTCTTTTGCGGGAGCAATTCAAAAACGCAGAAAATGCTGTAAATACCAATACTTTCTGGACCCGAGATGCACAAAACACTGCAAATACCAGTGTTTTTGAAAGCCAAGCAAAAAAACACTGTAAATTACAGCATTTTTGGCGGGTTGATCGCAGAAAATGCTGGTATTTACGGTGTTTTTGCAATTTCAAGAAAACGTGGAAGGCACGAAACACTGTAAATCGCGGTGTTTTGGCCACTTCTGGACGCCGAAACGCTGGTATTTACGCAGTTTTTTGCCCGTGGCGGCGCCAAACCCCTGTAAATTACAGCATTTTCTTCCCTTTCTGAACCGATTTTTTTCCTTGATGAACGCAAAAAACGCTGGTATTTACGCGTTTTTCAAAAAATCGAAGATCGTGACGTGAACGAAACCCTGTAAATAACAGTGTTTTAGCCACTTTCGGGGACTAAAACTGTGGTATTTACGTGGGTTCTTGCCATCTGACAGCGCAAAATGCTGTGAATTACAGCACTTTGTGCGCTGTTTATGTTCAATTTTTTAACCTGCGATGCTTTCACCTGTTCTTTGCCTTCTTCCACAAGAAACAATGTTGCAGATTGAAACTGGACGACAGCGTGACCCGAAAGAAAGCTGGAGGGAGGAGTCGCACAGAAGCTTTTACACACACAGGGGCTTTTACACAGAGAAGTCTTTACACAAAGGAGCTTTTTACGCACAGAAAGTTTTACACAGCGAAGTCTTTACTCTAAGGAGCTTTTGCACACAAACGTCTGAGAGCTTTTACACACAGAAGCTTTTACACGAAGAAGTCTTTACACAGAGGGGTTTTTACACACAGACGCGTTTGCACACAGAAGCTTATTTTACACAGAGAAGCCTTCACACAGAGGAACTTTTACACACAAAAGCATTTACACACAGCAGGCTTTTACACACACAGGGGCTTTTACACAGAGAAGTCTTTACACAAAGGAGCTTTTTACACACAGAAGGTTTTACACAGAGAAGTCTTTACTCTAAGTCTCTAAGGAGCTTTTGCACACAAACATCTAGGTGCTTTTTCACACAGAAGTTTTTACGCGAAGAAGTCTTTACACAGAGGGGTTTTTACACACAGACGCATTTGCACACAGAAGCTTTTACACAGAGAAGCCTTCACACAGAGGAGCTTTTACACACAAAAGCATTTGCACACAGCAAGCTTTTACACACACAGGGGCTTTTACACAGAGAAGTCTTTACACAAAGGAGCTTTTTACACACAGAAGGTTTTACACAGAGAAGTCTTTACTCTAAGGGGCTTTTTACACACAGACGCGTTTGCACACAGAAGCTTTTACACAGAGAAGCCTTCACACAGAGGAGCTTTTACACACAAAAGCATTTACACACCGCAAGCTTTTACACACACACAGGGGCTTTTACACAGAGAAGTCCTTACACAAAGGAGCTTTTTACACACAGAAGGTTTTACACAGAGAAGTCTTTACTCCAAGGAGCTTTTGCACACAAACGTCTAGGAGCTTTTTCACACAAAACTTTTTACACGAAGAAGGCCTGACAGAGAGGGTTTTTACACACAGACGCGTTTGCACACAGAAGCTTTTTTTACACAGAGAAGCCTTTACACAGAGGAGCTTTTACACACAACAGGCTTTTACACACACAGGGGCTTTTACACAGAGAAGTCTATACACAAAGGAGCTTTTTACACACAGAAGGTTTTACACAGAGAAGTCTTTACTCCAAGGAGCTTTTGCACACAAACGTCTAGGAGCCTTTACACACAGAAGCTTTTACACGAAGAAGTCTTTACACAGAGGGGTTTTTACACACAGACGCGTTTGCACACAGAAGCTTATTTTACACAGAGAAGCCTTCACACAGAGGAGCTTTTACACACAAAAGCATTTACACACAGCAGGCTTTTACACACAGGGGCTTTTACATAGAGAAGTCTATACACAAAGGAGCTTTTTACACACGGGAGCCTTTTGGAAGCAAATTTCGGCCTTTTGGCGGCCCCTCGGCCGGCTATTGAATTTCTCTTCTGGGATCATTGGGAAACGGCCGTTTTTGCCCAAATCCTGGCCGGGAGCCTTTTGGAAGCAAATTTCTGCCATTTGGCGGCCCCTCGGCCGGCGATTGAATTTCTCTTCTGGGATCATTGGGAAACGGCCGTTTTTGGCCAAATCCTGGCCGGGAGCCTTTTGGAAGCAAATTTCTGCCATTTGGCGGCCCCTCGGCCGGCTATCGAATTTCTCTTCTGGGATCATTGGGAAACGGCCGTTTTTGCCCAAATCCTGGCCGGGAGCCTTTTGGAAGCAAATTTCTGCCATTTGGCGGTCCCTCGGCCGGCTCTTTGATTTCTCTTCTGGGATCCTGGGACGGCCGGTTTTGCCCAAAATCCCTTCCCACCGGGCGCAGTGCGGGGCGCGGAGAGCAACATGGGGTATGGCGGAATTCTCTTACGGCTAGTGCCACGCTTAGGCCTTCAGAGGCGGGAAAGGGAGGGA
>CAMXCT020000897.1:132500-187500 GCA_947184155.2 Cladocopium goreaui | reverse complement strand
TGTCTGCTAGAAGTACTGACTAGATGCTTCCTTGGAGAAAATCACCCATAGCATGTTCTATCATAAGTGATCTAATGTTTCTTTGTTCGCATTACCTACCTACCTACCTACCTACCTACCTACCTACCTACCTACCTACCTACCTACCTACCTACCTACCTACCTTACCTACCTACCTACCTACCTACTCTCTCTCTCTCTCTCTGCCTGCCTGTCTGTCTATCTATCTCTTGATCTATCTATCTATCTATCTATCTATCTATCTAGCTACCTATCTAACTATCTGTCTATGCGTCTATGTATCTATCTGTCTATCTAAGATCTATCTATCTATCGATCTATCTCTCTCTCTCTCTCTCTTCATCGTGTGCAATGAATTACGGATGCTCAGACGCCATCATGCCGTCGGAACAGACAAACACATTGGCGTGCAAGGAATTGCGGATACAGATGCAACATCGGGCCGTCGATAAAGACGACGCGCTTACGTGCAATGAATCACGGATGCTGCTGTGCTTTCGTGCCGTCAGAAAAGACAGACACGTTGCCGTGTAACGAATTACGAATGCTGAGGCGCCATCGCGCCGAAAAAGCCGGACCGAAAGCGACATACCCAGGGTGGCGGACGAAATCTGGTCACTGAAAAAAATGTGCCTTGATTGTTTGATACAACATCAGTGCTTGTGCTCCCAAGAAAAATGCTGCCCCGTGCCTTTTGGACAGTCCGCCGACACAACCAAGCATCGGATGCATAGATAGACAGCGCAATAAGAACAAGGGATTCCAATACTCGCGTGGGCCCCTCCCCGCTGCACCCCACATGTATCTAAAGATCTATCTATCTGTCTGTCTGTCTATCTATCTATCTATCTGTCTATCTATCTATCTATCTATCTGTTTATCTATCTCTCTATCTATCCATCTATCTATCTGTCTACCTATCTTTCTACCTATCTATCTATCTGTCTGTCTGTCTGTCTATCTATCTGTCTGTCTGTCTGTCGGTCCGTCTGTCCGTCTGTCTGTCTGTCTTTCTATCTATCTAGCTACCTTTCTATCTGTCTATTTATCTATCAATCTATCTATCTTTCCTTTTCTCTCTTTCTCTGATTATCTACCTACCTACCTACTCTCTCTCCCTCTCTCTGTCTGCCTGTCTGTCTATCTATCTCTTGATCTATCTATCTGTCTATCCAAGATCTATCTATCTATCGATCTATCTATCTATCGCTCTCTCTCTCTCTCTCTCGCTATCTCTCTGTCTGTCTGTCTGTCTGTCTATCTATCGATCGATCTATCTATCTATCTATCTCTCTCTCTCTCTCTCGCTCTCTCTCTCTCTCTCGCTATCTCTCTGTCTGTCTGTCTGTCTGTCTATCTATCTATCTATCTATCTATCTATCTCTCTCTCTCTCTCCCTCTCTCTCTCTCTCGCTACCTCTCTGTCTGTCTGTCTGCCTGCCTGCCTGCCTGCCTGCCTGGCTGGCTGGCTGGCTGGCTGGCTGTCTGTCTGTCTATCTGTCTGTCTGTCTGTCTGTCTGTCTGTCTGTCTATCTCTCTATCTATCTATCTATCTATCTATCTACCTATCTATCTATCTATCTATCTATCTGCAAGATCAAAAACAAAAGAATTCCGCGAGACTTCCTTCAAAAATGGAAAGTTGAGTGCAGAGCTGCCAGCCTCGTACCAATGCGTTTTGCGATTTTTCCAGTCCACCTGTTTAAAGTACTGCGCCTGCCACGGAAAATTGATGCCAGGTCATAGACGTGCCGCACCTGTCACGCAAAATCATCTTAGCAAACCTGCACATCTGATACTCCAAAATGCAACCCCTCTCAAGAAATCAGCGCCCTAACCGCCTAACATCCCTCATGAACATGTCTTTTGTACTGCGCCTGCCACGAAAAATGCATCTTTGCAGATCCTCTTCAAATGTCACATGCCTGCCATCGTTTTTGGAAATGTTACAAAACCCTCACATTTTGCTCACTTTTGAACCGGTGCAGAATCCCTTGCGCCTGCCACGCGAAACGGCATCTAACCTCCAAAAATGGTCCGTACATGGTGTGCTTTGTACATTTTGACTTGGAAATGTGCTTCGCGCCACAACGGCGTGCACCTTTTCGACATCGCAACTTCCAAAAGTGGTCCGACGCTGGTGTGCTTTCTACATTTTGACTTCGAAATGTGCTTCGCGCCACAATGGCGTGCACTTTTTCGACATCGCAACTTCCAAAAGTGGTCCGACGCTGAGGTGTTTTGTACATTTTGACTTGGAAATGTCCTTCGCGCCACAACGGCGTGGACTTTTTCGACATCTCAACTTCCAAAAGTGGTCCGAGAATGGTGCTTTATACATTTTGACTTCGAAATGTGCTTCGCGCCACAACGGCGTGTAATTTTTCATCTCTCATCTGGCCATCTGGCTCCGCACCCGCCGCTTTAGCGAGCCTACTTTTTGACCCTCCTGAGCCCCAAATCATTCGAAAAACACCGTGTTTCGCGACTTTCCTACCTTTTCTCGCATCTGCATCTTCTTTCTTCTTACTCTTTCTCTTCTACTCTTCTTTCTTCTAATCTTTCTCTTCTCTCTGCCTCTTCCCTGCTCTGCTTTTCTTCTGTCCATATTGTCGGAAGCTTGACTTCTAAACTTCCTTCGATAATTGATGATGTTGAAATGAATTTGAGATTATAGATTTCCTATACTGTATACTCTTTCCTGCTCTTTCTTGGATTGCAAACTTTGAATCGGCCACATCTTTCAATCCTGCTGGGGTTCGTTGAAACTGTGAATTCTTTCCAAGGTGGATCGACGCACAAAAGTCCATCAACCCATACGGAAAAAAATCCTTGGTTGGAGTTGCAGCTTAGTCTTTCCTCCCGTGTTTCTCGTCAAATTCCCATTTCGGTTGATCAAAATCTCTACTTTTGCTGGTGATATGGGTGATATCAGCCACTCTTTCAGTCATTTGATTGCCCTCAGTTGCCAGGGGCCCTCAGTTTCGGAGGAGCTGCCAAAGCATCCAGCTTTCTGAGACTTGGACGTCCACCAGGCTTCTTTGAGCTCAGGGCTACTTCTCTGCAACGCCTCACCGGCGTGAGCTGGAAACGCTGCGCCAAGGATAGCCGTGGAATTTCATGGAACTGGCTACTGTCACCATCTGGTTACTTTGGGAAGGTAAACCAGAAAGGAACCATCTGGTTTGTTGGGAAGCTAAGCCATCAGAATCTTCCAGAGATGGAAATTTTCTCCATTCTCTCCATTCTCCAATCACATCTGCCCATCTTGTGCCTTGATCTTGTCCACCAAGTCCGCTTTGCCGGTTTGATCCTGGTCACGTTGACCCGTTGGCAAGCCACAAGGGCACTCACCAATGATTGAAGGAACTGCGGTTTCAAGGGGGATCCACCATAGTTCTTGAGAAAATCTGGTTTCCAATGGATCAATGTGGAGAATAGATTACCAGCGGGTAGCCTCATTTCACTCATAGATTATCCCTCCGTGTCGTTTTCACCAGCCCATTTGATGGATGATCGGGGCCGATCCCTGTGACTTCAAGGTGTTTTGGACTGCTTTGGACTAAGTTGTTTCCATGCTTGGTGGTTGATCCACTCGTGCCAAAATTCTTAGTCTCCCAAATAGGATGGTTTTCACAGAGTAACAAAAAACCCTCAGCAAACTGTCACCAGCCACCAGAGATTGGGATATCCATCACCACACCCCAAGATCCGACTCCACCTGTATAACTCGTGGTCGTTTCGCTGCTGGTGCTGCTACGATTCCCGCGAAGGGCCTCTTTTTTTCGATCCCCCGGATAGGTTGCATCAACTGACAACACATCGGATGACATGTATGCATACAGCGTTTATCGGCGTTTATATATACCAAAACAACATCACGCTCAATTGCCTACCATTTCTCAACTGGGATTTCCTGATGGCACTAATATCAATTTTTCACAAGAGGGGTCACTGACACTGTTGTTGAAGTCATTGAAATATAGCAACAACCAAAACGATCCAACAGTTTGAAACCTGGAAACTGGGGGAAAACAGAAAATCGAACTACCACCTTGGGTTCATACTTTTCGGCATCCTCTTTTCGTTGGTTTACTAGTGCCTGTTCTCCCCTGTTCATTCAAAAAAACACCCCCATTCTATGGTCCCAAATAGTTTAGTATTGAAACCCGTGCTGACTTGGGGAACCCCCATGGAAAACTATGGAAAATCCCAACATCATCTTCCACAGCCAGCGCGGCAGACTGCCGCCTTTTGGTCGACTCCTCGTCAAAGCCCTCCTGGGACTCAAGGCACTTCCTGGCAACGTGGCGCCATAATCAATCAATAACCGTAACTTATAGGGGCAATAATAATGGTAATAATAATGCGAGTAGTCATAGTGGCAATACTAATATTAATAGCAATTGTAACAGTAATAATGATAATGAGAACTGATAAGACAAACAGTACGAATGATGATAGTAGTAGTGGTAGTAGCAGCACTAGTACTAGTAGTATTAGTAGTATTAGTAGTACTAGTAGTACTAGTAGTACCAGTAGTACTAGTAGTTCTGGTGTTACTAGTAGTGCTAGTAGTACTAGTAGTGCTATTAGTACTAGTAGGCGGAGGAAGTTTAGAAGTCCAACTTCCGACAATATGGACAGATAAAAAGCAGAGATGGGCAGAGTAAGAGAAGAGAAGAGAAGAAGAAAGAAGATCACAAAAGAGAAAGTCTCAGAAGATCTCAGAAGAAAGAAGATCCAGGTGCGCGAAAAGGTAGGAAAGTCGAGAAACATAGTGTTTTTCCAAGGATTTGTGGCTCCGGAGGGTCGGAAAAAAGGCTCGCTGAAGCGGCGGGTGCGCAGCCAGCTGGCCAGATGAGAAATGAAAAATTGCACGCTGTTGTGGCGCGAAGCACATTTGCAAGCGAAAAAGCTAAAACCACCTCATGTTCGGAGCACTTTTGGAAGTTGAGATGTCGAAAAAGTGCACGCCGTTGTGGCGCGAAGCACATTTCGAAGTCAAAAAGCTAAAAACACATCACGTTGGGAGCACTTTTGGAAATTGAGATGTCGAAAAAATGCACGCCGTTGTGGTGCGAAGCACATTTCGAAGTCAAAATGTAGAAAACACACCAGCTTCGGACCACTTTTGGAAGTTGAGATATCGAAAAAGTGCACGCCGTTGTGGCGCGAAGCACATTTCGAAGTCAGAAGTGCAAAAAACTGAGGGGTTCGGAGCACTTTTTGACGTTCAGATGTCGTTTCGTGTGGCAGGCGCACGGGATTGCGCACCTTGTCAAAACTGAGCAAAATGTGTAGGTTTTGTAGCATTTCCAAAAACGATGTCAGGCGTGGGACATTTGAAGAAGATCTGCAAAGATGCATTTTTCCGTGGCAAGCGCAATACAAGAGACATGTTCATCAGAGCTGTTACGAGGTCCGGGCGCTGATTATCAGATTTCCTGAGAAGAGTTGCATTTTGGAGCATCAGATCTTCAGGTTTGCTGAGATGATTTTGCGTGACAGGTGCAGCACTTCGTATGACCCGGTATCACTTTTTCATGGCAGGCGCAGTAGTTTAGACAGGTGGAGTCGAAAAATCGCAAAACGCATTGGTACGAGGCCGTCAGCTCACTCAACTTTTCACTTTTGAAGGAAGTCTTGCAGAATTGCTTCGTTTTTGATGTTGTCAACTTCGAAAATTGAGGATGTCTCGCAGAATTCGTTTGCTTGTGACTTTGTCAAGTTCAAAAATTGAGGAAGTCTCGCAGAACTGCTGCGTTTTTGATGTTGTCAAGTTCAAAAACTGAGGAAGTCTCGCAAAATAGCTTCGTTTTCAAGCTTGCAGATAGACAGATACATAGACAGACAGACAGACAGACAGACAGAGAGATAGATTAGATTAGATTAAATTAGCTTAGGGTAGATTAAAGTAGATTAAATTAGATTAGACGAGACAAGATAAATAGATAGATAGAGAGAGGGAGAGAGCGAGAGAGACAGATAGATAGATAGATAGATAAGATAAGATAAGATAAGATAAGATTAGATAAGATTAGATTAGATTAGATTAGATAGATAGATTAGATTAGATTAGATTAGATTAGATTAGATTAGATTAGATAGATAGATAGATAGATAGATAGATCGATCGATAGATAGATAGATCGATAGATAGATAGATAGATAGAAAGATAGATAGATAGATCGATAGATAGATAGGTAGATAGATAGATAGAGAGATAGGGAGATAGATAGAGAAAGATAGATAGAGAAAGAAAGAGAGATACATAGAGAGATAGATAGAGAGATAGATAGACATAGATAGAGACAAAGATAGATACATAGATAGAGAGATAGAAAAATATAGAGAGAGAGATAAATAGATAGATAGATAGATAGAGAGAGAGATAGATAGATAGATAGATAGGTAGGTAGGTAGATAGATAGATAGATAGACACCTAGATAGGTAGGTAGGTAGGTAGATTGATAGATAGGTAGATAGTCAGAGAAAGAAAGAGAAAGAGAGAGAAAGAGAGAGAAAGAGAGTAGACCTCAAGCACCTGTCGGTCCATCAGTGGCTTCGCTCTGCCATCCGTGATTCACAACAACCAACCGCTCCTATAGGTTTCCTATTTTTGAAACTTCCGCCACCGCCTTGTGCGGTACTACTGGGACTAGTAGTGCTAGTAGTACTAGTAGTACTAGTAGTACTAGTAGTACTAGTAGTACTAGTAGTACTAGTAGTACTAGTAGTACTAGTAGTACTAGTAGTAGCAGTAGCAGTAGCAGTAGCAGTAGCGGTCGCAGTTGTAGTTGTAGTCGTCGTCGTCGTCGTCATAGTAGTAATAGTAGTAGTAGTAGTAGTAGTCGTCAACGTCGTCGTCGTGGTGGTGGTGGTGGTGGTAGTAGCAGCAGTAACAATCATGTTGTGATAAAGTGGTGTTAGTGTCACAGAATAATGTGGCAAACCCAAGAATAGACCATGTCACCTTGGTCCTACTTTCACCATTTGGGGGCACGCTATCATTCTTTAGAAGACTGAGGTCTCTTGTCAACTTCTAATTGGCCGGGGGTTCTATTAGCCGAAGAAAATTGGGGTGATAGAAACTTGCCTAAAAACCACCCCCTACGTAGCCTACGTGCTCGAGTAAACTTGGCTCCCCGACACAGTGACCTCACCCATGTAGTCCAAGAAACTCCTTGTAAATGACCTGGCAAGGACCATGAAAGACATGAAAGGAGCTCCAGAGGTCACCAAGATCTATACCAATGGCGGACAATGCGCTCCATCCTGTCCCACCGCCAAATTTTCCGCCAGGGGGGCTCTTCATGCTTAGCCGGGTCATTGATCGCATTGCCATATAGAGCACAATAGGCCTCAGCCCAGACCGAAACTGAGCTGACGAAGACGAAGCCAGGAGATGGGGGCTGCAAGCTGACACATGATTGCGTTGTGCTGTTGCCACAGACAACAGCTCTTCCAAATTGGCATGAAACGCACGTGGCTCAGACTGCTTGACTTTGAGTTGCAAAATGGACGGATCGATGGAGTGGAACACTATCAAAATATTCAACAATCATCTTGAAGAACCTGAAGAGTCTGCAAAAATGGTAAGTTTGTGGGTCCATTGCTCCCCCCATTGTTGGTCAGCCACCTTTGTGATATCTTAAGGCGCCCGCCTGCCAGGCATTCTTCCAATGATGGGACGACCTGCAGATAACTCGGTCTTAAACGGTGCTTCATATATTTAACTCTTCCCTCATGGCCAAAAATGTGACCAATCCTATCAAGCCTATGAACCCTTCGGCAAGCAACTAAACTGCGGAACTATCGAAGCTTCCCATTAACAAAACAGGGCGCTCGCACCTCTGCCCTGTCTTCACACATTCCACCAATGGGTTGCTCTGCATGCTGCCCATGCTGCCGTGCATGGCGGCAGGCGCTGCCATGATGGGAGCCATCATCTCGGTGACAGGTTGATGGATCAAAACCCCGTGGAATCCTTTGGTTTCACACCAAGTCAGCCATAGCTGGGACTTTGGACCCAAAATATTGTATTTTGATCTATTTTGGAGGTATTGATCCATAGCCACATCATGTTTTCTCACATTCACTATGCCAAAACACAGCAGAATCAAGCCTGGCAATGCGAAAATAGCCCGTTTGTAGATTTAGCAACATGAAAGAGAGATGTGGCAATCTGGTTTCCAGGACATGTCTTGCTGGTGCTAATAGTGCCACTAGCCACTCAGCAAGGAATTCAATGACCCTATTTTCGAGCTTGGGGAGGGCGTTATGGACCGCTTGGAACGCTGACTCCATATTCGGTGTTTGCGAAGCAGGGGGTGTGCCTTCTGTATGTCGGATGTAATCGTCAGCAAAAAAAGAGGCGGCACATTTATTGATGATTAAGTCTTGAAAATTGCGAAGTCTGTGCCACATGTTGTGTGTTGTTCAAATCCCAACTTTTTTGGTTCAATCATCTTGCTTGTTGCATCACCATGTTTCACGTCCATGTTTCAGGTGAAATCGTCAAGTGTCGTTGGGTTGAGAAAACTACAGGAAAAGGAAGGTCATGCTAAATAAATGAACAAATAAATAGACAAATAAAACATGCAAGCAAACATATATATATATACATATTTACATATATACATATATACACATATACATATATACATATATACATATATACATATATACATATATATACATATATATACATAGATACACACAGACATACAGACATACAGACATACATACATACATTACATACATTACATACATTACATACATACATACATACATACATACATACATACATACATACATACATACATACATACATACATACATACATACATACATACATACATACATACATACATACATACATTACATGCATACATACATACATACATACATGCATGCATGCATGCATGCATGCATACATACATTACATTACATTACATTACATTGCATTACATTACATTACATTACATACATACATATGTACATACATATATACATACATATATACATACATATATACATACATATATACATACATATATACATACATATATACATACGTATTTACATACATATACATACATACATACATACACATACATACATACATACATACATACATATATACATACATATACATATACATATACATATACATAAACACGTACATATACATACAAATACATATACGTACACATACACGTAAACACATATATATATATAGATACATACATACATACATACATACACATACACATACACATACACATACACATACACAGACACATATACATATACATATACATATACATATACATGCACATACACATACACATATACATATACATATTATGATATATATATATAAATACATGTATACATATACAAATATATATATATACATACATATATATATATATATCACATTTTAGCGGTGCTTAAAATCCCTACGATTTCTGAACAAGGCCCCAGGCATTTCTCACCTCAGCCGCCAAGCCAGTCGGGCGCGGGGGCCGACTAAAAACTGGCTGCGCGGATGGGTACCTGGCAGCGGTGGGATAGCTGCGTTTTGATGGGTTTTAATTGATTTTTAGTGGGAGATAGAACCAAAAAATAAGTTTCGGTGGTATCCCCAACAGCCGCAACATGTTATTTTACAAATCTTTCTGAAGCGTGCTGCGAAGCCAAGCGCTGGAAACACCTCAGGTGGGTTTCCGTGAGTTAAATCGCCAAAAATCTTGTTGAACCTGACCTGGCTCTGCACCAAGGCTTCCTGGAACCTTCTCCGGAACCTTCTTCGGAACCCTGTTGAACCTGACTTGGCTCTGCACCAAAGCCTCCCGGAACCTTCTCCGGAACCTTCTTCGGAACCCTGTTGAACCTGACTTGGTTCTGCACCAAAGCCTCCCGGAACCTTCTCCGGAACCTTCTTCGGAACCCTGTTGAACCTGACTTGGCTTTGCACCAAAGCCTCCCGGAACCTTCTCTGCAACCTTCTTCGGAACCCTGTTGAACCTGACTTGGCTCTGCACCAAAGCCTCCCGGAACCTTCTCCGGAACCTTCTTCGGAACCCTGTTGAACCTGACTTGGCTCTGCACCAAAGCCTCCCGGAACCTTCTCCGGAACCTTCTTCGGAGCCCTGTTGAACCTGACTTGGCTCTGCACCAAAGCCTCCCGGAACCTTCTCCGGAACCTTCTTCGGAACCCTGTTGAACCTGACTTGGCTCTGCACCAAAGCCTCCCGGAACCTTCTCCGGAACCTTCTTCGGAACCCTGTTGAACCTGACTTGGCTCTGCACCAAAGCCTCCCGGAACCTTCTCCGGAACCTTCTTTGGAACCCTATTCAACTTGACCTGGCTTTGCACCTGGCTCTCCACCAAAGCCTCCCCAGACCTTCTCCGGAACCTTTGGAACCTTCTCCGGAACCTCGTTGAACTTGACCCGGCCTCTGCACCACTGCACACCCGAGCTATTCTAGGCTGAAGACCCCAGTAGCCTACTGTTGGGGAATTAGAATAGCCTTATAAGTTATATAAGAGGGAAATGTATGTGCCTATGTTTAATGGGGATGTAATAACGGTAATTATACGGTACAATGTTTCAAATGGGTTTTAAGAGCTGCTGAATATTGTTTTGAGGTTGGTTGATGGACTTCATAGAGATTTAATGGGATGTATATCAGCCCAAAAAAGATAGAATTTGGCAAAGTCTCCAAGTCTCCAATCCGAAAATTCTGGTTTCTATTGAACCTGGTCCGCATGGAAAACCACTTACTCAGAAGAAAGTCGGAATGGGGTCAACATCCAATCTATGAATGGATGATCAAAAAAAAACTACAACGATATCCTTGAAGTTGATTGGAAAGTGCTGACACTACCATGATTGATTTTAACCCCTGTTACCGTTGGAGTTAGGAAAAGGTGGAGCAACTGAGCCAGCTTTTTCGGAAGTGCCTTGGAGGTACGGAGCGAGAGGCTCCTGCAGGATGTTGCACTAAACCCATTGGTCTCCAACTTTGCAAAGCACATCTAAGTTCTGTTTGGGTGTGGACTTGAATGGATCTCCATCGATAACTTGCCAACAAAAATGCATCACCTGAAACGTGGCATGCTCTGAATGCGGCAATGGATCCCATAGATCCCATAGATCCCATAGACCCCATGGCCTATTGCAGAAGGCCCTCCACTTTCGTACTGCGTCAAGAAATCCTGTAAGGTGTAGTCTTCATGGCGGTTTGGATCCTCCGGCACTCATCTTTTTGGGGTGAAGCTGGTTCCCCTGGTTCCATGGGGCCTTTGGAGCCATTCCCACTACAGAAAAAAATCACTTGCTGAAAATTCCAAGTGGAGCAGGTGAGACGGTGAGAGGTAAAAAGCGGTCCTTTTTACCCGAAAGATTGTTGTCACAGTAGTCCCACCATGCCTGCTGCTGGTCACAGGGGGCCACCAACAACTCTTGCGAGCGACAAGGAGGCTTAACCAACGAACAATAGTAGGCAATGACTCAATGACATATCTGAAGTTTTCCAAGAGGTCTACACATGTGTGTATATGTCCATTATATGTCGCAGCCCTGCTAGGCAAAGCAACCAAATATCCAGGAGCACATCACCAACAGCCACGGTAGCCACCAAGCCATGGAGAGATCAGAAGCATCTTGGCAAACCCTCATTTCTATAGCAACAAAAAGTGGAGCTATATGTATACTCCCCACATTTGAAATTTAGATCATAGTTCCAAAAAATATAAAAGTATTATGCTATACATATCATATATATATATATATACATATGTATATTCATCCCACTATTCTCCACTATTCACCTGTCAGCTTCCCTTTTCTCACCTGCTTCGCTTGCGGGTCCGAGCGCTGCAACGCTTTGATTCTCTCCACCAACTCCGCTTTGGCCATGGCGACGATTTTTCGGCGTCCTCCCCTGCCACTGAAGCCGAAGCACGGAGCCGGAGGCCAGGAAGAAACGAGGGGAACGAGTTGGACTTTGGGGCAGCAGCTGGGAGAAAAAAAGAATGGGAACTTGGGGAATGGACAGCTTGGAGGTTTCCTGAGTCATGGGGGGGGTATCCCTAAATCATCCATTTTAGATTTTCCATTGTACACCATCCGTTTTTGGGGTCCCCAATTCATGGAAACCCCATTTGGATTTTTGGAGGATTCGGTTCCTGTGAGACCATTGGGATGTGACTTATTGTATGCCACAGGACATGAACAGCTATGAAAGGGAAACGGCAAACACCTGAACTGGACTGTTGTCAGCCAGGAATCAAGCAGGCAAGTACATCTCTGCACCAGACGAGTAGGTCTTGCCAATTTGGCACTTTCAAATCACGCCTAGAAATGGCTGGACAACCTTGCTGCGAGGTGGAGACCCAAGCTTTAGACATACGGGTGGAGACTGGATCAAAACCCTGGTATATTTTGGGTCTCATGCCATAACTTGGCAGCTTTGAACATCAATCCCCCCATTCATGGGTACCCATATCATGGAAAATCATTTAGATATCGACCCATACCCATACATCGCAGTGGTTTGGGCCCACTGTTTTCGCACAGCTTCGGTGCCGATCAACTTTGATCAGTCCGTCTGATTGCATACCTCAGTGGCTCCCACCAAGCACAACTGCGGGAGACTGGCTCCGTTCCGTTTTCGCCAATCCCAAGACATTGATGTGGGCTTGTCCTAAAAAGAAGTATCCCAACATCAAGTGGTTGACCATCATTTTCGCTATCAAAACTATCATTTGCGGGTGTACTCTATTTTTGGATAAAGCCTCTTCCGAGGTTGCAGTGGCTAAAAAAGTACCCCCTGCATCTAGCTCTTAAGTGACCCGGAAGATCAAACCATCAATGGCATCATGGGTCACAAGATTTGAGTTGTATTGTCTTTCAAACAACACTGTTTTTTTGAATCCATGATGCCAAGATTGTTTTAATAAATCCATGATTCAAACAACACTTAGCATCAGAAACACAAACCCTTACGCACTTAGCATCAGTAAACCTTGGTTTACAAAGTCAGAGCAAGGACTGTTTGTTTGCTTTTTCTGTGAAATGGTATGAAATGTCTCCGGATGTTGTTTTCCTACCCAAGGTTCGGACCCATTTCAGCAGCGTTGGTGTGCGAAAGAGCCGGAAGCCCTTGGACGTGGGCAACAACGGGTAGATGTCCTGCGGCAGGGAAGCAGACCGCCTTATGTTATTTTTTCCATCATGGTAATGTCCTTTACAACCATATCTTAACAATGATATGTCCCCACAATCGTAAAACAAGGAAGTAAAACAGGTTTGATCCATACCGAACTGTCATATTCATGTATATACACATGTATAAATATATATATATATATATGTATATATAATATATATATATGGGTATGGGTCAATACCTATTAATACCATTTTTAGTGGGATGAACATCCATTTACCAGCTATTTTGATGTTCACCAGGGGTACAAGGTTTTGACCCATCCCCATATATATTATTCATTGTAATTAGATGAACCATGGCCAAAACATGGATTTGTTCATGTGTGGTCCATCCATGCCAAGCGATGCCAGGCGCGTCCTCGAAGAAGTAGTAGACATGACCCACTGCGATCCCCAGGAGGTGATCCTGGCGTGGCTGAACAATGATAGTAGGAATGATATATATATATATCATATACCCTCTGGTTTTTTAACATAGCCATGGAAAATGGCCCATTTATAGATGGTTTACCTATTAAACATGGTGATTTTCCATGGCTATGTTAAATAACCAGATGGTATATATGATAATACTAATAATACTAATAAAAAAATAAAAGTATATGAAAGTAATAATAGTTATTAGGTGGTAATAATCATCTAGAATAGGTTTGTTTTTATTGGTGTTGACGTCATCCCCAAATGGGCCCAAGATATATTTGGTTGGTGGCAAAATGACAGACCCTGACAGTTTTAGAAGTTTAGATGGAACTCCGAGCTTATCATTTCGGATAGGAAAATCCGCTTTCCATCGAATTTGTTTGGGTTTTGTGGTAGTTTTCTGGGGGATATACAATCATGGCCTGATGCCTTATCTTTCCAAACCCAAAAGGCATCTTTGGCACCAATTCCAGCCTCTTCAAGTGAATGCACTTGGCTAGTGCGTCGTTTTTGCCACTTCTTTTCTTTGAAATTCATGGGTTGTGATTCTGTAAACAGAGCAACTTCACTGTGCAAATTGCAAGAGCTTGGCCGTCCCGGCCGTCCTGCACTCCACCTCCCATCAATACTGACATGCCAGCGATCACCTGGCCAAGAGGGAAAAACTATGGACAAGTGCGGGAAATTTCCATCTCACAGCTGCCCGGGCACAAGGCAACTGCTGCCAGTTGATGTTCCAATAGTCAGCAAGCCAGGCACTGGGGTCCCGAGCCCAGGCTAAGTAAGGCGCGCGAACCGTGAAGAAGAACACCTAGCGGCCAGGCTCCCGGGAGGGCTCCCTGATGGTCAGATTCTTGGGACATGGAGAATCTGAGGGAACTTTCAAGGCTCCCAAAGAAAAGGACTGAATCTTTCTCACACGATCTCACACGACCAAGGATCCCAGTCTCCCACAGGGCATTTGGCAATGGTCCTGCCTGCATTCTGGCACTCGAATTCTTTCTACCCCAAACATAGGTCATGAGGTCGATCAAGGACGAACTTACAAAGTACCTCTGGATGTGAAGATGTGGACGGTGGTAGTGAGGGAGTGGCAAATGTGCAATGCACTTCCTTCATCCCACAGCGCATTTTATCGATTCCCCGTTGGGCTCACATGTTGAAGAAGGACGTGAGCAGGAGCAGCATGCCTTCCAGCACATTGGCAGTACACTCGATACCCTCAGTATCCCCTGCCCATGACCCAGTTGACCTATAGCCTGTAGCTTTGAAAGGGTTCTGATCATGGCAAGAGATGGGTATGGATCAAAATGGATGTGTTAATGATGTGTTAATGATGTGTTATAGTATAATCTGTTACCCTCTGGTAATTTAACATAACTATGGAAAATCACAATTTTTCCTGGGAAAATTCACTATAAATGGTGATTTTCCATAGTTATGTTAAATTACCAGAGGGTATAGTTGTGGGTCCATTCCTACCCGATAAAATGGATCCCCAAGCGGCGACCAGGTGACGGTTTTTGTGACGGAAACTCCGACTGAGCCAGGCCCGGCACCTGCACCGCACAAGAGCATCCAGAGGAAATCGGCCGTTTTTCGCTGGAACGAGATCCCTTCCAAGGAAGAACAGTAGTGTACCTTCCAAGATATGGCAAGTTGACAAGTGGTGAAGTGGGGCTCATATGGAGGATTAGTTCCAAGCAAATCATGTTGGGGATGGAATCATGTCAGTCAAATTCATCGGTAGGAGGCATCTGAACTGGTACATTTGAACCTTGGACACTGAAAAAGGTCCGCCCCCGCATCCCCGTGGCTCACCAGGACACAAAGATTCCAAACAAAGGGTAGTCCCAAAGGGCCAAAGAACAAGAAGCACGTCACTAGCCTGGAGGACCCTGACTGGCTTGGGCAGCTCCATCCACCGGTGAAGTCGTTGCGATAATTTTGATGTAGGCATAATGATGTGTGCCGGTGGTGATGTACGGTGCTGCTTGCACTTCTGCTTCGGGGGAAGACGTCAAGATATGTTTCTTGCTCTTTCCATCACAGAATCCAAGATGCACACTCAACAAGTGGCTGTGGAACCATGAACGCCACCATGATGGATGCTAAAATCTGTGGTACATTCCTGTGCCAAACACGGATAAAGACAGAAAGGCACAAGATCTATCCTTCATTCGGGAGTCCCGCATTCCTTCCCCCCACATGACAACCAGTGTTGGCATGGGCCAAAATTTGACACAAGTTTGGACCGAGTTGGGTATTGTAGCCCGTCCAGTCTTTTGGGCATGCATTCAATTTCAGCGCAAAACTTGAATGGCAATTCCATTGGGCAACAGATTTCAACCCCATAAGAATGCAATTAGTTTTAATGGTTTCACCACCAATTTCTTGGGGAATATGTATCCACTCTTGTTGATTCACATCTGTCCTTACAATCCCAAGTGGCCCCAAGTATCCCTCGAATTTCATAGCTGATTTACATCCTGTATTCATATATGATTTCATGAATCATATGTACAAACACACCTTTAAGTTTAAGTGTACAAATATCATACATGTACAGTATGTGCCGTTGTGCCCAATGTTGTTCAATCCTTCCCCTTACTTTGCCCTGGACAGCTGGACAGCCTCCAGATCTGCATCTCATAGATCACCAGCTGCCAACTGAGCAGCAGAGTGCTGGGCGCAAGCAGATCAAGGGCGCAGCCCTGGTCGTGGCCACGGTCAAACATGGCGGATTTGGAGCAATGGAACCATGAAAATACGGATTCTAAATGGAATATGGAATACATATTGGAACCAATTGTTCATTGATTACAACCAATATACGGATTAACGGATTATACTGGATTTGGAAGCAATAAAAATGGCTATAGATGGGGAGATAATGGAGATATATATTATATATATACCGAATTGAATGCAATCATATGGGTTTAAAGTGTCCACCTCATGGGAATCCAAATATAGCGGCAATATAAATCCAAGCGTGAAAATGGATGGCCATCACTCAATATAGGTATCCAACCCAACTTTCAACAGCGATGAGGATCCGAAGCATCCACGGTCCCTGCCAAGCACTGGTGGCGGGTGTCAAGGAGTACCCAACTTTCAACCACAAAACCCACAATTTCTGAAAGTATCTAAGATATAGCGTCTGTATATGGCTGAATTACACTAATTCACAAATCTGAAAAAAAAAAACTCATGTTCGAATAGTTACCCCAATCCTAACTGTCATTTCCGGTGATGTGGCGGTGGGGTCGTTACAATTTACACGGATACATGTGCGACAAATTTATGTGTCTACGTTAATAAATTGAGAGAGGCGGAGAAAGAGAGGGTTGTCATCGAATCCATGAATTTGGGGATACGTATCTATCCAGACAGACCCATTTCCCATCCATTTTGGGGTTGCTATAGGTGACCCATTCCCATTTCGCCAAATCACATCAATTTAAGAATTGCTAATATCTTCTCAATGGTCTCATGATTGAGCAATTCCACTATTTACCACAATTTACTCCAACTACACTCCGACACAAACCATGAGAAAAGCCACCTGGTTCATGGTTGAACTAGTTAGCATAGTTAGCACTTGTATCCTCAACTAATAACCCAATATATACCAACCATCATATCAACTATATATAACTAACTAGCTCACCATATTTATTACTGGTTTGGCTAATATAACCCCAATGTGTTCAATTTGGTAAATCATAGCCCCAATTATTGGATCAAAAGTTAATATGACTATCACCATCAGTACGTAAACTACAATGATTAGTTAGTTGGTTTAACATTAATTAATATAATATATATATACAATATATAATATATTGTGTAGAATATATTATATTACATCATATCAAATTATACTATATTATATCATATTATATTCTATTACAGTATATTGTAGTACATTAATTTAAGTTAAGTTATATTGAATTGAATTAAATTAACTTATATTATATTCTACTATATTATATCATATCATATTATATTATATTATATCATGCTCTACTACATCAAATCAAATTACAGTATATTTTATTGTTTATATCATATTGGATTATACTATATCATAGTAAAATATATTGAATTAAATTGAATTAACTTATATTATATTCTATTATTATATTGAATTGTATTGTATTACATTAATTGAAATCAAATTATATTGTATTAAATTAAATTATCTTATATCGAAATATATTATATTATTTTAGTTTAGTTTAGTTTCGTTTAAATTAATCAAATTATATTGAATTCAATCAAAATATATTTATTTATATTAAATTATACTATATCATATCATATTATATTATATTATATTACATTATCTTATCTAAGACTATATTATATCATGGTATATTAAATTATATCATATTATATTATATCATAGTATAGTATAGTATAGTGTAGTATAGTATAGTATATCATATTATATTCTATTCTATTATATCATATTATAATACATGATATTATATCATATTATATCATATTATATCATATTATATCATATTATATCATATTATATCATATTATATCATATTATATCATATTATATCATATTATATCATATTACATTATATATCATATTATATTATATCATATCATATTGTATGAAGTTAAATTGTACTATGTTATGTCATCTTTTCTTATATCAGATTATATTGGTTTATTTTATCTTTTCTTATATCATATTATATTCTATCAAATTAAACGATATTATATTATATTATATCAAATTATACTGTATCATATTGTATTGTTTCATTTTTATTTTTCTTATATCATATTACAATATATTATATTAAATTATATCATATTGTATTGTGCTATGGCTATTCTTTGATCACTTGGGTTTGTCAACTATGCCTTTTCCACAACATGGCCCCCCACCAAGGTGAGCAGCGCAGATGCAACCGCCAAGCATCGAGTGACCGGGGGTTGTTGCCTGGCAACATTGGTTTTTGCGGGAAGTTTACATGAAACTTCTGGATTTCATGATGGGTTTAGTAGGTTTTATTGGGTTTTACTGGGATTTGATTGGTTCTGAGTTGGTTTGATTGCATGTTTTAATGTCTTGTAATGGGTTTTGTGTCCGGAAATTTATACCTTTAACCAAGTCTAGCAGCCTTTGCTACTTTCAGTCATTTGGTGCCGACGGCACTTCTTTGACCTGTCCGCATCCTGTTCAACATGTTCAACTGTGCATGTGTACTCGCTGGGAACCCCGTTTAGCAACCCAAAAAAAATGCAGAAAGGTCGTCAACCTAAAAATGTTGAAGTCAAGTCGATATTCAATATCCTGGATAAGTGTTTCTATCTATTGGCCTCTATGATCAATCGCTGTTCCTTCACTGGAAAGCGTGCGATGTATGACCCCATGACAGCTGTCAAGCTCATGGCTTCTGCGGGGGCCGCTGGGCAACCAGCACAGCTATGTTTTTTTGTCGTGGCTGTGGGTGTTGGTTGACGTCGGGGAGTGGCAGATGTTAAAAAGACACTGGGCTCAGGAGTCGTGGACAGACCCGCTCCAATATCTTTCGGCGGGTTCGAAGTTCTTCGAAGACGGCAAAAGTTGAGGATATTGAGTATGAATGTCTGATACGATTCTTCTCAAGCATCATTAGCCAAAGACAGAAATTTGAGCAAAAAGAAAGGCAGCACGAACCGATCCTGTTTGGAATGAGAATTCCTCAAAAAAGGACTTCTAGGAATCAAGTAGTTCCATAGCAATGACCTCATGACCTGGGCGTCTTCATCCTGGAACGCATGAAGAGGGCCTTTTTTGACTGTACAACTGCACCACTTTGGAATGCGCTCAGCGATTGATCCGCCCGGTTGGGGCTCAATCAGGATCATTCAAAACCTCAGCGGAGCCATTTTGCACAACTAGACAGTGTCATCTCACATACAGGGTTTTCTGGTAATTACAATGTGGTGCCACATAGTTAGCTAAGTTGGTTTATAAGGAGGCTCAGTAGGGTTTATGATAGATATACCCTATATCAGTATTTGATAGATTCTGATAGATGTGAATGGTGGTTACAAGTTAAGTGTTAACTTATAACTAGCGGGCAGTCGGGTTCCCCGGCCATCTTCAGTATTCTTGGCGTCCGGAAAAGGCGAAAGCCCTGGGAGGTTGACATCAGCGGATACACGTCCTGAACGGGGAAAACATGCTCCGAAGCTTCACCAATAAAAACAGCGAGCTTGCAACGAGCTCCTCGAAGAAGAAGTAGGTATGACCCACCACAAGTCCAAGAAGGTGGTCCTGGAAAACTGGGAGCTTCCAGTTTGTGACCTCAAAGTGCTTTCCAAAAACATCTTGGATATTCTTGGATCATCTTGCAACCCAATAAAGATCAGCCCATCCCTGTCCTGGACGTTACCTCCCATCAGAAGGGATATCCATGAGAGAACCTTAGCGAGGCTAGCAATGTCCTGAAAACTTGGTTTGGGCCGGTCTGGTATACCAGCAGTATACCATTCATCATGTCATTGATGTTGAATGATATTGATGTCTCCCTATAGGTAAAACTTGGGGTTAGCCGCGGTCAGCCCCCCTACTAATCAACCAAGCAGTAGAAAAAGGGATATCCATGAACGAAGTTTCACCCGGCAGGACAAGGCACCCAGGGCAAATATGGCGCGCGAATGGTGAAAAATAGCACCTGGCACCATGTTTGTGATCTGTTTGATTGATTTCTCCTTAAAGTGATGTTCAAAAATCCCCCAGTGATCGCAAACAGCACATGCGATGTTAAATCAACTGGTAGTTTTAAGGATCACATTCGCATGACACCATCTGTAACAACTCGACCTGCATTCTTGCGGTTGGATTCCGCCGGCCCCAGAGATATGTCATGAGGTCAATCAGTGCTCCACTCACAAAGTACCTGGCACTGTGGCACTGCAGGCGTGGAGTCGAACTTTCTTCAACACTCCATAGCAAGATTTTTGTAATTTCATGAAAATTTTCCGTATTTGGTATTTGGTCATCACTGCACAAACGTAGTCTTTACATTTAGTTATTTAGTTGCTGAGTAGTCGCTTCCTTCACACTAGATTGGTTGTTTCCAAAACTCTCGTGAATCTGGATCTCTGTAGGAATCTCAAAATGACAACCAGCTATCCTGGAACTGGCTCATTGATGAGCATGTTGCAAGATGTGTCAAGGAGTTTTCAGGGATAGCGAATGCACTGAGTCGTAGCCATAAGGCACTCAGTGCATCTGCGTTTTTTCCGATCTGATGAGCGTCACGGCGCACTGGCTCCCAAACAAGTAGGTGAGCAACAAAATCATACCTCTCAACTGCAAAGGTGAGTTGCTGCATGTTGTTCTGACAAGAACATGAGCCATGTCAACAAAGTAACGCCTTGCACCGCGCCTGCGCCACAGACCAGCATCCACAGGTACTCGGCCGATTTTCTTTGAAAGGCCACTTCTTCCAGCGAGGAGCAATAGTGTACCTCACAGGGAAGGTCTGCTCCAAAACATCAACTTCCTCTGCAACATTCTGCAACTTTGAGTCACAGATATGCGGAACATCCGAAGATCTCCCCCACTTTTCCATCGCGCACCAAGACCCAGGTGTTCCAGCAGTAGGGCAAGCTGAAGGTGCCCAGGTAAAAGAAGCAGGTCACCAGCCTTTGGGAAAAAAAATGAAGCTGCCATGCCATGGGTTGAATCTCATTGAATCCTCACCAGCCTCCAGAGCTGGAGCTCATAGATGATGAGCTGCCAATTGAGGTACAGAGTGAAAGGTGACACGATCTCCAAGGTGCACAACTGGCGGAAAGGTTGATGAATGCTGGTGGATGTGGGGAAATGGCCACCGGCATCGTTCATGGTGATGGAACCAATCTGGGCAAGGAACCAGAGATGGATCATAGAATCCATGTATATCTTGCGTGGTTTATGAACAGCATAAAGATGCAAGAAATATCATTAATTAACAGTAATTAACAATGAGTGCAATCATGGTCGTTCTGCTTTTTTCACTCCTCCAAAGTATGATTACCATGTGCCCCAGTTGCAAGACTATCGACCATTCTCCCGTCGACATCCCAAAGGGCGCACCACCATCAGAGAAGCGGAAGCAAAGAGTAAGCCACGCGTCACGGGGGGCTGATGCCTGGTAAGACTCCCGTGGTGCGTTCATTCTTCAAAGGGTGTGCAATTTTTTTTCAGAACAGGGGAGATCTTGACTCCATCCTCCAAAAAAAATGCGTTGCTTTGTCACGCCATCTACAAAATCAGAACTGGCAACGGACGTCCAAAAAATGCAGACATTCCACCCGATGATCGCGACGATGCCGGCTGGAACTAGATGTGGATTTCCGCGGTTCATGGCGCCACTTTTGCGGTGGTGGTAGCGTATGAATTGAAATCCTAGGAGGACCCATGAGGGCCCAGAAGCCTAAAATGCTTTGGCTAACCGAAAGGCCCAGCCCTGTAATACTTCGGTTCAAAAGGACGGCTAGGTCTTGGGAAACCTTTCAAAAATCAAGAAGCCGTTCAAAATGTCACTTCAAATATTCATGAACGAAATGCAAATGGTCACAAACGAGATGCTACCCATCTTCAGATCCAACAAATTCGGTGACAGTATATATCCATGATTTTGGTATGTTTCTGCCATTTCTGTGAACATAAAGCTCTTCAAAGCATCCAAATGTTCTGCCATAGTTGGTTTGAATTGTTGCTTCAGAGCTGAATGCGAGCCAGAATTTGCAGCAATGTTTGCTGAAAAATGAAAGATCCATCTAAGATCACCGCCTTCTTGGACGTTTCAGCACATTGATCGATGCTTATTGGCAGAAACAGCACAGGTTGACTCCTCAAACGGAACTATCGCCTGTTAAGACTGGAGTTGCCACATGTTGCCACAAAAAAATACTCCGTTTCATGCCACCTATACTTTCATTCTTCTAGTAAAGCACATGCAGGCCCTGCAAACTTTTGAACAGCACAATCTTCATCGGCCGCGGGCAATCTTGCCTTGAAAACCATTGAAAACCCACCATCCAACGAGGTGTTCAAAGCTTGGATGCTGACGGCTGCGCAAAGCCTTGGGAGGACAGCCACTGCGCACAGCAGCGGAGGGCCTCCGGGCTCTCAGGCAACAAGTTGTGACCAGCCCTGGCGGAGTCGGCTCCAAAATCCCATGGCTTGGCCAAGAATTGGGGTGAATCCTCCAGTTCCAGACCCGGTTGAAGTTCTCAATGGATTGGTTTAAGAGAAAATCTACAGGAAACCCAGGTTCTTACCCCCAAATATAGAGGTTTCTTGAAGAATTTCCCTTCAACCAATTCTTGAAAGTTGGGCAATGACATGTTGAAAGACTTCTTGCTCCGCCTTGCTAACCTCTGGGTTTATGGAAGTGGCATGGGTTCATCCGAATGGTACACGGCCAACACACTCACCCTCCCATCGGAATTGCATGGTGGATTTCTAGCTTGGGCTCTCCCAATAGCACTACGATTCGGAAGTTTAGAGCAATCAAGCATTGCCCATATTCCCGTATTGGCTTGCTCGTATTCAAGCGGGTCATGTTGCTACTCTCATCTATTCGCATGTGCTAATTTTGACTTTACCCACACATTCTCTAATATGTTCTGGGTACATACTTCAATCTGTCCTATTTCGCGCAAGGGTCCATTGGTACTCCGATGGATTGACCTGGAACTTCCAGTAATTTCATACCCCCGATCGATAGAAATACCCCCAAAACGAAACCTTGGTTTACTAAAATCTATATTATATATATATATATATACAGTTTCATATTATACATGTTTATTGGATGTGTATTGCGGGCCCATATGGGTGTATTTCATTTTGGGGTGGTGGGATTATCGCAGTATACCCAAATTATATTCCCATGAAATTCCCTTTTGCCTCATAAATAAACCACTACTGCCACAATTTTTAACCCATATCATCACATTTCCAGTATTGTGGTAAACCCAATGCCATGAATTTTAAATCATCCCCAATATGACTCAATAAATAGGCAGTATAAACCACCCAAATGGTAGTTTGCTTTTGGCCTTGGGTTTATCACATGGAAAACAAATCACCAACCCCGACCAACCCCCAAGACTTGGGGGTGTTCTATTGGTTCAGTGGGTTTTTGCCATTTCCAGTCGGGTTTTTCCCCATCTTCCAAGCCATTTCGGCACCTGAAGACCTGCAGTTGGCCCTTCGGTAGCTGATCCCGCAAAATTTCTCCCGCTCGCACTGGGGTCTGCTGATCTGCATCGCCCTGCAGGATCAACGCTGGCAACGTACCTGGGACGGCCAGGATGGGGACGGGGTGAGATCATATCCCAACTTCTTGGGGTGAATTCATTCTGGTTATAGTCACCAATAACCCTACCCATCCCTTCTCCGGCTGAATTCAGGCAATTCACCAAGCTCAAACTCAGGTGATTTTGAGGTAGTTTTCCCTCCATTAGTTGCCATCTACTGTACCAATTGCTGAGCTCCCTACCCAGCTTGGGCATCTCCTTCTCAATCTGCGACTCAGCCACCATCTCCTGAATCTTCGCCCAGGCCTCCTGGCCCTGCTTCCGGGCAACCTGGGCACTACGGCGCCAGCCCTCGCGCGCGCGCGAGCTCACGCGGCTGCTGGTGCTCATCAGCACCAAGCCCAGCAGCTCTGGCAGATCCAGGGCGGCGGACAAGGCCTGGCATTTTTCGGAAAGGCTGAAGATGCTGGAGATTAGTTGATCTGATTCGTCATGATGTGCATGCCATTGTTGCCATTGGTCAAGTCTCGTGAGATGTTGAAGCACCGGCACCAGGGATTGGTTTGGGCTAAGAGGGTCAAGCCAACAGTCCGTATACAAAAATCATGGTTGTACGCATATGTTGGAAAATAGATAGATGTCATTAGATGTCCATCACCCATCATTGACATCCTCACATGATACCATGGCATGTTGCTCTGCTGACTCTGCTGAATTTTCTTACGCCAGGGAACAATCATGCCACCCAGAGAGTGGCCCAACAGCACGACACGCTGCAGCTGCAAATGCTGCACGAGGTCAATGATATCATGACCTAAAAAATTCCAAGCCACGGCAAGATATTTCCCAAGTCTGCCATCACTTGGAGATTGGCCAAACTGACAGCTTGCTCAGCTTTGGTTGGATTTGGTGTTTCGGATCAAATCAATTTCCCAAGGGTCACAATGGCCATAAATTAATGTTCCCATAAGCACCCAGTGGATTGCCATTTCCATATGAGGCCAGGGGTGGGCAGGTCATCTTCAGTAAACGTAAACCGCGCATAGCCATGGCAATTTCCACGTAGTTTGACCTAGATCCTCTGGTAATCAAACATGGCAATCGAAACTCCCCCATTCTGTGGGAAAAACTCATTTGTGGGTGTTGTTCCTTTGCCAGACTAAATCATCCAGAGGGTAAACCCATATTGCTATGGGTAAAAATGAAAGGCCCAAAAAATGCTGGTAATTCTAGAAAGTCCAATTTTGCGGGTCCATCGGGACCCCATGTGACAAACCGATCCCCATGTTTGCTCACAGACAAAACATAAGCCATGCAATAAACCCATCTGCAATCCCAACAAAAACTGGTTGCTTTCAATGGGAATCACCCATGGAATCACCCATTGAAACCTGGTCGGTTTTCACCCCCTTGTGAGTGCCATCTGGCAAACCCCTCGATTTGCCTTGCCAAAACCCGAGAAAACCCTCCAATTTCAAATGTCAAAGACATCTTATTAAGATTCCCTCCAATATCAAGTTGTATGGGGGTGGGAATTTTGATTCCATTCCATGTTATGTGTATGTATGTATATATATATATCATATATCCTGTTGATATCCCCTTGATCATGTTGAAATCATGATCATGTATGCTGTTTTAATTCACACCAGAAAAGAGTTGTGGGCGAACCAGAATATTCTCACTATGCCCAAATCATACCACCCATTGTTGTTGGTTGAATCCCTATTTCTTCATACTTAAACCACCATGATTGGATAAAAACATCCCATTAAATTATATTAAATCCCCATGAAAAACCATTCACTTCCGATTAAATCCTATGGATCCCCATGAATCGACCGCTGTCTCGTGTTCCAATTCACCCAGGCACCAAACTGCTCCAGCTCTAGACCTTCAACTCGTGGCTCACTGCCACCGTGCCCCGGCACATCGATGCGCACATTTCTGAAGTCTGAGAAGTTCTGCCAAATGCCTTCCCAATAGTCCAAGCTCATGGACAGACCATGTATCCTGGCAGCGGTTGCTGCTGGAATTGGAAGCGTGAAGAAAATCCATCTCTACATAGCCTCTGGTAATCTAACATAGCTATGGAGAACCATCGTCTTCAATAGGTATTCAAATCATCTCACATGGGTCATTTTCCATAGCTATGTTAGATTCCCAAAGGGCAAGCTTTCAATATTAGGTCTTTGTTGTTAGATGTTGTTAGGTCTTTGTTGAACAGATCTGTATATCCCAGCTGCCATACTGAGGATCTATCGCTGCACTCCCATCCATTTTTCTCGGGTCCAGATCAGGGTCGTGCCAGCAGGTGTCCCACAATCAGCGTAATTCAAGACTTGACCTTGGTCCAGCTCACAATTGTCTATGGGATACAGGATATCGGTGTGTTGAAAATAGCGCAAGAAAATCCAGTGGCTGATCAGTCTTTTACAACTGGGCATTGAATTGCCATTAAAATATCATTGTCATTCTCTTTCCAAAGGGTCTTGAATCATGAATTGCCATGTTGGGGCCCCCATTTTTCGACACAAACCCATGGAGTTTCCTAACAGGCCCTGCAAAGCCTGGGCTCTTCATAGTGGACCTGGCTCCTTGATCTTCACCATTCACCACTTAAGTCACTTAAACACGCCAGAATTTCAGCCAAGATACCATGCCTGCTTTTGAAGTGTTTTCGCATCGCCATGAACTGTCCCAGGCTGGGGTTCATCCACACAAAAGGTCTGCTTGGTTTGAGATGGTTTTAGGGGTCAAACAAGACCAAACTCTGCAAAAGAGCATAAAGTTTGAGGCCATACAATACACTCAATACACACTATGCAGTCTCAGCAATCTGCTGCTCTCAGTTTCGCGGTGTTCTCCATCCAGATCTTGCAAAGCTTCCACCTTTGACTTCAAGCCCAAGCGGCTGACATCGCACCAAGTCTGTGACCTTAACCAATCCTTGGGTTTCCTCGGAAATAGACTCACCTTTGAGGTCTCGTGTCACCAATTTGGGGTTGTCCCCATTCGCAGGTTGGCTTCAGGAAATATCTGAGTTACTAGACTTCACTCATCTGCGAGGATAGTCATCAAACTGCATGGTCAAACTGTCCTTATATCGTCAGAAAGTCAGTATACAGTAGGAAATTGATAGGATTCAACTGTTGAATTCTCTCAAGAAATTCCGCGTGCACACGCAGCCCGGATTTTCCGCCACTTTCTCATGTGCGGCGGCTGACTTGTCGAGGATCCACCGCAACAGCTCCGTCCTAGCGCTGGGGAAATGGGATACCCCAGGAATTTGGTCATTGTCAAACTAACGAAGCATCCAAATTTGAGAGGTAGGTTTCACTTTGAACCAATTTTGAGTGTTTTCCAATTGTTCATTGATCCATTCTGCTGTTCAGCATGGTTTCCAAAGTGCTCGGTTCTCCAAGCTCCTCTTCCGCTGCTCTCTTCTTTTCCTGGCGCTGTGAGCGGAGGAGATATGACCCTTTTTTAGGGTGCCACTGGACTCACCTATTTGGTCAGCTGATTTGGAGGACAGATTGAGACCCCCTACTTGCATCAGAACAGGAACAGATTGGACTGTCTCCTTCTTCTTCTCTTTCTTTTCAGCCTTCTGTTCCTGGCAGACTCACTAAACAGCGACTCAGATTTCACCCTCTGCAAGGCCAGAGTTGCAGGATGGACTGATCAGCCATTAAAGTTCCCCAAAAACCACTGCTGCCTTCTCTTTCTTGTCCTTATTCTTCTCCTCCTTCTTTTCCTTCTTCTCCTTCTTGTCCTTGCTATGGATCACCTTCTGTGCCCACTCCTTGGCTACAAGCAGGAAAGCCCAAGAACAAACGCTTTGCTCTTCGTGGGGTATAGTTGGTGTAGTTAGTTTTGAAGATCCTCATGAATGATACCATTGGGTCAGCGGGATAATTGCAGTACTTGTCATTGGGTTTACCATGGTTTACTCCACATTCCTAAAGTTCGCCAAGGGACCGTGTTGATGGAGTTCGGCAAATTCTGCTCCACGAAGGTCGCCATAAATTCCTTGCCGGCACTCAGGACAGCTTCAGGCGAGACCCGGCGTAGAACGCAGTACTCCTGGCCCCAACGCAGAACGCAGATGCAGATGGTGCGGGAAGGCACACCCAATGGACCAACTCAGATGGCCTTCATAAAAAAAAACACGTCTGATTTATTCTGATTTTCCCCAAAGGATGGGGACTCCATGGCAGTTCTCTGGAAACTCCATGGCTGTCCGTTCGCCTGGTAAGCTGCTGACCACTGCTTGTCGTACTTCAAGCCCTTCAGCAAGAGCTTCCGGAGCTTCTCCTCATCCTGGCCGTAGATGTCTCAAGACTGGATGAAACGTCGCAGACGACAGAAGAATGAAGGGGTCCCATATCCATATTGCCACTCATATTCATGTGGATATATAAAAGAATCACCATATCCATATTCATGTGGATATCCAGAATGAATATGGTTCAAAGTCCAAAAAAATAGGAATCACGGATATTTGAACCTGAATATATACTATGACATACTATGACTATATGAATACCATTTTAGGCCCACTATGGGCCCAATACCTCTGAGTCAAACCCATCAGATGGACCTCGAAGTCGATCTGCCGCCTCAGCACCTGTTTTGCCACATCGGCCGCACGCGTGGCCGCCTGGGGGATCTGGGAAGTCTGCCTCGAAAAGGACCCAGACAACCACAAAATCCCTTCTCAATCAGCCATAAACAAACTCCCAAAAATTTTCAACGGAGCAAAACTGTGCTTGAATAGAAACACTATGTCACTATGTCAACTTAATCATAAATCCCCTTTTTGAATCACCTATAAATCACCCAAGCTCGGTCCCTTGGATCATGGCCTCCACGCGTTTGGAGATCAGGGCCTTGGGATCCGGCGCCGGCAGCGGCGTCACCACCGGTGGCACCGGGCGGCCCAGGCCAAAGGGCAAGGTGCCCACGGAGCTGCCTGGGACTCCGACATGTTAAGAAGATTTTGAACATGATGATGATGATTTTGAAGATTTTGAACATGACACATTTTGTTAATTGTTGATGATGATGTGAATGTGTGGCTTTTCAGGGTCTGATTTTGTTTCTCGTACCAATTTCTGTGACCAATCATCGCAATGTTTAGACTTATGAAGAAAGGACTTCGAAAAAAGGAACCTCTTGGGACCTTCCAGCAGCCCACCTGCAGTCTTCGCTCCCATGGCTGAAGTTTGTTGGGAGATCTGCGCAATCCGCGCCACCTGTGGCAGCTGGATAAATTCACAAAGGGAAATGGCTCCAAATGATCGGATTCTCCCTGAAAAAAATGGTAGAAGGGGGAAGCTAGGACAAGACAGGTTGTAGGTCAGGTGGGAGGCTGTTATGTTTTTGTTCAATATTGTAAATCTAAATGTTTGACTGTTTCTTTTTGATTATCTTGCTAAATGTTTGTTGAGGTTGATGTAATAATAATGTTTGGTTTGGATGAGGGTAGGTTTTGTTGAGGGTGTTTTGGCTGTTATGGTTTTTATGTTGTTGTTCAATGTGTGTTCCTTGGTTTTGATGATTTACTGGGACATTGTTAGGGGTGGTTTAGGGTCTTAACTTTCACTGTTGATGTTTGGATTGAATGGGGGTAGGATTTGTTTAGGCTGTTGGGGTTTTATGTTTGGATTGAGATTTCATATGCCTAACATTCCAGTTTCATCATCTCCATTTCTCACAACTTTCGGTTTTTCCTTTCCCTTCAGTTTGGTTTGATGCTTGATGCTTTCTTCGTGCCTTTTGACCTGATATTTGTTTATGATACTTCCGCACACGGGACATTCAGTCTTCAATTCATTAGTGTCTTTCTTTTCCTCTGTTGTTTGTTCCTTTCTTCTTTGATGATACTGTATGGCATACTGTCTTAATTTGTCCCTGTTTTTCTCTCTGTATCGTTGCTTTGCTTCTAAACAGTTTTTACACTGCTTACATTCATCTCTGTAATAGTTTAACGGTTGAAAGACTTTACATTTAGAACACTGCTTTTTGTCAGTCATTATACCTCTACAAGTTTAAGGGGTTATGTCTTTAAGGGGGTTTTAGGGTGGATTATTTCATAATATATTTTGTTAAGATATTATGAATTAATCTTTTATGCTTTCCATTCACCTATTCCATCCCACCAGTGTTCAATTACTCTCATTTGTGATAAGCAGGGATTGTTTGTATCGTTTAGTTCATCCATCGCTATTGATAAAAGGGTCATATTAACACTCATACAAAAACACCCACCTCTTCTATTCAATTCTTTTCCGCATTGTATGATTATATCTTTATTGGTGAGGTTTTCATACATTCGTTTGATGATGTCAAGTTGTTTGTGTATAAATATTTTAGACCGTTCAACATTACTTTCACTAACAACTCTATCAAGCACAGATTTCCAAAATCAAAGTCTTCACGTGGTGGTAAGGGATGACATTTTACAAAGTCTCTAATCTCTTCATCTTCTTTTTCTATTGCTTTTCTTTCCCAGTCATCGTCCTCGCTTTCACTACCGAAGTCAGCATATATACCGATATTATCTCTATCTATAACCTGAATTTTTGCTTTATTCATTTTCTCTTACTACAGATAGTTATTTTTTCTTTAAGTATTTACCACTTTTTGTAGGTGCTCTTTTATTTCTTCTATGTTCAAATATTTCTCATAACCGTTGAACAGTTCTTCGGTGTATTCACACAAAAATATTTACAAAATGTCATTTACCTGAAACTCCCTATTTCTGAATGTATAAGTCCAATCGTTTTGAGGAAACCACCACTCACGCTTGTTTTTACAATACTTCATATATGTAAGGTCGTGAAAGTTTTTAAGGAAGTGATAGGTAGTTTTCCACTCCCTTTTCACAAAAGACTTAATCGCCATTAAGAACAGTTTGTCGTGTTTGAATTCTTGCTTGAGTTTGAATGTATCCATTAAAACATCAATTTCTCTTTTCATTTGCCGAGTGTTTGTTCGGTTCGTGTTGGATAATTAAATAGGTGATTTCTCCATCCTTGTTTTAAAGAAATAGATTGTCTTTTCTACTCTCGTCAGTTTTTTATCATTAAAATAGTCAAAATGATAATTGAAATCTATGTATCTACGCTCTCTATCGTTTAAGTCTTTACATTTTGAACAGTGAAGGTTGTAATCACATATCTCATCACAAATTCCAGCGGGAAAAATGTTGTTTAGTAAAACCTTTAGGTTAGTCATTTCTTTTTTACAACATCCACAGTTTTTATAAGTAAATAGCATCCTCTTACTATATTTAGATAATTTATCTTTAAGTAGTTTTTGGGGGCTCGTTCAGTTTTCGGGTTCGGGTTGGTTTTTATTTTCCCTTTCCTCCTCTTCCAGTTCCTTTATAACCATATCTATTTCACTCATTCCTTCGTTGGGGTCTTGTCCATTGCGGAGGTGTCTTAACCTCTCAAAATCCTTCACTTTGTGTCTTTCATTGGGTGGGAGGGTTTTGAGATGTTCCTTCAACTCTGTCAGGTCAAAGTATGTGTCGTGTTCTTCATCCTCATTTTCCAAAAACATTTCCATTCGTTGCTTTTCCATTTCCAAAAGTGTGTTTTCCATTTGTCGGAATTTTATTTGTTTCTTGCCACACTTTCCACAAACATTCACGAAGGTTTTTAACAAATAATTCCAACTAGGTTTTTTGTAATCACCATTGTTTAAGGTGATACATTCGCTCATAATACGACATCCACAGTCAAATTTAGTCATCTTACTTATTCTTACTATATATAGGTATTTTTTCTTTAAGTATATTTTTTATTGCTGATAATTTTAAAAATCTAATATTATAATATATGGCAAGGAGACTATCAAGAGATGACATCATAAGCAATGTCTATTACAATCTTGAAACGGGCTTCGGCTCAATCAATGAGACCCTCAAGAAAGCCAAGGAACAAGACCAGTCCATCAACAGGGTGGATGTAGAAAACTTTATGAGGAAACAGCCCAACAAACAGATTAGAAAATACAGGGGTTCAAACTCCTACACCGCACCCTTCGCAAGGTTTGAATTCCAGATTGACATAATGGATATGAAACCCCTTACCAAAGAACCAGAGACGAAAATTCCAATCAAGAATGATGAACCAAGATATGCGATGGTTGTTATTGACATCTTCAGCAAGTTGGCTAATGTTGTCCCTATGAAAGAAAAGTCAGGAACAAATGCCCTGTCGGCACTGAGAGAGAGTTTCAACAAAATGGGTTTTCCGATGTCCGTTTATAGTGATAATGACCGTGCCTTCCAAGCAGGGGTAAAAGACTTTTTTGAGAAAGAAGGCATCACTCACGTCGTCACCCTAACTCACGCTAATGTTGTGGAGCGTTTCATAAGGACAATGAAAAATATGATACACGACAGGGTCAGGTTTAATCGTGGTAGTTGGACTGTTATGTTGTCCAAAGCATTGGATAAATACAATAACACCGTCCATTCATCCACGAAAATGAAACCCAAGGATGCCCACGACGACAAGAAACATATGGACGTCAGGGTGAATTTGACAAGGAGGGAAAAGAACACTCGCAAATATCCAGAGGTGAAAGTGAATGATATGGTCAAGGTCTTTGAGAAGAAAAGAAACAACTACACCGAGAGGAAGGAGTACAACTCAAAATGGAGCAATCAATCCTACAAAATCGTCAAGATAGAATACGATGATGTTGGAAACAGAACCTTCAAACTGGAAGGATTGAACAAACCGTATTTGAGACACGAGATTTTGAAAGTATAAAAAATTATCTATAATATTAATATATGACAGAGGTAGTCGTAAAAGAGATTGATAATGAAGAACCAAAGGAAGAAACAATACCAGAGCCAATACAGGAAGAAGCACCGAAGGAAGAGGAGAAACCAGAAGAAATAATTGAACCATCCGTTGAAGAGAAACCACAACCAGCGCCAAAGCCCAAAAGGGTAAGACCGTCAAGGGCAAAACCACCTTTTGACCCAGAGGCATTCAAAAGCGACCTTGTAAAACAAATAAAGGAAGAACTACAAAGTGCGATGTCCGCCAGAGACACCTACAACAAAGCCAAAGAGGAAAAGAACAAAGCGACGAGAGAGAAATTGAAATCTTTAGCATCAAAAGTTTTATAAAGTATTATATATATAAATGAACTGTCAGATTACAAGATTGAACAAAAACATAACAGCCTCCCACCTGACCTACAACCTGTCTTGTCCTAGCTTCCCCCTTCTACCATTTTTTTTCCCTGGCTTTTTGCAGGAAAACTGCAGAAGAGGATAGTGATTTTGTTACTTCCAACATCAATTGCAATCATTGGCTTCCCGCTTTTCTTCGGGTGGAAAGATTTCATGAAATTCTCTCAAATGGCCCTTTTGAAGCTACTGTTTCTGTCTTGTGGATGCGATACCTGAGCACGATCTATGGCAAATAAGGCCCCCATGGCAGGACAGAGCCCAAATCTGAGCTTGTTCACTGACGAGGTATCCACTGGCGGAGCGTTGCTTGCAGGGGCTCCTGAGCGATTCCCTAACCTTTCGAAGTGAGGGTGCATGTTTGCTGTGTCAAGCCTTTAAGGCCCCTTTGGACCTCAACACTTTGAACCCAACATTCCATGTTTCAAAACCTACAGTAACTTTGTCGACCAAAGATCGCCGTTTTTGGAGGGTACTATCCATCTTATCAACAGTTTTGAAGCCCACATGAATGGTAAACATTGCTAGTAACCACGGTATATAGATTTACAGTACATGTCTACATACCACACCACAGAGACATAAATCCCATCTGATTCCAGGTGTCCTGTTCGTTCTTCCTCAGGTGCCATTAGACCCTCCTCAATCAGCAGCGTCTTCACCGGTTTGTGCTGGACTGAGTCTCCAATTCCTCGGCGTGACTCGAAACCCCTGGAGGATTGGATTTCAATTCATGATTTCTTCCGAAGTTCCAAGTCCAAGCTTGGGCTCGGCAAGTTGTGTATTTCTCATCTTACGTATCGAACCTGCTTCGTTTCGAGTGCAGGCGTTCCGTCAAGCAACGATAGGCATAGAGGTTGCCACTGATGGTGTGAAGTGTGACCTCCTTGCCACTCACTCGGTACACACCTCAGCCAGCTTGGTCAGCATAGCTTCGACCACTGAAGATCAACCAACGGTGAGCCCAATATGCTTACCCATCATACCTGCGATGAATGCAACATTATACAAATATACAATGTATATGTATATACTGTATATACTGTATATGTAATTATAGATATAAAACCCTGATAGCATAGTTTAACACGACATGTGGAGGTCTGCTGTACCAAAAGCAAGGACACCTTTCCGCAGTCGTCAAGTCGCCATGGCCGATCTTCTGCACCATGGAGCGCATGTCAGGGCTCAAGGGGGTTAGGGCTTCCTTCATCAAGAGATCAATCAGATTGTCCACATCCCCTGAGCTGCGAGCTGCATGAGCCGCATGTGCTGCAGAAGATGTCTCGAATTTGGGAATCAGGACATACTTGGAATATCATTTTCTGCATATACCAGTGAAATGACTGAAATGGTTCACGAAAGCTGGGTATGGGTGAAAAATGACAAAAATTTTGGATAGACCATGATAGACCCAAAAAGTTGATGTCCGGTCAATGATGAAAATGAGCGTCTCAACCGATGGATCCAGAAGCCAAAAGGAGATGTGTCACCGTGTCACCTATGATCCTCTAGGGCTACGAACATCCACAACAACCAGTTCTTTTCGGTGTTGGAAATATACAAGAATGATACCACAGGAATGGGTTTTTGGGCCGATGAAAATCCACGACAACCAGCTGTTTGGGGATTTGGGGGTGTTCTTAGTTGAAAAAAAAGGAATGAACATAACAATGTCACAATTCAAAATCACATGCGACATGTTTCTTGGGATGAGGGACCGGGCTACCAGGCTACCTACCCAGCCTTCAGGTGACTCCGCGCTTGGAAGATCACCTGCAGCGCAGGGGATCCAGTTTCCAACTCATGCATCATGCAATGGGTTGGAAAACCATGGTTCAATGAGTTCAATGAGTTCAATGAGTTCAATGGGTCACTGTGTACATGTTCTTTCTCATCCCAACAATAGTGGTGCCCAAAAAGACAATGAATTACAGGATTTGAGAAGGAAATATGTTTTTTAGGCCTTTCAAAGTTTCAGAAACACTAGATCCAAGATCCATCCATTGTTGTCATATTGTTGTACCTACCATATCCCAATGATGGGTGAAATCCCCCAAATCCAGTCCCAATGTGCTTCTTTAGTCCCAATGTTTTACTGCTTGAATCGGTTGAATCAACCCCCACTATTTTGCTAGTTCCAATTCTGTACTGGTTATCAACTGGATGTGGGTCAATACCTATAGATACATTTTTAGTGGGATGAACATCCATTTACCAGCTATTTTGGGGTTCACTAGGTACCAGGGTTTTGACCCATCCCCAACTATCTTCATCTCAGATATCCTGGCTGGTTCGATCTCCCCTTTCTTTCGGAATCACCGTCCATTGCACGTGGCCCCTCCGAAACGGCACCTTTCGGTGAGGCGGCCCCAGGCGGCGGCGGCGGCAAGGGCGGCAAGCCGCCCGACCTCACATTTCCATCCAAGGGATCGCCAGGTCGAAGGGATCGAAACACATCTGGAAGCCCATTCAATCTCCTGGTTTTGAGAATAAGTTTCTATATCCTCAAAACATTCATATAAAAGTGGCTACTAATGGATCGTTGACTACATCTAACTACTGGGTCAACTACTGACAATACGGGTTACGTGTGGCTTCCTTGTACCCCAATTTTTCTTTAGGAATGATGTTCGATTCACAATGTCACCATCCCCAATGACTAACCAGAGTAGGGGGATATTTACCTCATAAATATTCAATATGAGGGGAAGTTTGTATCCCATGCCATTGAATTCCCACCTCATCCATAAACCACTGTTGAATCACTATTGTTGGACATTCCACATTTAAGTGGCTGTTCTATTAGGTATACATGCTCCTATCCAATAATGAATCCTACAGAATGTGGATTCTACCCCTACTACTCCACGAGCGGGCCGTTCCATTGATGCCTTGGTAGAGTTTGTTGAATGTTGATAATCCATCAAGTCCATAAAAGAGTAGTGGGATTCCGATGTTTTTTTTTTTCCTTCACGGCGCAGAGAAGCTCACGCTGCGGCCAGGATGCGGGATGAATTCACAAAGCATCTAAACATGCAAATCACCAAATGTCACCCAGCGAAGTCCTTTCCAAAGTGGATAGTGGATTCCGATGTATATATATACATATATATATACGTACCCTCATTACATCACTTATATTGTATACATATTGTATTCCTGGGTAGTGTCTTATTTTCTCTGTCAGAGCAGTCTTAAAACAACCTGTCGATTTAGTGAGAACTTGGCTCATTATCTCGGTTGCGCTCTGGTAATTTAGCATAGCTATGGACAATCACAATATTTAGCTAAACCCTCTATATAAATGGCTTGTTTTCCCCAAAAGAGCATCTTAAATTTATTGGTAGTTTGATGATAAATATGATAAGTCTCAGTATAAATATTCCATAATCTTCCCATGATATCCCCCAAAAAAAAAGTCCCATGGATAAATCAAGAACTATAGCCCCAATTGGTTCATTAATCCCATGGCACCAAGGCGCACGGCAGCCAAGCGAACAGAGCCTGTCGCGTCCACCTGCGGATCATAACAAATTGGATTGGAAAAATGGGAGAATTGGAATCCAAGAATCTTGAAAAAGAAAAACATCTTGCAAATTTCGGAGGGAACATTCGTAAACGCCTGAAAATCCTGTCCAAATCTTTCGGAGGTTCGATTTTCCACGGCAATTCAGAAGTTCCTGGGTCGCTTTCTGCTCACCTTTCGAGGGGTGGAAGACATTTCGGTCATGGCCGTCATGGCCGTCATGGCAGACTGTAATAAAATGGGGCACCGATGGACCCACGAAGCTGTGTTTGTTGCATTTATATAACCAGTGTACTGGTTGGTTCATCGGGATTCCCATCATAGATCATAGTAATCATAGTCATCCCCAATCAAGAAGGCAGTTTGTAGGCATTGTAGGCACAAAAAAAGCTAGGAAAACCAGGATAACTATACCCTCTGGTAAACTAACATAGCTATGGAAAATCACCATGTTTAATGGGAAAATCCACTATGAATGGCCATGTTTAATAGCTACATTAAATTACCAGAGGGTAAATGAAGTGGATCAACTGGGTACTGCTCATCTCCTCCTATCCCCATGATATATCCCCATGATATCCTCAGCCGTTTCACTGGGACGTCGTCACCTCTAGCCAGCGACCAGTGCGGCGCAGCAAGCTCAGCAGGGTGTCTCGCCAAAGGCAGTGTGGTGGCAGATAGATGGAGCTTCCCTGGCAGATTTCTATGGATCGTTTTTCAGGGAAGATCTGCAGGAAACGCCATGGGTTTTTACCAAGAAATATGTGGTTTTTACCAATAAATATGTATCTGAGTGTATCTGAGTACTGAGCCTTTATTGATTTGCTTTCCTCTCAAAGAATTCAGTATAGGACGATAGGTATGGTATCGACTCGAAAGGACCATCACAATCCACCAATTTTGGACCTTGGCTTCAGGACACTCTATTAAAGTGCAAGATCTGTTCTTGACAGTGAATCCACAAAAAGGAAGTCAAAAACCCTCCTCAGTTTCGGTTTTGCGTCCCAGGCCTAAATTCATTTCACCTTAGGCCCAACGACTGTCACCACCAAAGCACCTCTACCAGCCACTCCAGCACCACATCTGCCACTTTTGATGGGCTGTCCACTTGCAGCCAATCGCCTTGTACGGCAGTTTTTGGGGGTGCCTTTCCACTGCATTTGCGTGGATTTCTGGCCCGAGCAAGCCCATTTGTACATGGCTATAAATCATAATTCTAGGGGAAAACAAACAACTTACCGGGGTGATATTTGCATGTTTTTTCCCAGCTGCCATACAGTAACCCCAATCGGTTGCCATGCTGGTATATTTTCCGCCCAAAATTCCAAAATTAAACCCAGCTAAGTTGTGAAATCTAAGTTAGAAACTTATAAATAAGTATCTGACCCAATGTAAGTTGGAAACAGCTTCCAACCCCTAAGTTGATTTTAAAAATAAACACTCGCAACTGCAACCGGCTCGGCTCGTGGATCATCCGATCGCCTGGTCCATCCTCGTTCTGCGGAAACAGCGGCAGAAGCAAGGCCTGAAGAAAACAACTGCTGATGGGATTACTTACTATATATATATATATGATATATGATATATGATATATTATACATTATATATTATATATTATATATTATATATTATATATTAAGGTATATTGTATAGTATATATCATATATATTATATATAATATTATATATATAGTATAGTATTAGTATTAGTAATAGTAATAGTAATAGTGATAGTGATAGTGGTAGTAATAGTAATAGTAATAGTAATGTATAGAGATATAGATATATAGATAGATAGATAGATAGCTAGCTAGCTAGATAGCTAGATAGCTAGATAGCTAGATAGCTAGATAGCTAGATGGATAGATGGATAGATGGATAGATGGATAGATGGATAGATCGATAGATAGATAGAATAGATAGAATAGATAGAATAGATAGAATAGATAGAATAGATAGAATAGCTAGAATAGATAGAATAGATAGAATAGATAGAACAGATAGGATAGATAGGATAGATAGGTAGATAGGATAGATAGATAGATAGAATAGGATAGAATAGGATAGAATAGGATAGAATAGGATAGAATAGGATAGAATAGGATAGAATAGGATAGAATAGGATAGAATAGGATAGAATAGGATAAATAGAAAGATAGATAGAAAGATAGATAGAAAGATAGATAGATAGAATAGATAGAATAGATAGAATAGATAGAATAGGATAGATAGATAGAATAGGATAGGATAGATAGATAGAATAGGATAGATAGATATAGGATAGATAGATAGAATAGGATAGATAGATAGAATAGGATAGGATAGGATAGAATAGAATAGAATAGCATAGCATAGAATAGAATAGAGTAGAGTAGAATAGAATAGAATAGATAGAATGATTGATAGATAGATAGATAGGTAGATAGGTAGATAGAGAGATCGATAGATTAAATAGCTAGATAGATAGATAGATTAAATAGATAGATAGATTAAATAGATAGATAGATTAAATAGATAGATTAAATAGACAGATAGATTAAATAGACAGATAGATTAAATAGATAGATAGATTAAATAGATAGATAGATTAAATAGATAGATAGATGAAATAGGTAGATAGATTAAATGGATAGATAGATTAAATAGATAGATAGATTAAATAGATAGATGGATTAAATAGATAGATAGATTAAATAGATAGATAGGTTAAATAGATAGATAGATTTATTAGATAGATAGATCAATTAGATAGATAGATTAATTAGATAGATAGATTAATTAGATAGATAGAATAATCAGATAGATAGATTAATTAGATAGATAGATTAATTAGATAGATAGATTAATTAGATAGATAGATTAATTAAATAGATAGATTAATTAGATAGATAGATTAATTAGATAGATAGATTAATTCGATAGATAGATTAATTAGATGGATAGATTAGATGGATAGATTAATTAGATGGATAGATTAATTAGAGAGATAGATTAATTAGAGAGATAGATTCATTAGAGAGATAGATTCATTAGAGAGATAGATTCATTAGAGAGATAGATTCATTAGAGAGATAGATTCATTAGATAGATAGATTAAATTAGATAGATAGATTAAATTAGATAGATAGATTAATTAGATAAATAGATTAATTAGATAGATAGATTAATTAGATAGATAGATTAATTAGATAGATAGATTAATTAGATAGATAGATTAGATAGATTAGATAGATAGATAGATAGATAAGATAGATAGATTAGATAGATTAGATTAGATAGATTTAGATAGATAGATAGATAGATAGTAGATAGATAGATAGATTAGATTATAGATTATAGATTAGATAGATTAGATAGATTTAGATTAGATAGATAGATAGATAGATTAGATTAGATAGATAGTTAGATAGATAGATAGATAGATAGATTAGATAGATAGATTAGATAGATAGATAGATAGATAGATTAGTAGATAGATAGATTAGATTAGATAGATAGATAGATAGATAGATTAGATAGATAGATTAGATTAGATTAGATTAGATTAGATTAGAGTAGATTAGATAGATAGATAGATAGATAGATAGATAGATTAGATAGATTAGAGTAGATTAGATAGATAGATAGATTAAGATAGATAGATAGATAGATAGCTAGATAGCTAGATATAGATAAGATAGATAAGATAGATAGATAGATTAGATAGATAGATAGATAGATAGATTAGATAGATCAGATATAGATTAGATATAGATTAGATATAGATTAGATATAGATAGATACTATAGATATAGATTAGATAGATTAGATAGATTAGATAGATTAGATAGATTAGATAGATTAGATAGATTAGATAGATTAGATAGATTAGATATAGATCAGATAGATAGATTTAGATTAGATAGATTAGATAGATAGATTAGATAGATAGATAGAAGATACAGATTAGATAGATTAGATAGATTAGATAGATTAGATAGATTAGATAGATTAGATAGATTAGATAGATTAGATAGATTAGATAGATTAGATAGATTGGATAGATTAGATGGATTAGATGGATTAGATAGATTAGATAGATTAGATAGATTAGATAGATTAGATAGATTAGATAGGTAGATAGATAGATGGATGGATGGATAGATAGATAGATAGATAATTAGATAGACAGACAGACAGACAGACAGATAGATAGATAGGTAGGTAGTTAGGTAGGTAGACAAATATATATATATATATTAATGTTTTATAAGTTATATGTATGTCTTGATTGTATCTTAATTACCCTCCGGTAATCAAGCGTGGCAATGGGTAATCCCGAAAAAATGCAGGTTTTAGCGGTAAAATCAGCTATAAGTACTAGATTTTCCATTGCCATGTTTGATTACCGAAGGGTACAGAGTGTATATCTTGATTATGATCATAAGATCATGATAGGATGAAAAACGTTATGAAGGTTTAAAGCTGATAAACCAACCAATCATTAACATAGAAACTAGGATTTTTATGGATTTTTTTATAAAAAAAAGAACAACAAATGGGCAACGAATGGGTATCTACTTAACGGATGGGCAGCCAAATCAGCTTCTTGCGTCAGGGCGATCCAATGGATTTCCTAATGACAAATTGTCACCGTTCACCACCATGGCCACGTTATATCACTCGATCCGTTTCCGACACCACTACCTATGATACTATATCACAGTCATAGTGGCAAAACCCATGCAATCCAAATCATGATTTCATAATACTATGCTACATGATGGTCATTTATGATTTTATATGACACCCAAATGGGTTTGTCCAAAACACAATGTACCTCATTCCTTCCAGTGGGGAATCATCATTGTACCTGTTGAAATTGCCATTAGTATGACCATAGAGTCCCAAATCATGTCAAAGTGTTTCAAGTTTGTTCATATGTCTCATGAATCAGTAAATGTCCCCATAGAATTGTTGGTCATCCCATGACATATCCCCATGAAATATCCCCATCTGCTACCCAAATCCCCATCTCATGACACCGTCCCTTCGCCTTCAGGGGCTCCAATTTCGGTACCCCCGGCTGTGCAAAGATGGCAACGATGCGGGCGTTGGCCTCGGGCCACTGTTTATCCCCAAGAGCTGGATGGTTGATGAAAAAACCCATCTATAAATGGATGATTTGGGGGCCCTATTTTAGGAAACCCCCAGATGTGACAAAATAACGACTCTTGTGGTGATGATATCGAAAGTGGTTCACCAACGGTCATGGGATTGGTGAAACATGGAAAATCACGATGATTTCAATACGGATCATTATAATATATAATTATCATTTTAATAGGAATGATGATTCTAGCAAAGATATGCACAATTAATCATGATGATAGCACTAATAGATTACTCATTGTAATGATGATAACAATAACATAGGGATGTTGTTGATGATGATGATGATGATGACGATGACGATGACCCGGTGATAGCAGCAATAAGAAGAACAACAAGAATAGCCACAATCCATCAAGTTAGAGATTGGAAAAGGGCAATTGTTGGTGCCATAGTTCCCTTGTTTTTCTTGCAAAGAATCACAAACACTGACTGCCTCAACAGCTTGTTTCTACAACTCTAAGACTTTTCATCAACGAACTCATGGCCATACTCCCAATCACAGCGGAGGCACCTCGCTGTTGTATTTCTTCATGCGGTCGGTAAACCAGAAACTCGGCCACCAGGGACATGGGAAAAAGCCAGACAAGGGGATCCAACACAGGCAGGACAAGACCCCATCCAAGGCTGGAAATCACTGTTGATTGTACACTCATCATAAACCTTCCATTGAGGATAGTTCATATTATACATTCTGGAAAAAAGGTTATGCTTGATTCTGGGGTTTGTCACGCTACTCAGAAGACCGAAGGGAATCATGAGTCCCTCGGCGGCGGAAAGGTCATTTGCAGGCCCACTTTGGAAAATGGCCACAGAACAACTGGGCCGATTGGGTATAATTTCGAGGTACTGCTAGCAGCTCCAAAGCAGTGCCATGCTTCAGAGGTCTATGCTTCGCAACTTTTCTGGGGGTTCCATATGTTCACCCAACAACTCTAAATCTCTCGTGGGCAACTCATCCCAACTCATCCCTCACGAGCCCACACAGTCCACTTGTCCAGCTGTAGTGGCTCCATGACAGGCCCCTTGTTCTGCACAAAGAAGAGACGATTTTGGAGGTCATGACCTGATGCCACTTTGGAACGGTCAAAAGCTGGCAGCAATGTGCATGGCCCATCTTGGATACCCAGCAAAATAATTGTGGGATGAGTTCTCTGTTTACCAGGTTTACCACTGTAGCATTCAAAACATTCACCTCTTCCCCTGGGGGCCCTCCCCTTCACCAAGATTTTCACAGTGATCCCCACCAAGTCCCCAAACTCAACCGCTCCAAAACTGGCTCTGTGATTCGCATCCACGAGAAGCGTTGCCGGAGGCTCTGCAAACACAGCGCCACGGCAACCAGAAACGCCTAAGGCTTGCAGAACACCACCGGTGGTCCCATGCCTTTCCCTTGGTGAAATGTTAGATCTATGAATTGAAGGCCCATTGAGGGAGAAACTTAAAATTGGGGGATGAGGTTAGTTCTTGATAGCCCACAAGATGAGACCATCGACAATGATGGGCCCCCTACTGATAAATGATCACAAATAGGGTGAATTACAGAAAAAGGGACCAAACTTTAAAGCTTCAAAGGACCTGCAGCAGACCCCGGTGTTGATAGAATCTTGTTCCTCGGTGGCAAAGAAACACAGCTTTTCCGCTTTGAGGCTCTCCTTCCTGGGGGTTTGCATAATCTCCTGAGGATCTTGAACATCACCAAAATGCATGGTGGAGATGCTGTCCCCTTTTTTTTGTTGGCGACGTTTCAATGGGACATTTCAACCATTCCCATAGGTGGCTCAGGGGGACATCTACCCAAACAACCTGATTTAGATGGAATAAAAACAGAAATCCCTCCAGATTTTCCCCCCTGGAATCCCATGGCTCATCCCATGACCCCATGGCCGCCATGGCCGCCATGGCCGCCATGGCCCAAGGTGCCTCCTTTTTTTGCGGTTGCCTCACCGCGGTGAAAAAGCGCAGCAAGGGATGCTCTGCCCGCGCCAGAGCGTCTGCCAAGGCCAAAGGTGTGGCAGGGAAACGCGGCGCTGAGACAAACCAGGAATTCAGCTCCTGGGTGGCAGAGGACATGGGCCACATGGGGTCCAAGAGCACTTCTTAGATTTCTCGCATGTGTTTTTCCATTTTTAGGGAACTCAAACTAACCTCACTTTTTGGGGAAATTTCCACACTTTGAGGGAGTTGAAGGTCATGTTTGTACACCAAATATACAGAATGAATCCTTTTAAGAGGCGTCTCTTGATCTGACCAGAGCGAAGGGAGAATCATGTGGATTGTGGGGATTGTGCAAGCAGCAGTAGCAACTTTCCAAGGCCCCCAATTTGGAGAAATGCATACACCTGGACATGCTATTCCCCATAGGCCCCATAGGTTTACCAGGTAGAGATGGTCCCACTTTGATCCTTGCCCATCTTCCAGGCCAACCCAGTATCACAGCTCCTCTGTACACTTCACCACCAAAGCTTCAATGCGTTCTGGCAGCAAGGGAGTGCCTGGTTCAGTGCGGTTGCATGGGATGAAAGGGGCAATGTATGATCCCACTATGAATGGGATTCCCCAATGGGTACCACCCCCATTCAACAGATTGTTGACCGCGGGCGCACCAGCCTAAAGGAGTCCCGGAAGCTGGCGTTTCAACGCCCAAACCATCCAGTAGTCTCTTCTGCAAAGCCTCACAGTCCATGGCTGTTTCTGATCAGCGATTCATTTCAATAGCTGATGTGTCCCCACTCAAAAAAAAACTCTTTGAAACTCCCAAACTTGTGGATACATCCATTGCAAAGGATTTGCAGCCCTGAAGTCTGAATAGTCTGAATTTCAACTCAGATGATACATTAACTCCATTGGCCAACCATCTGATCATCTGGGTTCGATCTCTCCACATCCCAGAACGCTCACAAGGGCTGCACGGATTCACCCCTTGGTCCCCTGCTGTGGTCCAAACTTGCAGAAACCATATGATTCTGCTAAATCAGGTCACCCGTGTTTTGTCATTGGATGTGGCAAGTTTTGGAGACTGATACCTGAATCTAATCCCCACTCTTTTGCTTCCGAAACAAAACCAAAGTCAATTGATTTGCCAATCTCTTGAAGCTTATCTCACTCCCTATGTATCTGAACAGTTTTATTTATGTCTATATCTAAGAATCTACATATGTATATCATACATATCTGCATATAATGACACATAATCTGAAAAAAATGCTAAATCCATCAGTCCATCAGTCCTCCCAAGGCGAGTCGTCCTGTCGTCTGCCTGGTCCAGGTGGGGCAAGACATGTTCCCCCAGGCCGTCCGCCAGGCTATCGCGCAGCTGCGCACGCATCACCGGTAGCAAGCGCTGGAAGGGCGCCGACAGACACTCCTTGAAGGGATGAAACGAGCCATGTTCATTGAACTCAGGAAACTTGGGGGATTTGATGATGATTTTTATGGTGTTTTATGGATTTGATGATGATTTTCGGCGGAAATGTTGGGGATTTATGGGACCAGTGAATCCCCAGATTTCATCCAATTTCAGAGGATTTCCAAGTCATTTGACCACTTTATAACCTGCCATTTATTGTATAAAGCTGTTTCATCAAGGATAGGTCAAAAAGGACCTCAGAGGAAACCAGAAACCATGGCATTTAACAGCCATATGTGGATTTCCGTTAAAGCCATTCTGCCACCCAAAAAAAATTGATCTGAAACCCGGAACAAAGTGTGAACAAATGGGTAAAAGGTGTCATGTACTTATTATGGCATGATTTATTTGGATTCGTGGTCAGCCAGGTCGTGGTAAGTTTGCAGACGATGGTAGTGTGCTCACTTTCGTCAGTGTGATGATCTGCAGCAAATGGTTTCTGGCATCTGGTGTGCAAAAGTCAGCTTAGAACCTCCATTTTGCGGGAAGAAAAGTGTTCAAAGGGTTTCCCTTTAGAAATTCTCAGACAAAGTGCCCATCATCATCATCATCATCATCATCACCATCATCATCATTTCCTAAAGAAATCTGAAAGGCTTTACCTGCAGGTAAAAAGAGGCCATCCTCTGCCACTTCAGACGCAGTGGTTGGCGAGCGCATGAGCCGGTCCAGGATGAAGTCCACCCAAGCACTCACCTTCTCCTGGCTTTGAAATCTGGATCCATCTGTACAAAAATTTATTGGTATTCATTGATATTTATTGATATTTATTAGATCTTTAGAGATATTTATAGATAATTATTAGATCTTTATAGATATTTATAGATACTGATAGATATAGATATATATATATATTTGTAGATAATCATTTAAAAAAATAATAGGTAATTATCATAAACAAATATTGTAGATATTTATAGATATTCATTAGAACTTTCTAGATATTTATAGATAATTATTATAGATAACTATAGAGCATTAAAGAAAATTATTATAGATATTTATGATATTTATTAGATATTTATAAGATATTTATCGATAATTATAGATATTTATAGAAATTTGTAAATATATCTATAAATACTTTTTGCAGATAATTATTATAGATATATATATATATTTATTGGATCTTCATAGATATCTATAGGTGTATATATATATTGAGATAATTTTGGATAATTTTAGATAATTATCACAGACAAATATTATAGATATTTATTAGATCTTTAAAAATATTTAAAGATATTTATATATACATATATACATGCATAATTACAGATAATTATAGATAATTATAGATATATATTATAGATAATTCTAGATAAATATTATCGATCATTATAGATAATTATTATAGATAATTTTAGATTAGTAATTTACATATTTACAGAGATTTACCGATATCTATAGATATAGATTTTTTTACACAATTATAGATAATGAAAGATAATTATTAAAGATAATTTTAGATTAGTAATTTACATATTTACAGAGATTTACAGATATTTATAGATATATATTATTTACATAATTAAAGATAATTATAGATAATTACAGATATTTTTAGATAATTATTTAAAAAAAAATATTCTAGATCATTATCATAGATACATATATACATATTTAAAGATATTTATTAGATCTTTATAGATATTTAAAGATATTTATATACATATATATATGTATACACATAATCACAGATAATTAAAGATGATTAGAGATAAATATTATAGATAATTCTAGATCATTAAAGATAATTATTATAAATATTTATACATATTTATAAGACATTTATTTGAGATTTATCGATATTTAAAGATATTTATAGAAATATAGATATATTTATAGATAATTAAAGATAATTTTAGATAATTATTATAGATAATTATTAGAAATAGATATTTTAGATATTTATAGATATTTATTAGATCTTTAAAGATATTGATAGATTTATAGGTATTTTGAGATATATATATATATAGAGAAATTAATAGATAATTAAAGCTGATCATAGATAATTACTATATATACTTATTTTAGATAAATATTATAGATAATTATTAGGCATAATTATTAGGGATAAATATTTTAGCTCTTTAATAGATCTTTTGAGATAAGACAAATAATTATAGATAATTATAGATAATTACAGATAATCATAGATAATTATAGAAAAAACTCGACAATTATAGAAAAAATATAGATAATTATAGATAACTATTTTAGATAATAATTATAGATATTCAGAGATAATTATAGATAATTATTGTAGGTAATTATTTTAGATAATCATTATAGATACTTATAGATATGTATGATGCAGCCTCCCAGGTCCCCCCCCCCAAAGGGTATGGGTATATAGGTATAGGGCTATGGGTATACAGGAGCTATGTTCCCCACCCCCCCTGTGGGTGGGTGGGGGTGTGGTTATATATATATATGTATATGTATTATATATATGTAAATATATATATATAATTATTAATATTATATATATATGTACTTAAATTTTAAATATGTATGTGTATACATATATATATATATATGTGTGTGTATGTGTGTGTATGTATGTTTGCATGTATGTATGTACGTACGTACGTACCTACGTACGTACGTACGTAGGTATGTATGTATGTATGTACGTACGTATATATATATATATGTGTATGTATATATATATATGTGTATGTATGTATGTATGTATGTATGTATGTATATATGTATGTATGTATCTATGTATCTATGTATCTATGTATCTATGTATCTATGTATCTATGTATCTATGTATCTATGTATCTATGTATCTATGTATCTATGTATCTATGTATCTATGTATATATGTATCTATGTATCTATGTATCTATGTATCTATGTATCTATGTATCTATGTATCTATGTATCTATGTATCTATATATCTATGTATCTATGTATCTATGTATCTATGTATCTATGTATCTATGTATCTATGTATCTATGTATCTATGTATCTATGTATCTTTGTATCTATGTATCTATGTATCTATGTATCTATGTATCTATGTATCTATGTATCTATGTATCTATGTATGTATGTATGTATGTATGTTTGTATGTTTGTGTATGTATGTGTATGTATGTATACATGTATACAATATATTATTGTGCGTTTTTAAATGCATATATATATATGTATGTATGTATGTATGTATGTATGTGTGTATATATATATATACATGAATATATTTATATGTGTGTATCTATATATATATATATATATATTTAAATATATATATACACATATATAATTATATATATATATATGAAGTAGATACATAATACATAGCACGTGTATATATAACTATAGGTAGCACGTAGGTACTTTGAGGGAGTATGTGTGCTACGTAGGTCGTTTAAAAGGTAGCATGTAGCTAGTAAATGCGAGGCTGCTAGTCAGAATCGCTGCAAGAACCTAGCAAATACGAGGCTGGACCTCAGAAATGCTGCCAATAGCTTGCAAATAGGAGGGAACGGGGTGCTACCTGGGGACCCATCCCATTGGGGGGGGGGCCTCGTGGGCGGAAGACGGGATCACGTATAGATATTTATAGATATCTATATCTATATCTATATATATTCATTGATATTCATATTTATAGATTATATATCTTGGACCATATCTCAGTAAATAGTATTTATATGTTTTTTTCCCCACCTGCCAGGTGAAGGTTGTTAGATTTTATGTCAGTTGCCTGCTCCTCCTCTCCTCCTCTCCTCCTCATCTCCTCCTCCTCCTCGTCGTCCTCCTCCTCGTCGTCCTCCTCCTCGTCGTCCTCCTCGTCGTCCTCCTCGTCCAACTGCGGCCCGCGATCCACAGTGTTCTCTGTCGGACCTCAACCACGACCATCCACGCCCAGTGTTCCCTGCCGGACCTCAACCACGACCATCCCCGCCCAGTGTTCCCTGCCGGACCTCAACCACGACCATCCACGCCCAGTGTTCCCTGCCGGACCTCAACCGCGAGTATCCCCGCCCAGTGTTCCCTGCCGGACCTCAACCACGACCATCCACGCCCAGTGTTCCCTGCCGGACCTCAACCGCGAGTATCCACGCCAAAAGATATGCCACATAGAGTGCCAGAAGATATGCCAGATAGAATGTTAGAAGATATGCCAGATAGAATGCCAGAAGGTATGCCAGATAGAATGCCAGATAGAATGTCAGCTAGAATGCCAGAAGATATGCCAGATAAAGTGCCAGAATGTTTGCCAAAATCTGCCAAAATCTGCCAAAATCTGCCACAACCTAAGTATCATACATGCAATGAACCACCACTTCTGGGTGCGACGCAACTCGTGAAAATTTGGATCAGGCAGTTCCAAGTGAAAGAGACCCAAAGGACAACGACAGAACAAGCAAAACTATGGAACCGATCCAACGAAATCCTGTAAATGTCAGGTTTCACAGGAGGAAAAAATGCCGGGAGCAGCATTCCTGTGCCCTGGCGAATTTCGCAGTGGCAGTGTGCCACGCCGATAAAATAACCTGCAAACACCTCGCTGGAGGGCCGGAGTGTTGGTGTCAGCTATCTCCTGGAAGAACCCCCGGCTCAAGATGAAGAGTCGCCCAGCTCGGCTCTCCGGCGCAGCACTGCTCGCGCTCTGTGGCTACGGATGACAACGGACAGTTCCTGCAAGAGGTCTGAATGCAGTGTAGCCGCGTCATCCCCAGTTCGAGCTGCTGTGCTCCGGGAAAGTTGCAGGAGCAGTTTGCTGGCTTCGGGTTCCCATGCGCCCGTTGACTCGGCCACGACCGGCATGAAGTGGACGCCCTGCTGCGCGCAAAGTGCGGCAGTGTTCAGGTGAGATGCCTTAGTTGCAGCATAGCTGGTGGCCGCTGCCAAGGAAGATAGAATGCCAGCAGATTTGCCAGATAATATGCCAGAAGATATGCTAGATAGAATGCCAGATAAAAAATGTCAGATAGAATGCCACAAGATATGCCAGATAGAATCCCAGAAGATTTGCCAGATAATATGCCAGAAGATATGCCAGATAGAATGCCAGAAGATATGCCAGGTAGAATGCCAGAAGATATGCCAGATAGAATGCCAGATCGAATGCCAGAAAATATGTCAGATAGAATGCCAGAAGATTTGCCAGTAACAAAATGTATAAATGTCATGGTGGGGATCACACGAAGTAAAGTAATTTGCTATCCAAGCAGTATTTGATATCACAAGGTCCACGATTTAGATAGTTCGATTGATCCATCGCAAGCAGCACCTACAAGCACAGCGAAATCTCCTGCGTGATTTTGGAGTCCTTGCCATGCTGCAGCAATGCACACAGACCTTGGAGACCAGGATGAGCGATACAAACTCTGCTCGGCAACAGAAGTCTCACTGTCATGTTTGGGCCTATGTCCATGATTTATATCATCACATGAATATCTATTTTTTGATAATGTGTATGAATTGTGTATACTGTGTACTGTATATCCTGCATGTGCATGATTTTGTATCAAAATGTTCGTAATGGTCGGACATATCAGACCCAGTTCCGAGCCATCTTGGCCGATCTTGACAAGCAACTACCCAGTGGAAACTGCTGTGTCTTCGGTTCAAACTTGTGGAGGTTTTTCTCAATGATGTGAAGAAAGTCACCCTGGGCAGCGCAAAATGTCTGCAAAACTAAGCATAAATTGCCGATGATACCCAGCCACGACCAGAAAGGAAGATGACTGAGACAACCTTGGTTAAACCAAAAACAAGGTTTACGTCTACTGGCAACAAAGCAGGCCTTCTTCTGCTCATCAACCAGCGCCAAAGTCTTCTGGAAAGGTGCAGAAAAAAACTCCTCCAGCTGCCCAAGCTATCCACAAATGTTGGCAACTCCCAAAATCAAACCACCAAAATCCCTGTATTTTTCGCGGGGGAACCTACCCCCATCACGCTTGCCACGTTCTGCCATCGCCAGTCCCGAAAGAGCTGCCGATGCGTGTTGGTGGTGCCTTGTCCTCGGGCCCCAGGGGACCTCTGATGCATCAGTGCCTTCAAAATGCAAAAGGAAATAGGCCATGGATGTTAAAAATGGGTCATTTTTATTAAGTTTATTAATGCTGATTATGTGATTATGTATTGATTAGTATTGTTGTTGTTATCATTATTTTTATTTTTATTATTGTTGTTTATTAATCCTTTTGTTTTTTTCGTATTTTTACTTTTCTTAACCATGTGGATCCAAAATCCAGTTCCCGCAGGGGTCGAAAACAAAATGCCATGAAATCAATTGGAAAAAAAATTGTATGTTTGGGAGTGGCTACACTGCTACACACTGAAACAGATATGATTCAGGAACAAGTACCCATTGAAACAGAGCAGGAAAAAAAACAGGTTGCGGTCTTGTCCATCTTGCGATTCACGATGGATCTGGATCAGTCACCAAGGTCTGTCTTGACTTGAGTCATACCATGTAATTTGTCTGGTGATTGTAGTGAAGGCACGACCAAAAAACATATTTGAATTAACATTGACTTTGGTGCTCCAGCTGCCACTTCAATGATGGCAACCCCAGGTTTGCTTTCAACACTGGTTCCACCAAGCATCGTTCAGCCACCCAAGACCATTCGGCCAAAGACTCCAGTTTGTTCGATAGCGATTTTAGCCACGAAGATGCAAAATGGTGGTCCATGGCATCACGGCTGGGAAAAAGTGTTTGCAGTGCCTCTCGTTAAAGGCATCTCAGGGAAGGTCGTTCAATCTGAATAGTGCATGAACCCAGGTGTGAACGTCATGATCTCATACAAACTCGGCGGCGTTGGGATGTTTTTGGTTGTTTTAAGTTGCAAGATATCGGTTGTGTTTTTAAAAGAAAAAATCAACACAGTTGGCATCATGCGAATGATGGTTCAGACCCTCAAGGTTTCGTTTGAAAAACATGTTTCATTTGCAACAAACTTGCTCTTTGGTGCTGGTTGTGGTCACCTACTCGCTCATTCAGCCTCAACATTTGCAAGTGTTTTATATGTGTTTTTAAACACCAGCAAAAAATAAATCATGAACCGTGACTTTGCGAAACTACGGAGAAAAAACGGCAGAAATGCACTCAGTGCAAACATGTATGTCATATTTTTCACCATGCACAAACGAAGTTTGCGGACGATGTGCATGGTGGTCCAATCGTCAAGATCCAGCAAAATTTTGACTCAGAACAAAGGAGATCTGTTCGAGGTCACCAGTCTCAGAAGCAGAAAATGTGGCACAGCAAGTATCAGGGATTGACGCGTTTGATGGTTTCCAAGCTTTCTGGGGTGTCTATCTCGCAAATTATTTGTATATATGCAAGCGGGCATGCGTTTTTCCTGAGCCGCAAGGCCTCACAATTCACACATGGGTATTTCATGTATGCAAGGTGAAAATGCTAGTGCAATCATCTCGATTTGTGTGTGTCATCCTTGCAGTGAGTCTGTATGAAAATCCTAGGCACTCCTCCTTTGGGAGTGGAGCGCCGCTCGACTTCCAATTTTCCTGACTTTTCATTGCGTTTTCCTCCAGCCATTGTTGCTAGAGGCTCACAAATCTTCCAGTCCAGAAAAGTGATTTCATCCATCACCATACACGTTTGAAATTGCAGTATAACGATCTGCACTGACCCATCTCTGTTGGTCTACTGCTCGGTCTGCCAAGTCTGAGAAAACTTCTACGATTCGAGCTCTGCAGCGTCCATACATGGAATTGGTGGGGACTTGATTCTGAATCCCCTCCAAAAGCTCCAAAATGAGATCTGCTGATTGTTCGCGTCCCAGTACTCTTGGCGGTCGATGCACTCTTGATGTTCTGCCTTGATGAAATTCAACATTTCTTCCAACGATTGTTCTCTGTCACCCAACCTTGAAGTGGTTGCTGGTTCCACTTCCATGTCTCCTCCATCTTCAGTTGGATCGTCTGTTTGGTCTGCTGTTTCAGCTGGTACCATCCTTTGTCGAACCAGGCGCATGAACTCCACTGAACCCACTGTCCTTGAGCTTATCATGTTGGCGCGCTCAAGGGTCGTCAAGTGAATCCACTGATCGTGGCTTAACCCTAACCCATTGCGTAGGAAGCCACCATGTTCGACCAGTGAATAGTGCAGGCCCGTCATGTAGTCATGTGTCATTGAAAGCTCGTTTGAAGTCTCTGTGATTTGATCAGTCAAAATGGCTGTCTGTTGGCCCAATTGGTTTCCAAAGCTTCGCAACGCTTCTCCAATTTGTCAATGCGTTCTGCTTGCTGGGCTATGTATTCGTCCTCATCTGCTACCTGAGCCCAAGCATGTGGCAAATCATTGGTGATCCTCTTCAGCATGTAGTAACCTTTGAATGTCACCACCGCAAACGTTGCAAGCATGAGTCCAAGTGCCAGCCAAATCCAAAATCTGCTGTAAGAGACTTCTGGGCCCGTGCAAACTTGATCCTCAGGGATCATTGCGCCTTCAGCCACCATTGACTCAAGGCCCTGCAATCCCATCACCAAAACAAGCCTTTTGATGAACTTTCCCATCTTTGACATGGCTTCACGGTGATGCATCTGTTCAACCATAGTTGCATGCTCCTCCTGGCTGATTTGTTCCAGTGTCTCCGGGTCTAAGGCGCCCACCTCAAACATCAGCGCATAGAGTCTGCTCTTTGTGAGCACCTTCGTTCCCACATCACTCAGGTTCAAGACTGTAGGAACCTGCCCCACAATCACATTTCCAGAAAGGACCTCCTGTTGAATCCATAGGATCTTTGATGACAGATGGCGTATGCGTCCAACGCCCTGTCTGGCTGCCAACTGTCTTGCAGCACTATTGTCCGTCCACTGTGAGCTGAGAAAACAAACTCTGCACATCTTTTGGTGAAAAGGCCATCGCAGCATCCACTGACCATTGCATGAAGTTCACTTTCTGCTGAGGAAAGGCTGATGACTTTTTGAGTCCTTGAAGAGCCATGGACGTAGCATCCATTGAGGAAATGCAAAGCGCAGCTGGTAGATTTCCTGTGAGCCTTGTTGGAACTCCAATCTGCGTCTGTATACGTTTCCAAGAGCCACTCCAGTTCACAGCCCTCCTTTCTCTTGCCCTTTCCTGGTTCTGGAAAACTCAGCTTGAGGCCAATGTTGCCGCTAAACTTCAAATACCCCATCAAACGTTTCAAACGTTGCAGCGCACAAAGTGTTGGTTTGGACATTGCTGCTGACAATTCCTTCGCCGTGAACATAATGTCCAGTCGGTCCCTGGAGAGGTAAAGGAGTAGGCCTATGATGCTCCTGTATGAGCTGCTGTCCTGTGGTTCAAGTTGTTGGGATTGGTCCTCCTGCTGGATGCCAGCTTCACAAGGTGTTTTCTGAATACGCACTGAGCCAAACAAACCTTCAAAGCATTTCAGCACCTTCTCCACTGTCGTGCCTGGGGCGACCATGATGCCGTCGCTCAACCTCACCAGTCGCCTCTTGAGAAAGGCAATCTCTGAGCCTTCGCAACCAAGCACATTGAAACTGATGCTGAACTTCTGTTGCATTGTTGGCAAGAAAACATCACGCCAAAACACCAAGTTTCCCGTGAACAAAAGATCGTCCACGTGTAGCATGAAAGCATTCATACCCTTCCTTGCAAGACATGGCTGAATGAGACACCACTCGAATTGCATTGACACGCTATCGAAACGATGGCGGAGTAAGAAAGCCTTCAATACTTCACCTTCCCACATCTTTTCCTAAGCAGATTCCTA
>CAMXCT020000897.1:0-127500 GCA_947184155.2 Cladocopium goreaui | reverse complement strand
TTGTCACTTGGAAACCTTGGTATTTGAAACTGTCTCACGTTTGTCATCATCATCTCATCTAAGTAAGGGGAAACTGGCACCTATGGTACTTCCGCTGGATATACCTTGGTGTCCAGTCTTTCTGGGTATTGGGATAGACCCTCAAAGGATACCAGGGTATCCATGCCGCTGGCCTGTGACCTTGGGAATCCTAAGCCCTCAAGTTAGGATCATCCACACAAAACCCAAACAAACTGAAACATGTTTTTCAAACCCGTTTTTCCAAATGTTTGGCAACGGTTTCACATCTCTTGGAACCTTGGTTTCTAAACCCTGTAACTTGGCAGTTGCAGACCTCTACAACTTCCTTGGTTATCAGCCCAACTTTGTATGGCAAAGTCTTGGTAGCTGAGCTGAATGCATTGAGCGCTGAACAGTGGCAGCAGTGCTAAGCATTCCACAGGGTATCCAAGAGTCCTAAAACTCTGGATTGACTTTGCTAAGCGCTGGACATCCAGTTATGGATACCCTCCAGATCCAACATGTTGTGCACTGGGGTTCAAACCCTTCAGAAGATAAGCCCAAACCAACAGTGACCAACGACCCATAGAGGAAGTCCACAACAGGAGAACCACGGCAACGCACAAGGACAGAACATTCAGGAAGAGTCCAAAAACAGTTCAAGTTCAAGACAACTTCAACCAAGTTCCAAGAACATGCAACAAACAAACATGTTATGTTATGATCCTCAGCTGCAGGGGTATTTCATATGGCATTGCCATCTTTCCCATGACCCCTTGGCAGCTACATCATTCGATCATCGATGTACCTTAGTTCAAGTTACTTACAACACGTTCAAATCAAGTGCAACAAGTTACAAGAACATCCCAAAAACAGAGCAGTGAAAAACTGTCAACAAGTTGAACTGCAAGACCATAACAACTGTGAAAACTGTTGCATACATCGTCCAATGAGTCCACATGTGTCCAACTGCCTGCAAGTGACATCAAACTACTTACAAATGAAAACAGTTGACATCAAATCCAAAACAGTGCAATGAACATCACATGAACTGACATCACAAGACACAAAGAATCCAAAACTGTTGCAACTGTCAAAAACCTTCAAAACCAATGCACAGCTTCTGCAAGATAGTTGGACAGCTTCTGCAAACATAACTGGACCCTCTGACAACGGTTTCCTACACAGCTTATGCAATGCAAGCAGCGCTGAACTGACAGCTTCTGTTGTTTCTTGGGCGGCTTCTGCACTGAAAACGTGTACAACAAGCAACAAAATGCAAGCAAATGAAAAACAACTGATGCATTCAAGTTCAAATGATGTGCAATTCAATTCAAATGAGTTGCAACCAAATTCAGATGATTGGCAATCCACTCCTTTTGACTTCCAGCTGCACGGCTCTGCACTCTTGGCGATAGCAGGGTGAACCTCGAGGCTATGAAACCTATTCTCCGCGCTACGCACACTCACGATGCAGCTTCTGCCAAACAAAGTCATAGATGGATCCCTCTGGCTGCTCTACTCAGCTCAAAGACAGCTGTGATTCCATTCCAGGAAACTGAGCAGCTTCTGATTCCTTCACACCAAACTCACTTTGGAAGAAATCCATCTGGCAACCTTCTGTGAAATCCACTAGCGTGGTGAATGCAGCCCAACCCGAATTCATTCAGGAAATTCCCTGAAAGTTTGCTTCCAGGGAGGTGCCTCGTCGGCGATACTGCAGCCCTGCGGGGCTGTCCTGATTCATCTGCCACCATCAAAATCAAAGGCTGTGATGGTTGCTGATTCGATCCCGTTGCGCCCCCAGTTGGAGCAGGTGGCATAGAAATCGACGATGCCATTGGTGCCTTGGGTACCACTGGTGGTGTCTGAGGAGTATTGGGCGGTCCCGCCGCATAACTCGAGGCATACCCTGGCATTCCATAGATCGATGTCGCAGTTGGTGCCACCGGTGTCACTGGTGGTGGTGCAACAGACGGTGGGGCAACAGATGGTGGTGCCACAGTTGGTGCAGGTGGAAATCCCGGTGGGAATCCAGCGGTCTCCTTTCCAGGCAATGAGATCCCCTGTAGGGCTGTTGTCATCTTTTCAAAGCCATCATTGATAGCCTGGATCATCTTGTCATTGCCCTCACGGAGCTCACCATGTATGAATTTCAAAGCCTCTTTCGACGTCGTCGAAGCAGCCAAAAGTTTGTTGACAAGGCTTTTGATACTGGTGTTTGACTCCTGTTTGGAGCCTCCAACTTGCCATTCCAGGTTTTGGAATGAACTGAGTACTTGTTGAAGTTGGGCCGGCTGGTATTTGGCTCCAACTTTGTTGCAATGCACGTCTTGCGCTAACTGCGTAAGGTCCTGCCCAAATTGGCGGGATATATCGAGATGCTGTTGCACCTTCTCAAGCGCAGAAGCGGTGAGGTCGTACCCCTCACGGGTGCGCTCCATCAACTTCCTCAATTCATCCTCAAGGGATGTGCGGGAACGCTTCTCTGGCGGCTCCTGCACTGGCAAGTCAGCTTCTTTGTCAACCTGGTCGTCTTTCACCTCCACCGGCGATGTTGGGTTGACAGTAGGCACAGAAGCAGGCGCCGAAGCAGGAAGGGCTACCATACCTTCCACAGCGACAGTCTCAGTCTCCTTTTCCGGAGTAGTTGCTGCCTCTGCCATGCTGCCCATTTCCGACAAAGATGAACGGACGGCGCTTTCTTTGCAAGACTAGACTCCGAACTCTCACTTGATCACACAAAATTCAAACCACATCAAAAGTTCCACTCAGCAAGACTAGTTACACGGCTTCTGTTCCTAAACGGCTTCTGCATCACATTAAGAGCATTCCAAAATCACAAAAACAAAACTTGAGGTTTTGGAAAAACTGGTGTTTCACTGGTTTTCGTTCCCGTCGTTTTGTTTCAAAAACGTGTCGTGGCATGACATGCAAACGAAAAACTTCCAACAACTGCAACCTGAGTGTCAGCACGTATGCATCCATGTGCACTACAGAAATTACAGTTAGACAGCGAAAAGTCCGAAACGAGTTCACATCACCTCACTAGTCAACATTGTCCAACAATGTTCACCAGTCGCACATGACAAAGACTGACTAAAGAACCGAGACGGAAAAGGACAGGACACCGTCACGGAAAACAGAAAAACTCCAGCAAACCATCCAGACGGGACAACAGAAGTACTCAAGGTCCACATCCGCCGATTCGCAACAAAAGAACAGTACAAAGTGAAAACTGTAGGAAGGGACAAAGACCTTCAGTAGGAGCAAACTGGATTCCAGGCGGTCACCTGCGATTCCAACGTCTATCGAATTCAAAACCTTAGCAAAATGCCGTTGAGTCACAAGCGAAAAACAAAAGTTCCTTAGCAAAGTGCCTCAGTGGAACAGGCTTGTGTCATGCAATTCGTTCGGAAAATTTCAAAATTCAGGTGCTACCGACCCTTCCAACAAACTTGACATCTCCCCTTCTTCGGCTAGCAACTGCAGCCTACGCTGAAAAGTACGGATCCATGACAAGCCATTGGTGTCGAGTCCTGGCACCAAACCTACCTCTTTTTCGAGGTTAATCAGCATATCCCTAGTCTTGGATGACTTGGTCAAACCGTCACTCGGGTTTTGAAGTCCAGGGATGTGCTCAAGCAAAAGACGCTTCTTCTTCACCAGCATTTGAATGTACTTCGCACGAAGTTCTATGTGCCGGACGCGTCGCAACAACCCTTCCATTGAGCTTATGCTGATCGCGGCCGTCGCGTCGTTGCGCAAAACCAACTGGTAAGTCCCTGTTGTACACTGCGGGGTTCCCAAAATGGTCAGCGGAATCCCATCCAAAATGGATTCCAACAACATGCCTAACGACACCAACTCCTTCGAGTTTTCTGTCATCGCACACAACTCCGCCTCTGCACTACTCAAAGCTGGGCATTCCTGTTTCCTAGAAAACACCTTGATGCAGCAACCTTCGAACATCAAGACTCCTCCTGACACGGAGGCCACATTCCAAGACGCGTCGCAGAAACCAACAACGCTTCGCGGTCCTACGCTTGGCGATCCTTCCGGAGAAGGCATGATCTGCACGCGGTGAAGGCGCGTCAACAACCAACGCAACAGTGCACGCAAACAAGCTTCTGCTGCACCTGATGGCTTCGACTGGAATCGCGCAAGGTATGAAACTGAAAAACACAAATCAGCTCTAGACAACGCGGCCCACGCCAACTGTCCTAGAACCCTGCGATACCGTGCTTCACCCTCCGCTGTCAGAGGCGTGTCTTCACCTTGTTTCTCACGATCTTTGTAGATCTCTTCCAGCTTTGGCGGTGTCTCGTTCGGTTTCAACTTTTCGTGCCAGCTATCGATGACCCCTGTCATGTAGGCCTCACTTACCCCCAGATTTAAGGTGGATTCCCCATCCCTTTCTCGATAGATGGTCCCCAAAAACTGTAGGACGCCTCTCTTAAGCGCTGGAATCCTTCCAGTAAGTTTTATTCGCCAAATAGTCTGCAACTGTTGCAAGAAAGATTCACCTTCTTGCGGACTTTCGGCAGCGACAAGTAAGTCGTCGACGTACACCAGCACTAAAAGCATTCCATTGGGCGTCTGCAACCTGAATAAAGTATTCTCAAAGGTGTCTTGACCTCCCATGGAATATACCACCCGCTGCAATTCGAGAAACCACAACAGTGGGGCTCGCCTGAGCCCATTCATGGCTTTCCCTAGCCACGCGATCACTCGACATCCCTTGATTGTGAGGTTCGCCGGAAGTAACACTAAGTCACAAGCTTCAGCTTCCACTGGCGCATGCATGAACGCCACAGAAACATCAGCAGTCAGCAAACTGAGATCTTTCACCACGGAGACTGCGAGCACACAACGAAGCCCGTCCAACGACGACGTTGGAGCGTAGATCCCAGCATTCAAAGCTGAGGTCCCTCCCATAGCGAAGTTGGCTCGACATTGAAATTTTCTATTGTGTCCTTCGACACTGAAAAAGCTTCTTCAAGTGATGAGAACATAGCTGGAAACTCTTGGAGAAGAGTTAACGTAGCTGAAATGTCTAATACAGTAGTTGCAGTTGCCGTACGCTGGTGCTGTGCACCACAATGCTAAAAAGCTTTCCCAGACCTAGTTTTTTAGATTGCATCAGGGCAGCGTAAAGCCGTTAAATCGTAAAGTTCAATTTTCTTCAAAAAAGCTCTTTGATGTTTTAAAAAAATCCCAACTTTACCACTTTATGATTTTATGATTTAATGATGCGATTTTCAATCTAAAATGTAAAACCAAAGGTAATTGAGAGAGGGCGGAATTTAAAAATAGCCACGAACTTTTTCGCAAGACTAGGAAGGGTGTTTTGGGCTTGTTCCCATTTCATCCTTTTCCAATGGATGCATATTTCAATCAGCAACATGACAAGAAGAATGTCAAGACTGTCTATATCCGTGTCAGGTCTAAAAAGCATGAAATCAAGCCCCCTCTTTAAAGTCATTTTCACCTTGGTTCGCGGCAATGCTTGGAAAGCAGGCACGTATGGAAACATGGATGTTGATAAACAGGACAAGATGGACGACAGGCAGCATCCATCAATCGATTTGCATGTGCTATCACCTTGGGAGATGTCAAGAACCACCACTGGTTGCTTCTTGCGCTGGAAACCTTCATGACAGACATGCTCCCAAACTGCGGAATTTTGTTCATAGTCAATGACATGTTTGAAGCCAAGGTGATGTTGAAAATGAAGCAAAATGTGGCTTCATCTATTGAAAATTCGACAGAAGCGCAACCAAAAATGGAAGCAGAAAATGGCATCAGGCATTCACCGGCAAGCAGCGCAAAGTCTACTCAATAGCCTTTGTTTTCTCATTGCTACGCTGCAGTCGCATACGCGCGGAGTTTAAGAAAACGTTGTCGTCGTCACTGCTGGCAGGCAATCGTGCCTTCAGATAAAGCAGCTTCCCTGAAATACTTTGAACAGAAAAACCGTAACCAGGAAAAACCTTGAAAGCACACTTCAATAAATGTTCTTTTTGATGGTGGGCGCCGTCACTTTTGTTCTTCAGCACTGATGAACCAGTTCAAATCGGCGTTCCTCAAGACCCCAAGATCAAAACCAGCGAAATACTTAGGTAAAATTTTCATCCATTGGAAAAGGATGAAATGGGAACAAGCCCAAAACACCCTTCCTAGTCTTGCGAAAAAGTTCGTGGCTATTTTTAAATTCCGCCCTCTCTCAATTACCTTTGGTTTTACATTTTAGATTGAAAATCGCATCATTAAATCATAAAATCATAAAGTGGTAAAGTTGGGATTTTTTTAAACATCAAAGAGCTTTTTTGAAGAAAATTGAACTTTACGATTTAACGGCTTTACGCTGCCCTGGTGCAATCTAAAAAACTAGGTCTGGGAAAGCTTTTTAGCATTGTGGTGCACAGCACCAGCGTACGGCAACTGCAACTACTATCGGGTGACACGTTTTCATTGGTAAGAATCCGGGTGAAATTTGAAGCCGTTACCAGCTTCACGATATGTCCATGCAATGTAAATAAAAAACATGGGCTACGGACTTTTGCAACACGAAGCAGACGAACAGGAAGTAATTAAGTGACACCGCCGCCTTCAATGATGGCTAACAACCAAAGAAGCAACAAGTGAACGAACGAAAATGCTGCTCTCAATGATGGCAAGTAAGTAATGTATATGTTTCAAAGCTTCTCTCCAATTTACATATCCAACAAACGCATTTTGTCATCATTGAGGGCGGCGCTTCGACTTAACTACTTGATGTGTCTTTGCTAGGGAAGAAAATACAAGGGGCTCAGACTCAGAGAAACAAATCAAAATTCACAGAAACAAACAAATAAAAACGAACCTATCGAAATAAACAAGGAAATAAAGGACCCGACGAAATTCAGGGAAAGATGCAGAGAAATTCAGAACCTTGAAAGAAGCCCGGGAATATGGGAAAGAAAAGAATTCGGTAAAATCAACATGGAAAACACTGACAATAAAGAGCGGTTCGGGGAAATAAATCATGAATTTCCGGATATAAATGAACGATGCAAGAAACAAATAAGGAGCACAGGAAACAACAAGAACGCAAAGGAAATAAACAGCGAAGTGAGCGCAATAGTCCAAATAGAGCATGCATGGAACTACATCATGAATTCACGGCAGCGAGCAAGGAACTCGAAGCGCTCCAGCAGCTCAATAAGGAGCTCTGGGAAATGAATATGGGACTCAAGGAAATAAACAAGGCACCTGGGGACATAAATACGCGATTGAGGGACATAAATCAGAAACCCCGGAAACAAAAAGACGTTCAGGGTCAAGAACTCTGGGGAACAAAAAGAGGTTCAGGGAATAACAAAGCGATGAAAATAGCTTCAAATTTCACCCGGATTCTTACCAATGAAAACGTGTTACCCGATAGTACTTTGATTGAGTTTTGGACATTGAGATGCATCGGCATTGTGAGGAGACAATGACCCGATTGCTTATCTTATTTGTCTGAGAGTTTTGTGATGAGATGTTTCGGTCTTGTGAGAACTACATCATTGTGATCTACAGATCATACCTTTGCTCTTGGACTATGCCTTTTTTTGCTTCGAAGAACAACGACATTCTTCGAGAACTTTAACATTGTAGAAAAGTTGACCTATATCTCGCTCTACAAGGCGACACCGAACGATTTCTGAGGTCTTTTGGGTCAATACCCAACGTCAGGTCAAGACCAAGACCGTGATTTGTTTCTCCTTAGCAAGTGAAGGCAGCGCCCGACGTAAGTCGCTCAAGCTGCTGTACTGTGGAGGACCACTTCTTGGAGTCCAAAAATCTACTGCGTTTACGGCTCCGAAAATGAGGTTGCTGCAGTGACCTTTTTTACCAAAACTAGCACGGATTTAACAAACCGCAGTGCTTTTGCAAGTCCAACAGAATGGCAGGATCCCGGGGAACACCGTTGCTGATTCAAGGTCTCCAGCCCCACCTGCATGTTGCCCATCTTTGCCAAAGCACCATGTTGTTTGGAATTGTTTGGGTGTTGTTGTCGCAGGCTTTCGCAGCATGGCCTGGGTGAGGTGCTGATTCTGCGGCGACATTGCTGGCCGGATGCTTTTTTCTGCGTTTGCGTTGGCAGTGGATCGTTTTGTCACGATTGGGCGTCGCACTGCTCAGTTTTGTTTTGGTCTTTTGATGCGTTGTTTGTTTTTGGACTCCCCCTCCCTTCGCCCCTCTAGACTCCTAACGCATGCAAAAGGGCACTTTGTACCTTGGCAGGGACTTGGGAACAGATCCGGACTAAAATTCTAAGAGCTTTCGGGGGGATGATGGCCGGACCTTGGTGGCCACCTGCTTGGGGACCCCTTCTAATAGTATTATAGTATCCCGAGTCCCCGTTGGACAAAAAAATCTCAAACGCCTTGTCAGTGCGATTGAAACTGAAAACTTCAAAAATCTCAAAACCGCGGTTCATCTTGTAAATTGCATAGTAAACTGAAAACCTCAAAAACCTCAAAAATCTCAAACGCCTTGTCAGCGCGACTGAAACTGAAAATTTCAAAAATCTCAAAACAGCATCTTGCGCATCTTGCGCTTTCTTGCGGAGTCCGGGCGACATATTAAATTGTTCGATTTGTTTGATGCTGGTTTTTGGGGTTGGAAATGTATATAGATTTTGGACTCCCAAAGGTGGTCCTCCCCAGTTCAGCACATGGATGTTTGTGTCATCCTTTTTGGCTTTTGTGGTCTCAATATTTCTGGTGAACTTTTGAAGCAGCTGGAGGCGTTCTGAGCGTCATGTCGCAACCCAAAAACAGGGTTGCCACACGCTCCAACGTGTGGATTTGGCGCGCCCGTTTTTGGTCTCGCCTGCTATTAAAATAGAAATTGAAAACAGCCTCGGAATGGCCCTGTCCAAAGCGAAAAGCGGTTGCGCGTGGCAATCCCATTTTTGGCAGTGTGGAACCTTGCAAGCTGCTCGAGACACGAAGCTCTTCGCATGACGCAAGTGGATCAAAGTTGGGTTTTGTTTGAGCAGCCAGCTTTCAACGCAACTGGGGAGGACCACTTCTTGGAGTCCAAAAATCTACTGCGTTTACGGCTCCGAAAATGAGATTGCTGCAGTGACCTTTTTTACCAAAACTAGCACGGATTTAACAAACCGCAGTGCTTTTGCAAGTCCAACAGAATGGCAGGATCCCGGGGAACACCGTTGCTGATTCAAGGTCTCCAGCCCCACCTGCATGTTGCCCATCTTTGCCAAAGCACCATGTTGTTTGGAATTGTTTGGGTGTTGTTGTCGCAGGCTTTCGCAGCATGGCCTGGGTGAGGTGCTGATTCTGCGGCGACATTGCTGGCCGGATGCTTTTTTCTGCGTTTGCGTTGGCAGTGGATCGTTTTGTCACGATTGGGCGTCGCACTGCTCAGTTTTGTTTTGGTCTTTTGATGCGTTGTTTGTTTTTGGACTCCCCCTCCCTTCGCCCCTCTAGACTCCTAACGCATGCAAAAGGGCACTTTGTACCTTGGCAGGGACTTGGGAACAGATCCGGACTAAAATTCTAAGAGCTTTCGGGGGGATGATGGCCGGACCTTGGTGGCCACCTGCTTGGGGACCCCTTCTAATAGTATTATAGTATCCCGAGTCCCCGTTGGACAAAAAAATCTCAAACGCCTTGTCAGTGCGATTGAAACTGAAAACCTCAAAAATCTCAAAACCGCGGTTCATCTTGTAAATTGCATAGTAAACTGAAAACCTCAAAAATCTCAAACGCCTTGTCAGCGCGACTGAAACTGAAAATTTCAAAAATCTCAAAACAGCATCTTGCGCATCTTGCGCTTTCTTGCGGAGTCCGGGCGACATATTAAATTGTTCGATTTGTTTGATGCTGGTTTTTGGGGTTGGAAATGTATATAGATTTTGGACTCCCAAAGGTGGTCCTCCCCAGTACCTCACTCTTCATTCCCTGTTTCACCTGTTCAAAATCCAAAGCAGCTCCAGTGAGCTCGTCAAAAGAACTTTCAGGAATGTCGACTCGAACCTTTTGACCTCCAAAGTCCTCTGCAAAGAAATCATCATTTCCCTCACCAACAGGGAAAACCAGACTCTCTCAAACAAATAAGTGTTCCACACATCAGCTTGTGTTTGAAGAATAAGGTTGTTCAACTACGCATCGCCTTCTTCCTCCTCAGATCCTTCCCCTTCTGAATCCTCATCAACCCTGTCGATCGTCATGGGCTCAGAACCTCCATCTTTGTGTTGTTCATATTTATGGGTCTGTGTCCACATGGCACACAAGTTGTCATTTGCATGCGCTGAGATGACACTAAGCTATCACCTCATTTGATCTTTTTCACCTCATAACTGGTAACTGTCACGTCACTGCTTGGTGTTTTGTGTTGGTGTTTGCTTTTTGTGTGTGTGGGTTTTGGTTTTGGTGTTTTGTTGTTTTGTGTGTTTGTGTTTTGTGTTGTTTTTGTTTCCCAATGATCGTGACAGTTCATAGGACTACGCATAGGTTCTCATCAGTTTACTTTTGCGGCCACTACAGCTTCGGCCTTGCGTGACTTAATTGATCAATTAAACGACCTGGCGGAAGCCATACGGCGTTGGACGGAAAAAAAGTCATGGGCTCAGAACCTCCACCTGTCTCCCATGCCATCAGCTCCATCTGCAATGGGCTGTGGAGACACCTCATCCCTTGGGAAAACTGGTGGATCTAACTCTAGTGGAAAATCAGGTGGTGGTAAAGCCTGTTCTGCCTATGGCGGACTGGAGAGGCTCAGTTTGAAAGAGTGACCTTTGATCTTTTTTTCCGTCCAACGCCGTATGGCTTCCGCCAGGTTGTTCAACATGTTTCCAAGCATGTTGCATATGGGATCAATTAATTCGAAGCTGCAGTGGCCGCAAAAGTAAACTGGTAGAGGACCGATACATAGTCCTATTCCCTTGTCACGTTCATCAGAGAACAAGAAACGAAGCACAAAGAACCAAAAGCAACAACAACACCAAAAACAACACACACAAAAGGCAAACAACCACACAACCACAAAGCAGTGACGTGACAGTTCCAGTTTATGGGTGAAAAAGATCTATTGAGGCAAGAGGTGATAGCTTAGTATCATCTCGGCGCATGCAGATGACAACTTATGTGCCATGTTGACGCAGGCCCATAAAACAAAACAACAACAGGACCAACCACAAAATCACCATGGGTCACTTCAGAGGGTGCAGGAAGCAAAAAAGCTTAATGCGGAAACCAATGATCCCCCCAGCCAGGATCTCCGAGATCACAAAGAGCAGCCTTCACGGCATGACATTCCCCTGACACTTTGAAGCAAACACCGACAAAGCCGGGTCGCAACGAAAGTGGTGAGAAAAACTACCGCAGTGAAACAGGAGAGTGAAACATGATCTAAGGTGAAAATGACAGCGAGGCTACGGCACTCAGGGCACACTCAGAGTCCGCTCAGAACTGCTTTTCCAATCATCATACTGCATCAAATTCCGGTTGCGTAGGCACCACTGTGCTAGTGCTCTTGCAATTCGTCTTCATGGTATGGGAGATTGTACTTATGAAAGTACACCGGTTTGTGCCAAGCCATCGTACTGGATGCGTCGAGATGGTAGTGAATTCATCCACGAATTCACTTGGAAATGGACGGCCCTCATTGAATAGATTTGTTTTGGACAAGTGTCATCTACGGATGAACTATGATATGTGGTTTTCAACGTTTTCTGGAAGCTTGCATTCTGCATGAGGTTTTCGCCGAATATCAACAACGGTTGAGGATGTTTTTGTGCAAAACAACGTTTGCTGAAAACTGGTTTTTGGAGAGTTGCGAAATTTGATGTGGAGATGATGAAGATGGTTTTGCCATTTGCATGGCAATTTGGAATGTCGTTTATTGTCTTCGCATGTGCATGCTCGACAACAAACTCCAAACCTTTTTCAACCTGGTTTTTTGTTTCAACAACTTTGGACGAGAACTTTGTGGAGATGGTTTTGTGTTTTTCACTGCATGCTGCATGTGAGCAACTGGAAACCGTGTTTTGAGTGGTGCATGATGTTTTTCCAACAACGTTTGCACGGCCGACTTTTTCATTTGAGACTGGGATGATTTTTCTGCTGAAATTTGATGCTCCAGCACGGTGCATGTCAACAACAGAATAAAAGAGACAGCGACACGGCACAGTGGCTAGAGAAAGATGCATCCCCTCCCAAAAGGGCTAAGTATTCCAAAGTTCACCCATATGCCATCATTAGCCTTTTTGACGGTGTAGGCTCAGCTATTCCGGCCATCACTAAAGCTATCGGATGTGCCCCGCGCATCATCATTGCAGAATGTGACCCAATCCTCAGACAACTCGTTGGGGAACAATTTGGACTTCGCACGGATGGTGAATGGACCCAATCCAGCAAGGACACTTCTACACGCTCTATGCTGACGATGTGCGCAGCTCATTCGCAATCAATGTCGAATACTTAAGGAAGCATTTGCATTAGCTGGACCACAGTGCCGTTGGTTTGTAATCGCTGGCTCACCCTGTCAGGATCTTACCCCAGCCGGTCCCCTGAAAGGACTCCTTGGACTCACTGGCCACTGTAGCTCCCTTTTTTACTATGTCCACGTAATCCTGTGGCTTGTGCAAATGAACTATCCTCTGGAGTACATTCGCTTTCTGCTTGAGAATGCAGGTGCCATGCTTGACATTCATCGCAAAGCAATCCTCCGTGCCCTTGGGCTTAACCCTGATTCCACTCCTGACAGCTTCCGCGTTGACCCCAAGAATACACATGGCATAAGACGTAACAGATTCTACTTTCGCAACTACCAAGACTGTGTCAAAGTCTCTAAGGCGGTCGTCCTTGAACCGAGTGACATAGAAGGGCCTTTATTAGACTTTGATGGTCATCCGATTCCCTTTGGGCCACTCCTACGAGTCAGATCAGTCCTAGGATACAATGTGTATCAGCTATCTTGGACAGCATACCAACCAATTTCTCTCGTATGGGACTACCTCTTCTGGGGAGATAAAGATCAATTTCAACTCAAAGCCAAAATGCATTCCAGTGATATAATCCCTGCCCGTGACTTTGAGAAATCCCTACCGCCACACTATCTGCGTGCATGGAATCGATTCCTGCAGTCTCTCCGACAAAAAAATGTGAGCACTATTGATAGAGACCGGCTTGTCCGTGCTATCCTGCCAATATTCCATCATCCCCACATTAAAGCACCCATGAGAATCTTGCTCTGCGAAGAGGTCGAAAAACTAGCTGGATTACACAACCATTTTGACAGAGTACAGGCTCATCGCTCGCTGCTCACTGAATTTACAGTTAGAAACTATTGCGGCAATAGCTTTCATCCAGAATATATTCAGGCAGCCGTAGGACACCCTGAGCGTCTACGCGACTGGCTTACCGAACCTGCTGAAACAGCAACCAAGCATGCATGGTCCGGAGTCGCTCACCCAAAACAAGCTCGAGCTCAATATCAAGCCCTGCGTGAACAAGTACAAACCCTGGCACGAGAACAACGTATCCGTGATTTCTCCTCCAAGCAAATTGGTCTTGACCCAATGCCGGAATTTCCAATTCATGCACTCGAAGGTCCCTTGACCCCAATCATGCCAACTATACTTCCTAAGCAACTGCTGCCTACTACCCGTAAGATTCACCCTGCCGACCTAGGTGTCATGGACAACAGACCGCCATCGCAGCTTTCGCCAACTGCAATTCAACTCCTTCAGGAAAAACACATGCAAAACATCCTTGTAGGAATGAAGTTTTTCGGAGCAGGCATTGGAAGAGCAGAAGATTTGCTGCAATTCTTCCTTGGGCACAATTATGATGCTGCTATCGAACGCCATTGTCCACAGGCCAAGGAATGGATCTCCCACATGCTTCAATCTGTTGGACAGTGCACCTCCACCATGACGCAAATTTTGCTCTGGTTGTACTCTTTGTTACATCGAGAGCAGGTTTCTGTCCATTTTGTTCATATTGCTGACTGGGAGGATCAAGCACATATTGCCACTTTTGGGGACGCTCCTGCCAAATGGACTGTCTATTGTGTTCAATTTCCACGCTCGAGTACTTTTCACCTTGACACAGCCGCGTGGAATTGTCATACCCGGGTTGACATCCCCTGGCAGCAACTGCCTCGCCCTGTTGTGTTTACGGCTGCACCTATCCCTTTCCACTGCACCAACCCCAACTGCATCTGGTTTGCTGTTCCGTATGGACCTAAAGGACAATATCTACTTTGCCATCGTTTTATTGGTGCATTCATATATGACCAGTGCATTGTTTGCTTTCTGTCTCGGTTTGTCGAACAATCCTCCTGCAATATACATACGGCAGCTAGTTCTTATCCTGAACTCCATGGTTGTATGTTTATTGACAATGAGGGTAATGTCGCCGTTGCTGCTGCGCACGACTGGAAGCTAGATGACACTACGGGCTACCAAACATGCCTGATCAAAGCATCTATTGACAGCCGAGTTTTCAAGTACCCAGAGCATAGTGACACTCTTCCACACATTAACCCTATTGGGAAAATCAGTCAGGAACTCGCATGCAACTGGAACACAGATGATGCCCCCCCTGACTTTGCCTTTTTTGTGTGTTCCCTAATCGAGTGTCACCAGTAACCATGCCGCGCCTCGGGACAGTTGCGAAACCTCTGCTGCTCGAATTTCGCAACGCGTGGTCCCGGCAAATTCGAGCACTGTATTCACTCCAATTTATGACCAAATGTCCGAAAAGCCTTCACTGCTTGCAGTCACTCTCTTTTCTGCCGCATGTGCTCCAGATCCCCGCACCGTGGCCAATATTAGACATCCAGACAGTAGCTAATAAGTGTGGCATCCACAGTGAATGTTTTATCCACTCTAGACAACTCCTTGCGCAAGCACTGGCCAACTCTTCTGAGTTTAGCATCCTTTGTGCTGAAGTCCTTAAATATCGTCTAGAAAAGAAACAAGATTGCTGTACTGCCCTCAGACAATTAACCACATGGAATGTATCAGGTTGGAGAACGTTGCAATGGACTAACCCAAAGACACAAGCCATCCTCCGCCGAGCTAGGCATGGCATTGTCTGCCTCCAAGAAACCAGATGGACGGCGAGCACTGCTACCAATTTTCTCCAAACTTATCCAGGCTTCAATATTGCGCACTCCCCATCGATCGTCACAGAAAATGGAGGCTTGTCGGGAGGGGTAGCCATATTGATTCCATGCTCCTTTAGACTACTGCAAGAAATTGTTATCGCGCCTGGAAAACTACTTGCTGCGCAGGTCCAGACCAGAACCGATTGCTTTTGGGTGATTTCGGCCTATTGTCACCCCAGTAGCGCTAAAGAAGATTGTGAAACGCTTGCCAAATGGCTATCTGATCATCAGGACCATCCTGACCCCTTCTTCATAGTCGGCGACTTTAATCATGGGCATCACCTCTCCCTTGACGCTTGGCACCGCATATTAAGTACTGCTCAAGGTGACGACATCGTCAAAGATGAACCGACCTTCTGGGGCCCAAATGGCTCGTCATCAATCGACAAAGTCATTCTTCCGACCGAATACATGAATCGTGGGCTAATCCAACATCAGGTGTTCTATGATCGGCTTTTTGAGCTTGCTGGGCATGCATGTATCTCCATCCAATTGCGCCACAGGCCACCAGTTTCTAGTAGCCCAGACCTACCTCTACATATGACCATACCGGCAAGTGTTTTCCAACCGGGCAAGGACCGACATGACACCCGACAAGTGTGGCCGTCACTCCAATCGCTGGTTCGCCGACTTTGCTTAGTCTCCCAGCCCACATTTGAATCCCTCCAGACATTATTATGGCAATGGTGGATGTCACTCCCCAAGCGGCCCCGGGACTTCAACACTCGGAGGAAGCATCTTCAATCTGATCGACCACTTCTCAACATCTCTAAACGGTTGCTACGAGAGCTTCTGGCGGCCCTTCCAGGCTTCCGCCCTGCCCTAGAAGAATATTGCCAATCATCCACTGTAATTACGGTTCCTCGTACCTTCCTTTGGAAGTGTTTCGAGCTCCTTGATCTACAGCTACAACAACAGCATCTTATCACTAGGAATCGAGATGAAACTACTCGAAGTCGTGGCCTGGGCACCAATGCCCCTCTGTGGCAGAGATTGCGAGCTAGCTGCCCACGAACTGTATTTTATAATGGTCCGATTCTGGATGGTGCGGGCAACCAGTGCCGGACCGACCTGGACCTGTCTGCAGCCATGCTCGCCACCCGCAAGTTCTGGTTCCAACCGCCTGTCAAATATGATCCTGAGTGGACAGACTACCTGGAGCAGTATAAAGCGCAAACTCAACCCTGGCCACATGTTCCCCCACCCGGCGCGGAAGACCTAATCAGAACTGTCCTTGCCACCAACGATTCCTCCCCTGGTCCAGACGGAATACCATATGCAGCATGGAGACTCCACCCTGGAGTGTCATCTGATGCGATGATTACGCATCTCAATGATATTTGTAGATCCGCAGTCCCTCCTCCTTGCTCAGTCCAAGCATGGATTCCGAAAGCCAAAATGGGCCCCACTGCTGATAATTTCCGTCCACTAGGTATGCCATCGACATTCGAGAGAGTCATAGACGGAAGCATCGCGACAGTCATGACCAGAGCCATTGCTCCGCTACTCCATCCCTCTCAAACGGTGTTAAATGTCTTCCGTGAACCGCAAAGCGCTGTCCAATCCGTTCAAGCTGTTCTAGATCAAGATGCACCTTGCGCATGCCTGTCCTTGGACCTGTCCAAAGCATTCGAGCGGATTAACCCCCACTGGATCTTGCAAATTTTATCAGCGTGTAAAGCCCCCTGGTGGATCATCATGTATACCCGGCACATCCTTCTCTTTCGAAGATGCAGGCACAAGGTCCAAGGCAAGCTGCTACCCTCAAAAATGATTGTCACAGGCGTTGACATGGGTCGGTCTTTTTCAGTCCTACTGTTTTGCGTTGCCATGGATCCAGTTTTAACCTACCTCAACCGAATCCCCGGCATGCTGACAGTTCAAGGATATGTTGATGACACCACGATGGTGGGAGATACCGCAGCAGGTATGCAATGGCTCTCAGATGCCTGGCAAGCTTGCATCCGTTTGAAATCCGCTGGCATTCAAATCGATGAACACCACTGCTGGCGAACCAGTGGGATCAATATGCATGCAGCTAGCTCTGGTCAGATCGACCAATACCCATCATTGAACTGGGCACAAAGTCTACCAGGACATGCTACATTGCGGCAAGCTTTGGTTCGCAGAGCAGGTTATAGCACCACCACCATTGTGTGCCGAGCAAATTTGTTTGTGTGTCTCACCCCAGCAGAAGTTGATGTAATACTAGCTGGAGGACATCTTGCCAAAAGTGACCCACTCTTCCTAGTACAGTGTAGTTGCTCCAACAAGTGCAGTGTACTGGTTAATCACCCAGCCTCCCATAGTACTCTGAATGCGCTAGAACGCTCCGACTGGGGAGCCCACCTCATTGAGGGAAAAACCACTGCGCTGGGTCTGCTCCTATATGGTAAATATACCCGTAGTAATCAAGGGTGGACCCCAGTAGAGGAACTTACAGGCACACAAGCCATTAACCCCAAAGCCATGACCAAAGCTAACCATCGACTTGCCCTCTTCGCCACACCTGCTCACTCTGTAGTGCAAAGAAGCCTTGCCAATAACTGTTTTATTCTGTCCCTTAATATTTATCAAAGTACATACTTCGGCTTTACTCCGGACGACATCAATTTATACCAACAACGCTCTGCTAAACTTATCCTTGGCAGACCATGGCTGGCCGCACGGTATCTCCCACATATCTTTCGGTGGTTAGGTATTGCTCCTGCACTAGACCCAGCTGTCACACTCACTGCAGCGTGTTTGGGTTATTGGCTTAGGCAGAATGGCTCTACCGCCTTTCTCTCACCGGGGTACCCGGATGTAGGGACAAGGCAAGGAGCGGTTGTCCAACGCATATTCCGAACATGGACTCCCCTGCTCGGAATTGACACAGTCGGCAACTTGTTACGCATAACTGCAGGACAAAACACCAGGAAAAAACACTTCCAATTCCTCCGCCAGTTGAAACTCAGTCTGTACGAGGCCATCCAAGTGCATGCACTACAATATCTACAGTCTAGAGTAAGCTCACAACTCCTACCAGGCGGGGTATCGTGGGCTTGGTTGACCCATTTAGCCACAGTGCCTAAACTTGCTGTTAATGGGGTTGCACGCTTTGCGGTCTTGCGGTGGGCAGTAAATGAGGATGATGATGAATGCCTGCGGCTTCGACTTGCAGGCTCGCTGCAGGCCGAGCAGCCATGCCAACTCTGTGGAGTTCCCACCCGTCTGTACCCACTCGGACTTAATTTTGCCCCAGCCTGTGAAAAATGCTGTCATGACCATGATATTAACGCTACCACTCTGTACAGTAGTGAGAGATGGGGGATCCCGACCACATCCCCCTGGCATGCCATCGCGGAATCTGCTCGGGGATCCTTTCCCATTCCTGCCTCATGGCGTGACCGGGCACGAGATCTCGCCCCCTGTGTAGCATGCGGACATGGAGACAATTCCTCTCAGCATTGGGCTCGTTTCTGCATAGTGCCTGTCCTTGTTGCCAACATCTTATCACCTTCTCCCACTCCAGTGAAATCCTTGGATCAACTAGCCCGAGTCAACACAGCTGGATGCGTAATTGCGAGCCACATTTTGCATCAGTTCCGCCGACTCTTGCTTGAGCATGGAGGCATGCAACATGCACCGTCCTCAGTTCCCCTAAGTGTCCCTGAATGGTTAACCCGCCTGCATGACAATGCCCTGCAAGCGATACCAACTCGTTTCCTTCCGGAGCCTATGTCGACGGTAAGACCCCAGCATGTAGGCACAAACAACCAGAACCATCCCTGCCACATGCAAACTGCTGCCAATGAAGCAGTTACGCTTCACTCTGCAGCACTTCCTGATCTGGTTTGCACAGCTCTGACATCCATTGCCCCGGATCAGCCCATTGCAGTGCTCCCACTTGGACATCCATGGCTTAGCCTCATTGCCCCAGCCGCCCGGGTTGCAGGATTTCGCCCTAATGCCAAGATTGTCCCAGCCTGCCCCAACTCGCCTGATTCCTTCTGTACTGTTACCGCTCTTCAATCCATCAGTCCTAATGAGTTGATCTTAGCAATCCCTCCCGACGATACACCATCCGAACCCTCGATCCAGATCGTAGGCCAATTCGATGGCAGTTGTATGCATGAAGATGCCTTAGGAGGAGCTGGATATGTTATCTATGTAATAGAAGGTGGTCGGTCTCGCGTTATTGCATGTCGGTCGGTCGCCTTGCCGCATTGTTCAGACAATATAGAAGCAGAAATCATGGCCTGTTTGTATCTGGTTGAAGAAGTTGCTGTCGTTGTTAAGCAGCGTTTATCGAGCCGCGGCCTCACGCCCAAGGTGGTCATCCAAGGTGACATTCTCCCTGTCATTAAGTACTTTCAATTTGCAGGCCGTCTCCGAAGGATAGATATGCACCAACCATTGGAAAGCATTCGTTCAACCGTAAGTCTGCATCTCCCTGGTAGTCTCTTCATATACCTGCCTCGAGTTGCCAACGGCATAGCAGATGACTTAGCAGGACAAGCCACCCAGTTCCTGTTGACCAAATATAGGAGCAACCCCGCTGCCTTCAATCGGTATGCTGGACCGGTGTCCATTAAGCCATCATTCCCCACGGGTCTCTTTCAGGTCGGAGGCTTTCACATTCAAAGTTTTGAACAACCCTGGAGCCAGCCCATCCTTACTCTAGTCGAGAGGCCCAGTATTGATCACGGCCTTCTCCGAAAACACGTGACCCTCCACCCCCATCACCGCCAGCTGATTGAATCCTACCTATCCCCGTGCCTACCGCAAAATTGCAGTATTGAAATTGACTACTCTCCAAAAGCTGCTGACAACCATGGACGAAGATATTGCTGCACCATAGGGGGCCAACGACTACCGAGAGCTGCCAGGCTTTTACTGTTCGGGCGGAATCACTGCGAAATTGACCTTAAAGGATCTTTTTATGAACTTGTCCGACGCCTGGGATTACTGTTTGCGCCTGACTTAGTGCCCCTCCCAACCATCGATGAGTTCCGCGCGCAGCTAGCCCGGGACCCCTATATTCAAAAAGTAGAGGCAATCTGTCCTGACACCATCAAGCAACTTCCACTGAGAATTATCAATAGCTCCCTTGATACTACATACCGATATCTAAGCTCTCTGGTTGATGACTCCCCCAGTGCGAGTGTAAGCGCAATCCTCTGCCAACTAGGCTCTTTGAGTGCAACCCTGACCACTCAGCTGCTACCGCGTTTCCGCCCAGAGTTCCTGGTCAACCATAATGACAGCGCTTTTCGATTGCTAGAGTACTTCGAAGCCACAATTGTCGAGGACACCATTCGTGCACTCATTGCTCGCCACCCAACACAATCCTTGGTATGGCTGCATGATGGTTTCTTAGTTGCTCCCCCGCCTCCTGAACAAATGGTGAGGCAGATCGAGAAGGAAGTTTTGTCCAAGCATCAGCTTTACTTTGGTCAGACATGGTTCAAAGTCACCTCTCTTCACACGGCGCACAATGCATACGTGGACACCCTCAAACATACTGCCAGTAGCCATGCCCTATCCCTCACCCGGCGAGCACCCCACACTTCCCAACGTAAACAGCACAGTGTGAAAGGATCGCCACACATCTACGCCACCCCCTTGGAAGCCCTTGCCAAGCTGCGTGCTCGACGCGAACGTTTGACGGGAGGGAGGTAAAACGTCCGCCCGGACTCTGTTGCTTCCTCGGTGACCACAAAACAACTGTTTCTCGGGTGCTCACCTATCAGGGACTAATGTAACCCCTCATAATGAGCCTCAGGATTTACTCCACCGTAGTCACCCAGAAGTATAAAGCTGCAACCCACCAAGTTGCAGCAGGTGACCCAACCCCAAAGCAAACGGCCTGCCACTGCCCAGGCAGCTTCAGGCTGCTGCTGCGTAGTTATTGCTGCTTGAGACGTCCTGTGACCGCCAAGTAACTCTCATCAGCTCACTACCTTAGTTGTACCCACCCCCTGCCCATTTAGTTCTTATGCCTCATGAACATTGGTCAGGCCAAGTGGGGGGGGCTCCCAGGGGTACCCTGGGTAGCTCTCCCCGCCTGCACAAGACCCATGAGGACATCCTAATCCTGAACCACTTGCCTTGGATAATAGAAGACCCTATCCATAATTCAGCAAACTAGCCCAAAGTGTCCCATGCGCATCAGCTTTTACCTGAAGGGCTCTAAATTATGGGCGACTTTCTGCTGCCCACTCATAATATGGCACTCTTAAGGAATCAAGTGGCCCTACAGACAGGACCCGGCTTCAGCCGCACGCGGAGACTCAGCTAAGCCTAAATATCAATCTGCTAATGCTATTAGGTTGCCAGGCTGTAGTAACTGCTCAGCACGACCATGTCCACCTCACAGTTGACCAAAGGTACATCTCGCTGTACAGCCCCACTCTGTTTGGACCTCCTGCTTGCTTTTTCTGGGCGTCCAAAGGGAATCCACTTCCCACCCAGGGGAAACGGTGGGATGTGGGGAAAAAAAACTCCCTGTACTCCAGCTTCTCAGTAAACACAGGCATCGTGCCGCAGAGTGCGCAACAGCTTACCCTGAGATGATTGACTAGCGGTGAGACCACCACCATGCAACTGCCATGCGATCCTTTCTGTTCCCAAGGGTACCTTGGGTAATGGAAAAAGTAATGGAAAAAGTTTTCAGTGACCCGCATCGAGTTGCTAAGGCTGCAACCCTTAGCTGTCTTTGAGTCTCTTTGCCTGTCTGTCCGTAGGTCAGTCCTGTACCATACCATATTCTCTGACCCTCCGATCTACCCGCGCTTTGTAGTCCACTGCACAATTACAAGCTTCTAGGGTAGTTATTGGAGTCTTATTTGCGTCGGGCCTTTTTATTCAAGTGCTATCCCAATAGTTAGGTGCAGTAGCGCACGCTGATTAACACGGCCTTTCAGCGCTACTTGCCTCTTAAATTGGCACCTTTTCAAATGAAGCATCTCATAGCAAAAAAAACAAATGGATGACACTTCCCTGTCCATGCTCAGGCCCCAACAAATGCTGGGTAGTTAGGCTGATTCGCACGTCCCAGGGAAAGACATATCTTCTCTGCTCCAATCATAATGGTTGCCATCAGCACACTACCCAAGATTGCAACCCTTAATCTACCACCTTGTAGCGTACCCTGCGGGTGGATGTTCCATAAAACTGGCTGAATGGAAAAGGTTGCTCCTAGAAATAGCTCTTGCCCAATTGTCATTAGTTCAGTTTACCACATTTAAGAGGGCCTGGTTTCTGATAGTTATTGCCGTGTTGGCAGCATCGCCAAGCTGAGCAACGCCTACGCTTAGAACTGCTTTCCCACTATCATCTTGCCAGCCGGCGCACTATCTTAGCCTGAGTTATAAAATATCAAAGTGATTATAAGAAATTCAGCAGAATTGCCCAATGAATGAGGGTTGCTCCCGGGTGATGGACATTACTTTCCACACGACACCGCGGAAGATCAATGGCCATGCACCACTGACGCAGGCCAGAGAAGTACCACGATGACGCCTCCCTCGTGCAGTGTAATTGAACCGGTAGGACCTTCAGTGCAGCCAAGTTCAAGTAGATAGTGCTCTCGCCGCCCATTGCACCTCATACTCAAAGCTTAATAGAGCCTAGAGGGCTAGCAGTGTAGGACAGCTGCTGTTCCCAAGGGTACCTTGGGTAATGGCGAGATTCTTAACTACTACTCTAACATGCGGTACAACGCTCCAAACCGGTGCCATTATAGTGTTCTGTACTTACATTACGCCGACACAGCCTTTGCCTTGCCCCATATGCCAGACGGCGGCATGCAGCTGTAAAGCTCTCTGTGGTCAACAAGTCTTGGCGCTGGTGTCCTGGACGGCGTTTGACCAGAGCACCAGGCATTAGTTTGAGATGATCGCATACATGTGCGCCAAGTAAGCAGCTCGTGAACGGTCTTGCTGTATTTTAATTTTTCTGCCAAGGCGCATGGCCTACGGATCGAGATTTTGGGCTACAAGTGTGACTCCAATATCGATTAGCACAAGGTAGCGCCAACTCCATGGGCGTCAACAATCAGTGACAGGCAGCTGGCAAGATTTTCTGGCCGATAATTTCTTGCACAGACCAGCCTCTTGGACAAGCCACTTTCTAGGACATCGCAAGACTTTTCAACGAGGATCAAGAACCATGTTAAATGTTGATAGCAGTACTTCCGCGCATCGGTGAATCCAGGCCCTTTCGGCTTGGTACTAGGCACAGACCGGAGCTGGGGCCACGGTGAGATCTCCAGTTGCCGCAGTTGCATCGAGATCACCATCTGTCCAAAGGCAAGACGTAGAAAATGCTATCTTCCTTGGCCCACTGTTGTACCCGATAAATATATTGTACCGCATGGTCTCAATGTTTTTAACTTTTTTCGGGCATATCCATTTGGAAGGTTTTGGTTGCGGACCCTTTGGCCAATACTGAGTGACCATCTAGTTATGCAATAAATTTTCAGCGGTTGATGAACTCCTCAGACATGCTGCCAACAGCTGCTGGGAAGACTGGTGTTTCCTAATTACTGGTGACATGGCTCCAGCCAACATCTTACCATTAAACTATCAGAGCTGTTTCCTTGTTTTGATTGACGAATAGGTGGTCTCTCTGTAACCTAGAGATACCTTGCAGCATTTCAACTACTGGACAATAATAAGGACCAGAAGTCTGCGTGAAATGGCGAGTTCACTCCCTGAGAGCAGCCTATCGAGCGTTAAGTAGGCAGCACGTTCACAAAATTGTTTGTCTTTGCCAAGACCCAAGGACCAAGGGAACAGTCTACTGGATACGGAAGGGGCACCTAGGTGGCAGTACGTCCATAAATCCAAAGCATAGAGAAGCACTAACTTTGTTAGCTCCCACAGTGAGGAAATGGTCATTATTGGTTTCTGTCTCGTACAGATACATTTTCCCATGCCAACCATTATCCCCTTTACCAAGATATCCAACTTGACCAGTAGATGTAGTTAAGTAGGACTGTCCACCATGCTTTGCAACCGTCCGTCATGCTAAGGTGCCCATCCCCCAACAGTATACCTTATCCCTGGTTCTATCCAAAGTGGGTTTCTCTAGTCATTGGCTGCCCTTAAGTACTTACCTGGGCGATAGCACTGCACCAAATACCATTACCTTTTGTCACGACTTAAACAATTGCCTCTCTACTACTACAGTCCAATCTAGATCTCCCAAGAATACAGGACGCTAGAAATAGCCGAACTGCCACTAGGGCCCCAAAGCATACTATTGACATGTTGCAGTAGGATGTGCGTCAAGTGCAGACTCCTCCCTACCTTTGTCATTGCGTCCGTGAATTTTTGGCTAGAGCTTGTCCGCCTCTGTATTTCCTGTCCACCACCCTGTTTCTTGCAGACCGTCCGTTAGCGCGGTACAGCAGTTCCAACCTTATCCATGCACAGGGCAGCGCGTAGCGCAACTGCTGACCATGTCCGAGCTTTACTCCAGCAGCTCTTTTTCGTCCATCGTGTTAAACTTTTGGCCATGAGATTGCAGTACCAGTTGGAGGAAACCATGGATGACCTGGACGACATAGGGTTTGACGAACAGGTACTCAGCGGAGTACTACAAACCGCCCACCTTGAGATCAGTGGATTTATCGCCCGCTGTGACCGCACAATGTTCATGACAGAGCAACGCATCTTGCGTATACTTCTGCGATGAAGTGCGGAGCAGCGATGTACAGATAGAAATTTTTAAGTTGGCTACGCTGAGTGCCTAGCTACCGCCAAGAAACAGTCAAGCAGTCAACACTCCGGATTCCCTCGTAACCACCATTGGCCCCCCCTAACTAGGGAGTTGTCACATTGAAGGTATACTCCCCTGGTTAGTTAATCTAAATGTTTCGCAGGATATTGCTGATTGCCACTGCTTCCCGCACTCACCCATCTATCTCAGTAGTCCCTCATGCCCTCACCCCCCACGGTGCCCCTCACATCAGTAGGAACACGACACATGTGTTTTTCATTCCTCTACTGTTCCCAAGGGCACCTTGGGTAATGGTGAGGGTTCAATTTGCTCTCACTCTACCAGGTACTCATCTCCCATGGTTTACACTCATGACTGTCATCCTTTTCTCGATATCCTGCGGCCCTATCTCCTCTCAATAATGTGTGCTCCTTGCTGATAGTGCTCTTTCAGGTTCATCGTTCCTCTCTTGCACAGATAGCCACCCCCTTCTGTCAAGTGCTGCTGATCCACCACTCGCCCCGCCCCTGCTACTTCCCCTGTGTCATGTTCTCTACTACTGCACCACTATGCCGTCATCCAATCCTGTCATCGGTCACATGTTGCACATATTTTCTACCACTGCAGTGTTTGGTATTTTGTCACCTGTGCTGACCCGAACATGATTCACTGTCTCCATCAGCAGCCGTTGGCTCGAACTGTGAGGACACCGCACCTGCATAAGCCAGTGTTGTCTGGATCCTCATTGACTCCAACTTCTAATTTGCTCGACCGTTCATACACTCAAGCCAACACGGGGTTCTCGTTGTTTGGCCGCACAAGCCAACACGGGGTTCTCGTTGTTTGGCCGCTGCCCGCAATAGCGAGTGGTTCCTGTCTTTTGGCCGCACCATACGCCGTGCAATTGCCTCCACTCCGGAGAGTGCTGCCACTACAGGGTACCTGTTGCTGGTATGCCGAAGCCAAACCCTTTTCCGTCTGGCCAAATCAGTGTTTCTGATCAACACCTACTGGACATATCGGCTGGAATGAATTGGAACATGCCAGCAGCCAGCAGCGTTCGCTTTCTTGCAGTGAGGGGCACAATATGGGTAGGTGATTGCCAAACAACATATAACTTCACATTGGTGGAATACCATTTGCATATTGACGAGGTGCCATGGCTTATCTTTTCTACTCTTGCCGACGCCCTTGAGAAAGAGTTTGACCCTGCCTTTTGGGAGACCGTTAATTATGGCCGAAAAGAGCGGTGGGGCTTTCTTGAACCACCCTGGGATGGAAAGGTCTACGATGCTGCGCCACCGTATGCCCAAGTCCGACTATCCATCTTTAATCGTGACGCTCACACCATGCGGGTCGTGCAACCGTTTGTGTGGAACCATACCCACCTGAAAGTTCACCCGAACGGAGCAATGATTTTCAATGAGCAAAAGAGATTAGCCTTCCTGTTGCCGTTGATCGTAGAAGCCCATGACTTGCTGCCGCCTAAGCCATTGTTCTGGGTCAATGATGATAATACCATCCCATTGTGGAGAACCACCCTATGGACGCATGCAGAAACCATACAGTGGCTAGCGGAGACCGGAGAGCCGTACCCACCTGAATTTCGAGATGAGCTCCAGCCACGCATTGACCAACTTAAATCCTCGCAACATCCGAAACGGACACAACCTCCGCCTCCGCCGCAACCAACTAGGTGGATGGAGCGCTCCGCAGCCAAGCAGCAAACACAAACTGTGCAGGCAGATACTCCACAGGACCCCAAGGGTACTCAGAGCACGCCACAGCAAGTGGCTGACCGAGAGCGGCAATATATGGAATTGCAGTCTATTATCCATCAAGCAAACCAGCAAACGTTGACAGATAGCCGACCAGCAAAGGCTAAACAGACCCAAACACCAGTCAATCTGCTAGCCGCAAGTCAACAAAGCACAGACAACGCGGCAGCCGCCGCATCGTCCGATCCCAGTACAGGCGGGGTGGCAGAAGCTCCAACCCCGCAGAAGCCACCTGATAAAATCAGTGCACAATCACTATTTCACAGAAGACCAGGCCCACCATCGGCCCCGCCTGCGAACCAAGCGCAAACGGATACCCCGGGTACCGGCGTGTTATCCTCTGACTCTCACTCCGCAGCTCACAGCAAAGATGATGAGCAACAGCAACCTCCGGAACAACCAGCAGCCCATGACGACACATCAACAGAGGAATCGTCGCCGGCAAATACACCCAAAGAATCGCCAGAGACTCAGGCAACTGACCCTGCTGGTGCTAGCAGCCCGGAGCCCGCCAGTGAATCCAGACAGGACGCCGACCTCGCCGCAGCTGACATCCCGACGTTACAGAACATGGAGAAGACAGCCTGTGAAAGAGTGGCCTCCTATGAAACGCGACTTTTCAATGCCCGCGAGCACCTAACTCGCATTAGAAAGCGCCTTAAAAGAATGCAAGATGACCGATCATCAGACACTCTGCAACCCTCTCCTGGTGCAGATATGGAAATGGAAATCATTGACTGACCATGCAGACAGCTAGCACTGCGTGCTCCTGACTGTTCGAAACCACCTGATCAGTGCCTTTTCTAATGCCGCCTACTCCACAGATGCGCCAAGGGAAAAGCAGCTGCGTGCCAGGATCATACCCCCCAAACCTATCGTAAGGGAGAGTACCCACTCAAGGATGACCCCCATAAGCCGGAGTAAGGGGATTTATGGGAACTTTTCTGATTGTTTTGTTTTGTCTGCGAAGCCTCTTGGTTAGGCGTGTGTCCCAGGTCCTGTCACCGTTAGTCATCTCATTTGTCGTCGAGCTAACATGTCCTGTGAGCAAAGAAATTGTTTTCCCCTTTCGGGTTGCATAATTTGTCAGAGGCTCAACTGTTCGCACTGCAGCTTTTGTGGCTCCACTAGTCTTCATAGCTAGGTCAGCCATCCGACATCAATTCGCACACCAAGGTGTAACACAAATCCCGATTGTTTTGTTTCTTACCTGTTTCACTTCCAACGAGCTGGCCCCGCAAAGGGGGACCCTGACCCCGGGTGCCGGGTGTTCGGGGTTTCCCTAGCATAGCCAATCCTGTTGACACATTTTGCACTCCCTGCCAGTATAGTACTCACTACTTTCGGCTGGTCACTTGGCACCTGACATCCGGGCACCGGCTGTTCAGGGTCAAGCCGGCGTCAGCATGCTGCAACAGCTTATGACACCAAATAGGTTCATTTCGTTGACGTCGCCTGACCCTGATGATTCAGATACAGACATCGAACCAGCTGAGCCAACCGCCCCAGATAACACAGTTGAGGACGTGTCAATGGACAGCGACACAGAATACTTTGACGTCATCGAAACAGACGATGACGCTCCGTATTTCCAACAAGGGGCCGAGCCTCCCCCAAGGGAACAGTGGGAAATTGCCGCACCTATAGATTTCCCCAATGTCCAGGAGGTCACACAATTAAGCCATCAGCTTGACCAACTTTTCCCCTCGCAGAAAGAAATTGAGACCCCGCTCGGAATGGACGATATCAAACAAAGGTGGAAATGGGACGATGTCGGCTCTTGTCGAATGCCCAGGGCACCCATGACATACCCTGCTCTCATGGTAGATGAAGGGAATGGCATCCAACGTCCTGCAGCCAGCCAGGTACATCACAAAACGCTCTTCCAGTGGATCATAGACAATCTCTCATGGTTACCAGAGTATGCCACCGTCTATGTTTATGTGGACAACCGTAAACTGTCAGGCACTGATCCTCCAGCCTACTGGCCACTTTTTGCACCCTGGATCAAAGGCCGATGTACAGTAACTGGCCCCTACCGTGAGAAAACGACTGCTATCCATTTTCCCATTCACGCTGATACAGGTTTGCATCAGGTCCATTATACCTGGGCTGGTGCTGCAGCTCTGGAGGCGCTGTGCTTAATGTTCCCCACTGTAAATTTTGCACTCATTGACTCTGACTGCGTGCCGACCTCATTGTTTGAGATAGCCGAACTAATTAATCTTATGACGGACAAGGCAAGCAGAGCCGCAGCAATGCAACACAACATAATGGCCAGCTCTAACCAGTGCCCCCCAGCAGTACTTCTTGCCACAGAGGCCAAAGCAGAACTCAATGCCGGCTTAATCATTGTGACAGGGCATATCCCGATCGAGGCAGCTGATGTGGAAATGGACCAAGCAACCCCGGAAGCATGCATGCCACCGGCCACTGCCCAAAGCTCCGCTCCGAGTGATGCACCCGCCCCGAAGGCACGACGAATAGCCCACCCTGCCAACCGCAGAACAGCAGATGATTGGGTCACCGCACTCCGAGAAAGCCGAGCCAGTTTCCTAGAGACAACCGCTGTGCCAGAAGACCCCGCGGAAGCGATGAGAGGCGGGCTACTGCTCACCCCCCTACTAGGATGTAAGGCTAGAACCCCGCTTGACTGGACACATGCATGGGCAATGTTGGGCGAATGGGCGGGAGCCATTGCCTTCCCCATACCGGAGCAAGGAGAATGGCCACGTCATGGAGATGGCCGATACCTTAGACCGGACTTTGTCGAGCGGACACCGCCATTCCTTACCTGGGCACGCCCCATTTTCGAGCAAGGTGCACTCTCCCCTATGTCAGTCTTCCCAGCCGACTTCCCCATACTCTGTCTTCCAGGAGACAAATTGTTCCAAAGCAAGGAGTTAACCATAGGGTATAGCCTGCCACCACTTGTGCACGCTTTCCATGGGAGTAAAGTAGGCCTAGGACACCAACTCCAACAGTGGCCAAGTAAAGGTCTGCAACCGCTAGCTGTGTCGCTCATAGGAGTCGATGAGGCACCACCGTTATGGACACACCCCACAGGCTGTGACTTTGTTAGAGGGAGTAAACTAGTCGCCAAGCCGCATGTCCCACAAAACAGAAGCCTTACTCCGACGCAGGTGTTGCTTCTCCAGAGCCTTTGGACACCAGTTGAAGCCCCCAACAGCAGTAATGACCATACACCTTGGCCCAAAGCTTGCGAGCCTGCCATTGTCTTCTGCGGTCAGCATGCAAGCCTTCAGCTCCCCACTGCCCCAATTCTCCCTCTTCTGGAAGCGCTGCAACGACGACTGAAAATTGACCCTAGCAACGCAGAACTAGCCATCAATGAAGTGCTTGCCAGCCATACAGACCCCAAATACACTGACTGGAAAATCACTGTCATGGATAACACCTCCTGGCAACTCAATGACGCTGACCCAGGGTCCCTGGAAGTTCAGTGCACTGGGTTGGGTGGAGGAGAACTTGATTTATGTCCACCTCTATAGCTTATTCTAATGTTTTTTAAACTTGAAAAAAAAGCAAAAAAAAGGAAAACACATGGAAAATCAAAAAGCAAAACTTCAAAACCAAAAAAAACAGGAAGCAAAATAAATGGGAAAAAAAAGGAACGTCAAAAAGGGGAAAAAATGGGAAAAAATGGACTTGTCCATTTGCATTTTTGTTGTTTTTTTTGCTTTTTCGATTTGCTTTTTTTTGCTTTTGTTTTGCTTTTATTTTGCTTTTTTTTTGCTTTTCGCCTGGAAAAAAACAAAAAAACAAAATAAAAGCAAAACAAAAGCAAAAAAAAGCAAATCGAAAAAGCAAAAAAAAAGCAACAAAAATGCAAATGGACAAGTCCATTTTTTCCAATTTTTTCCCCTTTTTGTCTTTCCTTTTTGTTTCCCTTTTTTTTCCCTTTTATTTTGCTTTTGTGTTTTTTGGATTTTGCTGATTTGCTTTTTGGTTTTTCCTTTTTTTTTTTTGCATTTTTCGCGTTTTTTTTCAAGTTTTAAAAAAATAAGAATAAGCTATGGTTTGGTGAACATAAAACTTGATGAAGATTGGGACGTGCTGCTAGCTTGCAAAAAGGAAGCACATGTGTATGGGCCATCCCTTAGCAAACAGGACGATTGGAATGCACGAGTTGGCACAGTAGCAGGCACTGCCCACACACAAGAATACTTGCTACTGCACATCGCCATGTTTCCCATCGGGGCACACATCTGGTGCCGTGTTTTAGGAATGCCCAGTGCGAACCAATTGCAAGCGCAGATCATCAGTCGAGCCATGAAATTGCTGCGCTTCTGCCCTATAATTCCAGCGCATAGAAAACCACCATGGCCGGGGTACACGCATGGCCTGAGACTCTTTACTAAGCTACTGGTTGCGCATCCTTTGGTCGGAGTCTGCCTGCCCCCTGAAATCCGTCCAGTGGACTACCTCAGATTGACAGGATACATGATAGGCTCTTTCTACATTCGAGGGCACAGTGCTGGCTCGTATGCAGGAATGGTATGGGAAACCATCCTCTCAGAGTTCCCAGATGTTGATGGCAAAACCGTGCTAGCAGCCATTGCGCTGCCACCATCGTTGCTAACGACATACAACTTATCTCAGCTGAGAGAGATTCACCTCATTCACCATGCAGATGACAGGCTTTGCGTATGGAACCCGTCGAACCATGACATCAAATTGCTTAGGCAACGGGGCTTTAAAATTACGCATATCACAGGATGGAGAGCGTACCTCGGTACTGCACAACACAACTACTCGCATTGGACACGAGTTGCCCTCCCAGAAGGACGACCGGATATGGAGCAGTTAGAAGGTACCCCTGGAGTGCTCCCCTTCGAAGTGTACTCACAAGCTCCCCTCCGCCTGATCTCATGGTGCAGTTTTGAGCTCCCAAGAACTGCCAGAAAACTCCTGCGCGAACTAGCGGACATGTGCGAGCTACCTGAAACCCGACACAGGCACTTGTTACCCACATTGCTGCCCATAACGCAGAGATCAAAACTGAGCAAGAGGCAACCCAATACTTAGCCACGTTGGCAACAGTTACCATCTCCTCAAGGGCCAAGTTGCTCAACTATACCACCATGGTACAACATTTCCTTGGTACCCTACAATTGCCCATGGCTGTCTACATGTTAGACTACTACCTGCCCATGCTTAGCCCTAATGAAGGCTATAATGAAACAGGGTTAACAATGCAAAGTGCAGGACCGGTCCGACAGCCATCGCAACCCATCGCCCTTGAGTTCCTCTTCAAAGGCAGTGAGTTTGGACACTGGAGAGTCAAAGGCGGACAGGATGCATTCGCGTTCCGACATCCAAGCCTGGGTAAAACTGAGGTGTTCAGCCTACTAGCCAGTGATGCGCACCATCACAAAGTCAGCCCCATTGGCACGGGTAGGCTTATTGCCATGGTTGGTACAGCAGATGCACCAGCTGATGACGGAGATGACCTTCAAATCCTGTTTGGTTTGGTCCTCGCCATCACGCCGCGCGCAGCCAAAAAAAAGGATGAGCTGGCTGCCTCGCGTATATACAGACAGTGTAACCCTAAATTCATTGAGGTTGCCTTCCTCACAGTACCAGCCATTGAATTTTTTGCAAAGGAACAACTAGAAACCCTCCAAGACTGGTACACTGATTCTGACCAACGCCTGGACCCTATTGATGCAACCGTCCAGGGACAGAAAAGCGCGGTCCCAAAGACCTTCTTTCTCCATACAATGTGGATGTTTGGATGTACTAAGCCCACCCGCGAGCTTACCGCTGTCGCGCAAACCTCCCCGTGCAGGTACCACCTGGGACTAGGCATCTATAATGTCCAAACAGCAGTGGAGGGAATGGAGGGCAACAAAAGATCACACTTTTTGCACTTGTGCGGTCAGTTGCTACGCCTAGTGCTAATTCCATGTCACGTTGAGGGCGAGCTTCACCCTTGGACCCGCTCCACAGCACTATCCTTTGCCGCTGAGCTTGACGGACATGTTTTAGGCACACTCTGCGCAGTGACAATGGCGTTGCTCACCAACCGGCTAGATCTGTGTATCCAAGGGCTCTTTGGAGCAGGCAAGTCGAAATCGATGGCAATCCTCATCCTGGCTTTGATTGAGATCGACTCTACCGACAGCCTCAAAATCTTGTTTGTTTGCAAAGAAAACTCCGGCACTAGATCCTTTGCTGACCTCCTCCTATGGCTCGACCCCCCGTCGGGGGTGTTTGGGCGCATAGGTAGGCTGGTGGGAGACCAAGAGCGCAACAAAAGCAGCTACTCCCACACAAAATTTGATATCCACCCGAGAGAAAGAAGGCAAATGCTGCACAAATGCCAGTTAATTTTAGCCACCGGGGGAACCGTAGCCCAGGATCTTACCATGCAATGGTCCACAATGGGTGGTTTTATGCAAGAGCTCTCCCTCCTGGTCATTGATGAAGGCCAGCAGTATGGCACTGACCGAGAAATTGCAGTTATCAGCCTGCTGAGACAGCAACCTCTGGTATTGTGGACAGGAGACTCAGAGCAGACACCTGACGGCATTGATCGGGCAGCTCGCAACGCAAAGCGGTCACGACAACTGCTGCTCGCCAAAAAGCATGGCCTGCGAAGCAACCGCAATTATTACATGCCAGCCAACCTTGCTGATGCAATGATCCGACTGCTGGATGGTTCGGCAAATGAAGGTCTGACGACTCTTAGTCAAATTCTCAAACGAGGACAGTCCACGTTAGGCCAGCTATGGACAAGTCACCTATCGCCACAGGATGAGGAAGACCTCAGGGCAGCCAGCGCTGTTCTCCCAGGCCTCAAAGCCGTATTTGAAGCAGCCCAGCCAAATATGCAACGACACTCCCGTTTCGTGGAATCAGAACTGCTGGCAGGTACCGCTCTTAATTTTCCACGGTCTCTTGTGCGCCTTGCCTGGATTTTGCAGCATGCCGCTACCCTCCTGCCCATGGCTGGTGACATACAAGCAATCCTAAATTCCCAGACCGCCGGTGTGAGTGACATCCATGCTTGGGGGTTGATGCTTCCCTCCAGCTCCAGGGTTAGTCCTGTGACATACCATGCAGTGGTTGCAGTAAGATACCCCGCTCTCTGCAGACAGATTAATGGCCTATGGGAACTAGGAAGTTTTGCCTCGGGAGGACTACCAGACAAACCACCAGGGTTCCAGTTAGTGCTTTGGGATACGAATGCTAGGATTAACGGGTTGGTAGCGACTGATCTAGAGACTCTTGTGTCAGAGGTCCTCACCCCCTTCCCTCACAATGCTGGATTTGCAGATGGACTTTTTACAATGACCACAGCAACTGATCACAAGAACAATTTGAACCGCTCCGTGCTCAAAAGAGATTATGTTCGCACCCTGCGTGTCGAGACAATAGCCAATTCAGCAGGAGGAACAGCGCAGGTATCAATCGTAGCTCAGCCCAGTATTGGTTTTCTTAACACTAAATACTACTCCAATGGCTCTCCGACAGAAGATACAGAAGACTGCCTTGGCAGAATCACTGTGGGGCTCACCCGGTCCAAATCATTAACCTTGCTAGTCTCTCCGCTGGACATGATGGGGCTCATGGGCATGGCACAGGTGATTGCCACCATTGCCTACGGCATCGGGGGCCTACGGAGAGGAGAAACGACATGGAAATGGCCAGAATTCAACCCTGACCCAGTTCAAGAGAATCTCGCACAATTAAGCCGATGGTCACTGAATTCACCACCAACCTGGGAGTACCCGCCCCTTGCAATCGCCAATAAATACTACGATCAGCAAGCTGACGAGGTAAAGCGAGCAAGATACCGTCTGATATTGGTGCGAGGGTCAGACCTTCGATGGCTAGACAGAGGGCGCTTTCAAGAAATTCAAGCAAGCTTAAGAACCCAACACAAGTGGCTCCCCAAGCAACATCTCCCTTTCTCCGGAGTTGTCCTATATGCCTACGCTGCTGACCGCACACCCTTTCCCACCTATGTGTGCCTACCCTCAGGACTGTACAAAGCACGCACCGGGCATATAGTAGCGCAGACAGGCCCAGACCAAGAGATCCTGTCCCTGCCTGGCATATACTTCTTTGATGGATGGCGATTACACCCGAATTTGCCAATCCCAGACCACCTGCCACGCGCAACAGAGGCGCCAGTTCAAGGTACCGCTCTCGATGCACCTGCACCTGATGCGGAACCCAAACGGTCGCCAGAAGAAGAGGCGAGAGACATCCTTGCAGTAGCTGCCAAGAACCAGCCAGAGGATGGGCCAAACACAAGAAGAGCAGCTGTCCGCGCATGCAAATACTTAAGAGCCATGGTCAGCCAATACGAAACCACCATCCAAGCTGTGCATAGTGCCGCCCGCACCCACACGCAAAAAAGTAAAGGCACGGTTGGACCTGCAGTTGACTATCGCCCGCAAGGAGAAGCCCTCCCAGTAATCTCAGCAGACCTCACCTCCGAATTATTGCATTGTCTATCCACGCTCCCAGACCCATGGCCCTTAGCTAAGATCACCATTGACATGGAGAAACCGTGCCAGTGGGTCTCCAAGTTGTGCAGACTTTACTTTGCTGACGAGTATGCCAAGCGAACAGTTGGATTGCCCTCGCGTAGGCATGTCCCGGACATCGCGGGCGCACTCCGAGCAGTTCAAGCCATCCTCCCTAAACTCGAAGTCAAGATGATTGAATTCTTAGCTGAATGGATGGTAACTCTTCTAATGCCAGCCACGCACGTAATGGAAGTGAGGGCACCTCACCTTTCCTTTATGATGCTCAAGGAATACTGGTTCAGAGAACTGTATCTAGGCCTGAAAGTCACAGCGTCCTTCGACCGCTCTGAATCATATACCAGAGTGGTCGATGGCCAGGTAAGATGCATCACGCCTGAAGTAAAGCCGCAGAATTTGCAGGTCATTTGGAATGTGCAGTTTATCACAGTCTTTGTGCCAGCATGGATGATCCCACCCGTCTACCATAGCCTGCGCAGAGAAAGCATTAAAACTGCGAGTTCTGCAAGTCCCATAGGAGTCCAGTCAGTCCGCCCCACCTGGTTTGAAGACACAACACCTAAGGACGCTACCTCTCAGCTATCCCAAGACCCTCACAAGGAGCAAGCCCAGCCACTCCATGGGCTGAAGTTAGTCATCAAAGAAGAAGTGTTACCAGCGACTGACCAACCGCAATTCCCGTCGCTCGAGCTGTTGGCTAGCAGAGGCCTCTTGGCACCTGACACATGGAAGTGCAAACGTGCTCAAGTCAGCCTCAAAGCGACTATTGATGTCCCTATGTTAGGTACAATCATAGAGCAAAATGGTGACGGACTCCTGGAAGACTCCCACATGCCAGTGGGATGGCCACTCCACATCGATGGCGCGGTCAGACAATGTTGCATTCATAGAGCTGCTAGTTTACAAGAATTAGATGATATGCTCAAAGAATATGACATGAAACGAGATTCTGTTGAAATCAACCATGACGCGCCTCAATGGTCCCATCATGCAGTGTGGAACCGCAAGTATATGGAACCAACACCAGGATATACACTGGAGCAACTATGGGCTGACTCTGAACCTGCCATAAGCAAAAAAACGACCACGTCCTATGATGTACAGGCAAGTGACGTTCAACGTGCCGTCGCAGCCATTCAGCGTTTCTCACCGCCCATTCCTCCTGATAGCCCCTTCCTACGAGCGTTAGGGACACCAGCTGCCCTGAAAGCCCCACCGCAGACCGACACCCTTGCGCAGAGAGCTCTGGAGGAATGGGAACGCACTTTGTGTGAAAACAAGGCAGTAGCAATCCTTGCAGAGATACAAGCTGGCCGACCAACCATAATCCACAAAGATGGTGGTGAAATGCTCATTGCCATTGTCCTGGACAAGCCGCTGGCGGAAGCGAAGAAACCAGTTGATGACCCTGCGGCATTTACTCGCGAGATGACGCGCATCCTGCGTGACAAGCAGACTCACCCACTCATCGCCCAAATGATGAAACCAGCGGAGAGCAGTGATCCACCCCCCGCCACTGCTGCAGCCAGCGGTGCTAGTAGCAGTGAGGACCCTCGCACTACCCCACACGAGCAGTTCCAGTAAGACACACCCAATGACACAGAGTACCCAAGTCTCTCTCCATGCAATCAGCGTACAACTTGACCTAGGTTGAGCGGCGTTGTCACCATGGGGTACTCATGGTTGATTACTGCCTGCTGCGATTCCGTTTCCAGTCAACACGCTGGAGCCAGCATAGGATTGCCAGCACAATTTCTTGGTGACAGTGCGGTTTAGCGGCGTTGTCACCATGGGGTACTCATGGTTGATTACTGCCCGCTGCGACTACCCTTGCTATCAGCATGCCGACGCCAGTATGGGACGGGAGGCGGTGGGGGGCGGTTATAATAATCCTTCTCTGAGTTGTCTGTTGTTTTGTTCTACCTTAATTGTTGCATGGTAGTGTAGTGCGATGTCAAAGTACATCAAGCCATGGCGCCCGTCGATTTTTTGCTCAGCGCAAACCAGTACCTGCATTGCTTGAATGCCACCTGGCCATATGAGCCCAGCGCAACCAAGTGAATTGGTATGCCTGCCTCAAGAACCCCAGAGTCACAATGAGGCACAGGATCTCCTCCTCTTGCAGGACTATGTGTACAAACTGACGAACACCCTCAGAACATTGGAAGACACCCTTGCCGTATTGCAACAAACAGAACTCCTTGCAGGTGTTATCAACGAACAAGACTGCAGAGACATTCGCACAGCCTGCTGTAGCATAAGGAGTCTGCGCATTCGAGTAGAAGCCCGTGCCAATGTTACAGAACGTGAAGTGATAAGTCGACAGCTACAGCTAATGCATGCGAGCGTACAACATTACCCAACAGAGGACCTTAACACAGCTGACACAAGTTGCCTATCCAGAACCTCGGCTGAACACTTTGAGGATAGACCTGGTCCCTGGACAGAAAAAAACGCTCGCATTCCTATACCAAGGTAACTGAACCAGCTACCATGGTCACCTGACCGCATCAAATGCAGTTGGTTGCAACACCTACTAAGCTGACCGCTGATCATACAGCCAAGGGAGCCAGCATGTCATCGGAAGAGGTGAATGCACAGATATCGCCACGCACTGATGATGAGTACAATCTCCCATACCATCCATACCAATTGCAAGAGCACTTGCACAGTGGTGATCACCGCAACCACAAATTTGATGCAATATGATGATTGGAAAAGCAGTTCTGAGTGGACTCTGAGTGTGCCCTGAGTGCCGTAGCCTCGATGTCTTTTTCACCTTAGATCATGTTTCACTCCCCTGTTTCACTGCGGTAGTTTTCTCACCACTTTGTTGTGACCCGGCGTTGTCGGTGTTTGCTTCAAAGTGTCAGGGTGTAATGTTATGCCATGATGGCTGCTCTTTGTGATCTCGGGGATCCTGGCTGGGGGGATCCCTGGTTTCCGCATTGAGCTTTGTTGCTTCTGCACCCGCTGAAGAGGCCCATTGTGGATTTTGTGGTTGGTTTTTGGTCTTTGTGTTATTTATGGGCCTGCGTCAACATGGCACATAAGTTGTCATTTGCATGCGCCGAGATGATACTAAGCTATCACCTCTTGCCTCAACTAATCTTTTTCACCCATAAACTGGAACCCGTCACGTCACTGTTTTGCGGTGGTGTGGTTGTTTGTGTTTTGTGTGGGTTGTTTTTGTTTGTGTTTGTTTTTTGTGTTGTCTTTGCTTCTGGTTTTTGTGTTTCGGTTTTTGTTCTCCGTTAACGTGACAAGGGAATAGGACTATGTACCGGTCCTCTACCAGTTTACTTTTGCGGCCACTACAGTTTCGGCCCCTGCGGGAATTAATTAATTAATCTCACATGCAACATGCTTGGAAACATGTTGAACGACCTGGCGGAAGCCATACGGCGTTGGACGGGAAAAAAAGACACGGCACAGTGGCTAGAACAGAGCCAAGGACACTTTACTTGTCTTTTCGTGTGTTGCGAGAAAAAGGTGAGATTGAGCGAGGTCAAGTCACTTAATTCGAGTTTGGTTTGCTTGCGTGTTTTTGCAAGCTTTATTGGCATCGCCGGTGCTGCACAGACCCCAAGCGTAGGTCGACGCGCGCACGCGGCTAGTGGTTGTAAGCCTGAATTTTCGCATGGTAGCGGAGCTTCGGCTCACGCCCAGGAAGCGAGTAAGATGATCCAGGGAGGAGGTAATTCAGGAGCTGAGATGCAACCACCAGGATTAGGAATGCCGATGCAACCAGGTTCGCCGACTAGGCTAGAAGCAGGTCAAGCGAATGGTGCTGAAGCGACTTCGCCAACCGGTAATGTAAATGCAGGTACCCCAGGTCAGGCAGGAGTAGGAATTCTAGGCACGACAGCTGGGAACTTAGTTGGTGCCGGGACCTTAGTTGCTGGTCCACAGATGCTGCCGATGACGACTGGGTATGGTCCTGAAAGAAGACATGGAGGTCTTATGGATCCAAGAAACTACGGAATGTATGGCCAAAGTAGCCCAAGGAATGTGAGTTTAAATGGACAAAGTTTCCAAGGTTTGACAGGTTGCACAGGTTGTGGGTTTCAACAAGGTGCATGTCAAGGTTTTAGTGGATGCACGGGCTGTGGAGTTCAGCAGGGTGCATGCCAAGGTTTTCAACAAGGATGTCAAGGATTTCAAGGTTGCACAGGCTGTGGAGTTCAGCAAGGTGCATGTTTAGGAACTGCATGTTCTGGTCAAGGCTGTGGTCAAGGAATGCCTGTGTTTCAGGTCAAGGACAGAACTTGAGTCAAGGTCTAGGTCAGGTAGGACTGGAACGACAAGGACTGACAGGTTGTCAAGGACCGAATGTTGGCGGTGTAACACCACAGAATGAACGAGTGCAGGAAATCCTTAGGATGACGCAAGGTTTGGACCCTATGCAGGTGCTGAGGTTGAGACAGGCATTGGGAGAGCAAGTGAACCAAGTGAGGGGTGTGCCTGAGTTGTTTGGTCAAAGGGATGGTATGTTCCCAAATGGATATAATCCAATGCACGTAGGAACCAATGGGGATGGCACGTTAGACGTTTTTGCACGCTCAGAAAAATGGATAGGTAATCCACCGACACCCGAGACAACGAAATGGAGTAACAGAGAGCTCGAGATCTTGGGTTGGTCAACCTACATTGGGGATTTGGTAGCGTGGTCGATGCAAGCATCCCTGGAGTTTGGTTCAGAGATAGAACAGGCGTGCAGGTGGCCGACAGCTCTGCAATGGCAAGAATTAAGTCCTGCACAGAGAGCTAGAAGCAGGAGACTGATGGCAATTCTGAAGGCTGCTTTCAATGGACACCCTAGAACAGTAACTCTAATTAATGCCTACTCAGAAGGGGTCAACCTGTTGAGTTCAGATGTGGGAGTAAACCCTGATTTGCAGAGTTCAAATGGGTTTGAATTGATAAGACAACTCACCATGGAATACAGCTTGAGAACCCGCAGTGAAGCATTGAGTTTTCGCACGGCCCTTGCGCATAAGAGTTTCAGTTTGCATGCCAGTGAGACAAGCCCAAGCACTGTTGTGACGGACACCATCCGGAAGATCGACTATGAGAATGCACGCTATGGCAAGCTCTGGGGTACTCTTGCAAGTTCTATTGATGCCACTGGGCTGCAAGTTGCAGAGGCAGACTTAGTTGCAGTGTTGTTGAGGTCACTGCCTGAAAGTGTCAGAACGTTTTGTCTGCATCATACCAGTGGGGAAACGTACCAGAGTTTTAGGGCTGCAGCGTTGCGATGGGAACAGCAACAAAGGGCTTTTGCGGAATTCCAACCCAAGAAACAGTTGTACCAGCTAGGGAATGAGTCTGAGAGTGCAGCGGAGTACTATGACATGACAACTAGCGATGGTAATGGGGATTGGAATTTGGATGCAGTAGGAAACTCAGGGCATAGGTGCACGAAATGCGGGGGTAGGAAGCATGGTGCAAGCATGTGTGATGCTGATTTGACAAAAGTGCGTTGTTTCAAGTGCCAGAAATTTGGTCACATCTCGGCCAACTGCCCAGACAAGAGTGTAAAGGGCAAGGGCGACGGGAAAGGGGTGATCAAAGGCAAAGGAAAGACAAAAGGAAAGAGCAAAGGCAAGGCAAAAGGTAAAGGTTTTGGAAAGAAAGGAAAAATGAATGAACTCGGTTATGCAGAGGAAACCGATGGTATGGATGAATGGTATCAAGATGATGGGTCATGGTGGAGTGACCAAACGTGGCTGCAAGCGTCACAGGTGTGGAATGAAACCTGGAGTGACTGGAATGAGGGTTGGACAGCTGACTGGACTGACGGACAATGGACAGAGGATTGGACCTGGACTGGTCAAGAATCCCAGCAAGAATATGCAAGCAGTAGTCAGCGACCCGAGAACAGTGAAATTCAGTCATTGGTTTTGAGCCCCTTGATTGGAAGAATTTTTGGGGAAATTTCCACCGGTTTAGTTTTGCAAGAGGCAATGGATGAGCTTGGCAGCAGCAACAGTCATAGCTCTTGGGGAGACAGTGTTTGTGTTGTTTCTGCAAGTGGTTTATCATGTCCTTTTAATGTAGGGCCACCTATGTGCCAATGTGACAACTGTGAATTTCAGGATTGGCAATTAGGAAGAGCGTTGGACAGACACCGCCAGATGCTGCAGAAGATGACACATCTTTTCGAGAGTTTGCCACCGTTTTCAGAAATTTTGCCTGCACAGTTTTTTGATGATCCAGAACTCGTTTTTGCTGAAACAGATGCATGTTCAGTTGTTTTTGATCAACCTGGGAATTTAGGAGATGAAATTGATTTTAGCAGCAGTGATGAAGACAGTGACGAACGCCACTGTTTGTGGGATCTCAACTTTGGCTGGTTTGGTTGTGGTGCAGGAACTGAGGACTCAGGATTCCTCTGTGGACTTCTTCAACAAGAATCCAGTTGCACGACACCTCCAAATCTGCATGAACCATGGTTTTTGGGTTTGCAAGGCGAAGGTTCCACAGGTAATGCTGCAGAGTTTTCCCAAGGGTTGGTTTCCGATGTCAATAGCAGAGTTGTTTTAAACAGAACTGCAACCTCAACGTTTTTGAATGTGCATGACACTGTTTCAGTTTCGCATGAACTTCGTAGGTACATGCCAGTTTTGGATCCACTTTTGTCAGAATTCTGGAATGATGGACAGTCAGAGTTTTGGTGGTTACTGGATTCAGGTGCATCTGCAACTGTCATGGCAACTTCTTCCGTGAATGCATATGGTGCATGGGTAGCTGACATGAAACATGAGCAATTTCGTGCTGCCAATGGAAGTAAGGTTGACATCGACGGTACTGCAACAATCACTGTTTGGGTCGGTTTTCGCACTGGTAGGGACAAAGATTGGGTACCTGACTACAAATCTGCCAAATTGAAATGTTTGGTGGGTGGAATTAGTCACAACATCATGTCTATGACGACGTTGTGTGAATGTGGTTGGGAATTCAATCAAGGACCTGATGGGTTTCATGTCAAAGATGTGAAGACTGGTAGGACAGTTGAAGGTTGCATTTACTATGCAGGGTGCCCATGGATCAAATTAGAACCAGCATGGTCTTCAGAATCCCAATTGACTGTTTCCAAGGGTTTGGAACCTCCTCATCCTATTCCAGAAATTTTTGCTGCAAGTAGCAACAGTTTAAATCCACTTTCACGTGCGGCTGCATCTGACTTAGAGCGACATCGTCTTCAAGGACACGTTCCGTATGACCCAAGATGCACGATCTGTGCACGTGGGAAATCTACTTTCCATCACAGAAGGAGAAAGGAGGGTTCGTTGGAGACTGAGATCCAAGCGGACTTTGCATTCTTAACAACACGTGGAGAAGTAGTTGACGAAGAGTCAGAGAATACCATCAAAATCTTAGTCCTTACGGAATTAGCTACTAACTGCATTGGATTCGTAGTTGCAACAGCCACTGATGCAAGGAAGGTCAAAGGCCAGGTCTGCAAATGGTTAGACCACTTTGGGTTATCATCTTCAACAAGTTCAGTTGTGTTGCACACGGATGCAGAAAGGGCGGTTTCGGAATTAGTAGGGACAAGTTCGGAGAAGTACACATTCATGGTGCGTCGTGCACGCCCTCAACAGCACCAATCCAATGGTGGAGCCGAGCGAGCAGTCAGAAGGTTGAAGGAGTCGTTGGCTGTTCTTCGAGCTGAGATGAACGAAGGTGGTGCTGATGTGAACTTTTCTGCACGTGGTTTGTCAGATGTTTGCACGTATATTGCATTGAGTCACAACCATTTTTCAAATGCACATGGGTCAGATTTTTCACCTCTTGAATACTCAACGCAACGGAAGTTATCAAAACCAAGTTTTGCAATGTTCGGTTCAACAGTGTTAGCTGAGTTGCCAGACAGTCTTCGTGCTCAGTCACCAAACGAAACGAGAAGCATTGAAGCATGTTTTGTGCATTCAGGTTTAGACACAGGTCCTGTTGTTCAGGGTGCATTGCGGATTGATGGAGAGTTGGTTTTGAAACGTTTTGTTGCACGGAATGTGAGACCAATCACACCCATTGCATGGAAACACATGATAGGTGACCAGTTGTTTGTGGAAGTTGAAGGTGCAGATGTTCAAGTTGTGGAGAGTCAAGATGTGCATATGCAAGCGCCTCCAAACGCGCCCCCAGCAGCAATTGCACCAACACCTGCACGTTCAGTAGGTGATAGGCCCCCACTTGAACCACCGCGACAACCATGCGATGCACGCGATGACATCGTTGAATACCCAGATGGAGCTCCCAGTGAACTTGTTAGGGAAATGAAGGAACCTGACAACACGGGGAGGCCAATGCCAAAGAAACGACCAAGTGAAACTCCTGTGCCAAAACGTTCCACCGGTATCAAAATTGCCCATCAACCACCTTTGCCAACACCGGCAACAGCGAAAGCAGAACCAAAGACACCCGCTGTTGTGTCTAAGTCACCCTCAGTTGTCCCAACATCGCCTGCAACTTCACCAGCAGACTCTATACCTGAAGTTAGAGTTTTTCCCAAAACACCGAGATGCCCAGCATGTGACTCTGGAATGGTAGCCCCTGGAATTCGGCACAATGCCGACTGCAAGCGGAGAAGAGCGGCATTTGATGCTGAGAATTCACCAAGTGTTGCGGTTGGTAGTCCAGAGAGTGTTGAGGTGAGTAGGGAAAGGTTGCAAGTGCATTTTGAGGATATGGAGGTTGATACTGAGCGAGACCCAGCTCCGGCTGGCGGTACGACAGAAGGTCAGGTTGAAATGGATGTGGAAGAGACTGGAGGAACTAAAAGGGAAGCTGAGCAACCGGTAGAAGAATTAGAAGCAGAGATGGAGCGTGAAAGAGCCTCCGGGCAACCCATGACTCTTGATTTGCTTTTAATGGATGATGCATGTCAATCAGTAGGACCAGTTTTGTGGAGCCTGGAAGCTGGACCAGAGCGGGCTATTGCAACAAGCCCCGAGTTGTTTGACAATGAGTTGAATTCAATCAAGTTCATGCCAGAACGTGACCATACTTGCGTGAAGGTGAAGCTAGGTGGTACCAATGTTTTGGTGTGGAAGCCCGATGAGGTGATTGATGACAGCTCGTTAATGCAACTTAATGCTGATTTAGGCTTTGAAGGCATGAAGGAAGAGATTGCTAATTTGGAGAAATGTGGAGCGGGAAAGGTGATAGGCCAATCAGAGGTTGATGCATTGAAGAAAAAGAATCCAAACATGCGTGTGATCCCAAGCCGTTGGGTGTCAGCATACAAGAGTGAGACAAGGGTTAGAGTTAGGATCGTAGCCAAAGACATCAACAAAGGTGTCTCTGCACGAAAATTAGGAATTTCTAGCCCCACTCCAAGCATTGAGGGCTTGCATTTCGTGTTGTCACTGGCTTCGAGACGAGCTCTACGACTTAAAGGTCTTGATGTCTCACACGCATTCATGCATTCTCCTCTACCTCGTGGTCTTGTCATCGTCCTCAAGCTACCGTTATCTGTCTCTATGATGGATGGTTCTCCTGCATATCTCTTGCTCTACAAAGCGCTGAATGGTCTTCGAGATGCGTCACTGCATTGGTTGAATTTGCTCAGTGACTCCATTCGAGGAGTTGGCCTTGTTTCGGATGAAGTTGAACCTTGCATTTACCAGGGTATTGTGCATGGAGAAACTGCATTGCTGGTAGCCTATGTTGATGATCTTCTTCTTTGTTGTCAAACTGCACGTAGTGAGAAGCTGGTTGAGAAAGCAATTGGGAAAGCAGTCCCGTTGAAAGAGACTGGCGTGATCCTACCCGCCGAGCAAGGCGGAGGTGCACTGACTTTTATTGGGAGAAGAATTCAACGAGGAGCAACGGATGATTCATTGTCAATTGGTGTTGACCCAAAGTTTCTGGATACCACTTTTGTGGAATTCAGTGTGAACAAGGGATCCAACACCGTGCCTGATGTTGCGGCAGTGCTTGAGAGAGCCTTGACGGACAAAAGCATGCAACAGCCTCTCACGGCTGCAGCGTACTCAAGGTTTCGGAGAGCACTTGGCAAGCTGCTATGGATGGCACAGTCACGGCATGATCTGAAATTGTTTCTTAGTTTGATAGGCTCACAGCAAGCTGCTCCTACGCATGGTACTGAAATGGCAATCAAAGCTTTGCTACGTTTTTTGCATGGAGATGTGGGAACTTGTCTGCGGCTTCCATCGCCGAAGTATGAGGAACTTATGATTGGAGCTGCACGACATTGCATTCTGCACTCTTTTTCAGATGCTTCCTTTGCACCATATAGATTCAATGGCAGAAAGGGGATTACAGGTGGTGTGGTTTTCTGCGAAGGTGGACTTGTGCGATCCATTGCACGCCAGCAACAGTCAGTTTCACTTTCGTCTTGCGAAGCCGAGCTCTATGCACTGCAAGCTGTATCTCAAGAAAGTGTGGCTTTCAGCCAATTCTGTCAGAGGGTCTATGTTGGTTTGGGAGAGATGCAACCGAAGAGTGTGCCAAAGATTTTGCTCGAATCTGATAGCTCTTCTGCATTGCAATTGCTTGTTGGTCAGGATATTCCAAAGAGAAGCAGGCATGTGGAGATTCGTTTGGCATGGATGAAATCCAAAATGGCTTCTGGAGAACTCGAGATCGAGCACCGAGCAGGGACTGAGAATGTGGCTGACCTGTTTACAAAGTGCTTGAGCACGAAGGACTTCCTACGTCATCGTGCAAGCTTGGGTTTTGAGGCTGTGGAAGTACCTGCCAGGGATCTTCGGTCAGTCAATGACCTTCTGCTGATCAATGATGTTGTGTCCAACAAACAGGAGATTGCGTTTGTGGAAGTGTGCTGCGGCACGAATTCAGCTCTTCGTGATGCATGTCGAGTTGCTCGAATGCCCTATGTTGGAGTTGTGAAAGAGGTTGAGACCGATGCAATGTTTGCACGAGTGAAGCAGTTTGTAGAGGTCCAAGCTCAACTTGGGTATCGCTGGATTCATGTGCATGCCTCTACGCCATGTAGCTCAGGCTCACCGTTGAAGAATTTTGGAACTGGAGGTTTGAGTGAAGCCGATGTTGCATGGGAAGGTATCATGAAAGCTGTGCCTAAGTATTTGACTCTGGGGAATTCGAGATCGTTTGAACTCCCAAGGAACAATAACATTTGGAAGAGAGATGAAACCAAGCATGTTTTGAAGCACTGTGGTTTAGAATTTGAATCAGAAGTGTTTCTTTGCCAAACTGGATGCAAAGCGGACAATGGTTTGCCTGTAGGGAAATGCCTCATTTTTCGAAGCTCATTTTCAGGTTTTTGCAACGTGTTGACAAAACGTTTTGGATCGTGCACATGTGAGAAGCATGCTGGTGTGATGGATGTTAACTGGGTCCGGACAGGATCTTATACCAAGGAACTTGCAAAAGGAATTTTGGCAGCTGTGAGAGCTGCACGTCGCGCCGCATGACTCACCAAGGAACACCGCATGAATTTCCTTAGGAATTCATGTAACAACCAGAGGGAGAAGTTTGTTTTGGCATGTCCTGTCTCCGGACAGCGCACAGTTTAAGAGGGGGACAGGTATGCTGGAGATGTTTTCTAGATTTGTAACTGTAGGTTTGGGAATGTTTGCACGTTTGCATGTTATTTTCAAACCTGCATGGAACAACTTTATTTGCGTTTTTTGTGCATGTGCTTTATTTCAACTGAACCCAAATAAACGAAACAAACAAACAGACGGCAGTTGATGTGAAGCACTGAGACGAAGCACAGCAGTTGATGTGACACTTACTGCATCCCGATGCACGTCGTTTAGGAGTGCATGTTGTTTTACTTTTGGTTTTGGTTTGTCGTCGAATGCGAAACGCAAACAGACAAACGGCAGTTGATGTCACTGAAACAAACGCGAAACTGCAGAACAGTTGATGTGGAACACAGAACAGTTTATGTTGTATTTTTGGTTTTTGCGTTCAAGCACGGAGAGAGGGAATTCACTGCAAAGATGTCACGACACATGTTCTGACGCGCGAGATCAAAGATGTCTGAAAGGAAAACTTCAGGTGACACGACAGGTAACCTCTCAGGTTTTGTGCTTGGCCGGACTCTTTTCTTCCTTTTGGTGTGTGTGTGTGAGGGTTGGAAACAGTTTCAACTAATTAAGTAGTTGCCTGCCGCCGCCTTAGAGCCATGGCCAACCGACCTACACCACCACCGAATTCAGCTGGCATGGAATGCTACCCTGGGACCGATATGACTGGAGTGGAAATGGAGCTTTTGCGTGAATTGATGCGCAAGGCAGAGCGCAACCAGATGATGACACAGACTCTGTCTTTGCACCAATTAGAACATAAGCATGCTCCTGACCCGCGTCAGGCTGAATGGAATGCACAGAAGGCCGCAGGACAATGGCCAGGATGGAAGGGAACTGGACCGCCTCCAAAGAGTGTGAACCCGCCTGCATCGTCTGGGCGACCACCCAAGATGAACTATGACCCTGACGATGACCCGTGGGCCGCAATTCCAACTGCACCAAAGGCTGACCCGCCTGTTTTGCAGATCTTTGGGAATGTCCAGCAAGGCACACCGCCAATTAATCTTCCACCTGCTGCCACTGCAATGCCTAAGTCTGGTTTCCAGAACATTCAGCTGCCGCTATGGGGACAGAAGCAATGTTTCCACCAGCAAAGGCTTCTGCTCCTACTGCACCAGAGAATTCAGCAGCGAAACAGCTGCCTATTCCAAAGGCAAGCGGGCCCAACAAAGCAGCCAGGAATTCGACTCCCAAGATTGAAGAGGTACCGGAAGAAGCTGATGGGGACGGCACTGGTGGACGCATGGATGAAAGCTTTAAGAGGAATCGAGATGTTTTTGAGGATGAAGACGAACTCTTTGGCTTTGAGTATATTCCTGCAGATGTCTCACCGCCGTGGTTCCCAAATCACCTGTGGGGAATTCCAACCACAATTCAGCACAATGCAACGGATTGGAATGACAAGAGTTGGTACCCCAGCTATCAGTCCAGTGACATGGACCCCGCAGTGCCATTTCCAGTGCATGTGCAAGGCATCAAGTCGTGGGCCAGCACGAAGATCAAGCTGAAGAAATGGAGGGACAAGGAAATGTCCTACCATGAATTCATTCTGAAGGTCTTCAACCACGATGATGAGGCCGGGCAATATGCAAAGTGGATTTTGGCACACTATACGTCCAAGATCACAGCTACGCCCAAGTCGCAAGCTCCAGATCTTGCCGCTTTCCTCAAGAAGATGAGAGTGGATGTGTTTTTGTATGCAACGACGGCGTACCGCAGGGAGATGATGAGTGTGGACTTCGACAAGAAGCCCTAGCCTGGTGTTTCCATGTGCATGCTGACAGTTTTTGCATGATGATGCAGCTATGACTGCATAAGACAATGTATCTCTTTCAGATCTATGTCAGTCGGAAATTCTGGACTTCTGGTTTTGCTGGAGTGATTTTTTTGATGCACAGTGCAATTCGAGATGATGTAATTTATTGCAATCACTGCACGTGGCACTGTCTATGACGAGGTTTTTGGAGTTCACTGCAACTGGAACGGGATTAGGCTGGCAATCTGATTGAATTCAACAGTACGATATACGTATTTTTGATGCGATGGTCTGGACAATTCACCTTTGTGGTCATCTTTCCGGACAAGCTTATACCTATTTGCATGGTCAATGCAATGTTGACGGTGTCTTGGCAAGAGGGGGTATGAAAGTACACCGGTTTGTGCCAAGCCATCGTACTGGATGCGTCGAGATGGTAGTGAATTCATCCACGAATTCACTTGGAAATGGACGGCCCTCATTGAATAGATTTGTTTTGGACAAGTGTCATCTACGGATGAACTATGATATGTGGTTTTCAACGTTTTCTGGAAGCTTGCATTCTGCATGAGGTTTTCGCCGAATATCAACAACGGTTGAGGATGTTTTTGTGCAAAACAACGTTTGCTGAAAACTGGTTTTTGGAGAGTTGCGAAATTTGATGTGGAGATGATGAAGATGGTTTCGCCATTTGCATGGCAATTTGGAATGTCGTTTATTGTCTTCGCATGTGCATGCTCGACAACAAACTCCAAACCTTTTTCAACCTGGTTTTTTATTTCAACAACTTTGTGGACGAGAACTTTGTGGAGATGGTTTTGTGTTTTTCACTGCATGCTGCATGTGAGCAACTGGAAACTGTGTTTTGAGTGGTGCATGATGTTTTTCCAACAACGTTTGCACGGCCGACTTTTTCATTTGAGACTGGGATGATTTTTCTGCTGAAATTTGATGCTCCAGCACGGTGCATGTCAACAACAGAATAAAAGAGACAGCGACACGGCACAGTGGCTAGAACAGAGCCAAGGACACTTTACTTGTCTTTTCGTGTGTTGCGAGAAAAAGGTGAGATTGAGCGAGGTCAAGTCACTTAATTTGAGTTTGGTTTGCTTGCGTGTTTTTGCAAGCTTTATCGGCATCGCCGGTGCTGCACGGACCCCAAGCGTAGGTCGACGCGCGCACGCGGCTAGTGGTTGTAAGCCTGAATTTTCGCAGTACTCGTCATCAGTGCGTGGGGATATCTGTGCATTGAGTTCTTCTGATGATGTGCTGGCTCCCCTGGCTGTATGGTGAAGCTGCAGTATGGCTTTCTGCGCCTGGGTTACTTCGTAACTGGCAGATATTGTACAACTATCCAAGATACAGCCAATCTGACGGAGTTGGCGTATAGCCGCCTCAAGGTCAATGACCCTCTGGGATGGGATGTTTTGGATGCCTTGAAGCTTCTGTCGGGCCTTCTCTAGAAGTTTAGTGGCATCATCGACTTCGCTGGTAGTGACCTGGCAGAGGGTCAGTTGAGTAATGGACTTTGCAAGACGATGGACAGCGGCGTCTTTGATAGGAGTCGGTCGTTCCATCCCAATGGACTAAGCTGTCTACAAGTTTTTCGGTAGACGTAAAGCCTCAGGGCATTCAGTTAACACTCACCGTGTTGCAACCTTGGCCGAGAAAGGGCATGGGGAGGTGTGGTGAAAGTCATTTGGCCGGTCGAAAGATTGGTTGATCGAAGGTCAAACGGCGACGGGCACCATGGCTAGATGTACTTTGACATCGCACTACACTACCATGCAACAATTAAGGTAGAACAACACGAACAAATCAAGTTAAAAACCCTGAAAAGGATTATTATAACCGCCCCCCCACCGCCTCCCGTCCCATACTGGCTCCGGCATGCTGACAGCAAAGGTAGTCGCAGCGGACAGTAGTCAACCATGAGTACCCCATGGTGACAACGCCGCTCAACCTAGGTCAAGTTACAGGCTGAATGCATGTATGGGAAACTTGGGTACTCTACGTTACCTCGAGTGGCTTACTGGAACTGCACGTGTGAGGTGGTGCGAGGTTCTCCACTGCTACTAGCGCCACTGGCTGCGGCATTGGCGGGGGGTGGATCACTGCTCTCCGTTGGTCTCATCATTTGGGCGATGAGTGGGTGGGTTTGTTTTTCGCGCAGGATCCGCGTCATTTCGCGAGTGAATGCTGCAGGGTCATCAACTAATTCTTTCGCTTCCGCTAGTGGCCTGTCTAGGACAATGGCAATGAGCATTTCGCCACCATCTTTATGGATTATGGTTGGACGGCCGGCTTGCACCTCTGCGAGGATTGCCACTGCCTTGTTTTCACACAAAGTGCGTTCCCATTCCTCCAGGGCTCTTTGCGCTAGGGTGTCAGTTTGTGGTGGGGCTTTGAGAGCAGCTGCTGTCCCTAACGCTCTTAGGAAGGGGCTATCGGGTGGCGTGGGGGATGAGAGATGCTGAATGGCCGCTACTGCACGCAAGACGTCATTTGTTTGAACTTCATATGACGTGGTCGTTTTCTTGCTTATGGCAGGCTCGGAGTCAGCCCATAGTTGTTCCAGTGTGTATCCTGGTTTCGGTTCCATACATGTACCGTCGGTTCCACACTGCATGATGGGACCATTGAGGCGCGTCATGGTTGATTTCAACTGAATCCCTTTTCATGTCATATTCTCTGAGCATATCGTCTAATTCTTGCAGGCTAGCGGCTCGGTGAATACAACATTGTCTGACAGCACCATCAATGTGGAGTGGCCATCCCACGGGCATGTGGGAGTCTTCCAAGAGTCCATCACCATTTTGCTCTATGATTGTACCCAACATAGGGACATCAATAGTTGCTTTGAAGCTAACTTGCGCACGTTTGCACTTCCACGTGTCAGGTGCTAAAAGGCCTCTGGCAGCCAACAGTTCGAGCGATGGGAATTCTGGTTGGTCATTCGTCGGCAGCACCTCTTCTTTGATAACTAACTTTAGCCCATGTAGTGGCTGGGGCTGTTCTTTTTGAGGGTCTTGAGGTGGTTGGGATGCGTTATCCTTAGGTGTTGTGTCTTCAAACCAGGTGGGGCGGACCGACTGGACACCTATGGGACTTGCAGAGCTGGCGGTTTTGATGCTTTCTCTGCGCAGGCTATGGTAGACGGGTGGGATCATCCATGCCGGCACGAAAACTGTGATAAACTGCACATTCCAAATGACCTGCAAATTCTGCGGCTTAACTTCAGGCGTGATACATCTTACCTGACCATCGATCACTCTGGTGTATGATTCGGAGCGGTCGAAGGATGCTGTGACTTTCAGGCCTAGGTACAGCTCTCTAAACCAGTATTCCTTGAGCATCATAAAGGAAAGGTGAGGTGCCCTCACTTCCAATACGTGCGATGCTGGCATTAAAAGAGTGACCATCCATTCAGCTAAAAATTCAATCATTTTGACTTCGAGTTTGGGGAGGATGGCTTGGACTGCTCGAAGTGCACCCGCAATGTCCGGGACATGCCTACGTGAGGGCAGTCCAACCGTTCGCTTGGCATACTCATCAGCGAAGTAGAGTCTGCACAACTTTGAGACCCACTGGCTCGGCTTCTCCATGTCTATGGTGATCTTGGCCAGGGGCCATGGGTCTGGGAGCGTGGACAAGCAATGCAGTAATTCGGAGGTCAGGTCTGCGGAGATGACTGGGAGGGCTTCTCCTTGCGGGCGATAGTCAACTGCTGGTCCTACCGTGCCCTTGCTTTTTTGCGTATGGGTGCGGGCGGCTATATGCACGGCTTGGATGGTGGTCTCATATTGGTTGACCATAGCTCTTAAGTACTTGCATGCGCGGACAGCTGCTCTTCTTGTGTTTGGCCCATCTTCGGGCTGATTCTTGGCAGCTACTGCCAGGATGTCCCTCGCTTCTTCTTCAGGCGACCGTTTGGGTTCCGTACCAGGTGCAGGTGCAGTTAGAGCGGTACCTTGGACTGGCGCCTCTTTTGCGCGTGGCAAGTGGTCTGGGATCGGCAACGTAGGGTGTAATCGCCATCCATCAAAGAAGTATATACCAGGCAGGGACAGGATCTCCTGTTCTGGGCCCGTCTGCGCTACTACTTGCCCGGTGCGGGCTTTGTACAGTCCTGAGGGCAGGCACACGTAGGTGGGAAAGGGTGTGCGATCAGCCGCGTAGGCATATAGGACGACTTCAGAGAAAGGGAGAGTCTGCTCGGGGAGCCACTTATGTTGAGTTGCTAAGCCTGTTTTGACTTCTTGGAGGCGCTCCCTGTTTAGCCAGCGAAGGTCTGACCCGCGCACCAATATTAGACGGTATCTCGCTCGCTTCACTTCGTCGGCTTGCTGATCGTAGTATTGGTTGGCGATTGCAAGGGGAGGGAACTCCCAGGTTGGTGCTGAATTCAGTGACCACCGGCTTAACTGTGCCAGATTCTCTTGAGCTGGGTCAGGATCAAAGGCAGGCCACCCCCATGTCGTTTCTCCTCTCCGGAGGCCCCGGATGCCATATGCAATTGTCGCAATCACCTGCGCCATGCCCATGAGCCCCATCATGTCTAGCGGGGAGACAAGCAGGGTTAACGATTTGGACCGGGTGAGTCCGACAGTGATTCTGCCAAGGCAGTCTTCGGTATCTTCTGTAGGGGAGCCATTGGAGTAGTATTTGGTGTTTAAAAATCCAATACTGGGCTGAGCTACGATTGATACCTGTGCTGTTCCTCCTGCCGAATTGGCTATTGTTTCTACGCGTAGGGTGCGGGTGTAATCTTTCTTCAGCACCGAACGGTTCAAATTGTTCTTGTGGTCGGTTGCAGTGGTCATTACGAAAAGCCCATCGGCAAAACCGGCATTGTGGGGGAAAGGGGTGAGTACCTCTGACACAAGAGTCTCCAGGTCTGTCGCTACCAACCCATTAATCCTAGCATTAGTATCCCAAAGCACTAATTGGAACCCTGGTGGCTTGTCGGGGAGTCCTCCCGAGGCAAAACTTCCCAGTTCCCATAGGTCATTGATCTGCCTGCAGAGATCAGGATATCTAACTGCAACCACTGCATGGTATGTCACGGGACTAACCCTAGAGCTGGAGGGAAGCATTAACCCCCAAGCATGGATGTCACTCACTCCGGCGGTCTGGGAATTTAAAATTGCTTGTATGTCTCCAGCCATGGGTAGGAGGGTAGCGGCATGCTGCAAGATCCAGGCGAGGCGCACGAGGGACCGTGGAAAATTAATAGTGGTACCTGCCAGCAGTTCTGAGTCCACAAATCGGGAGTGCCGTTGCATATTTGGTTGGGCGGCTTCAAATTGGGCTCTCAGGCCTGGAAGAACAGTGCTGGCTGCCCTGAGGTCTTCCGCATCCTGCGGCGAGAGATGACTTGTCCATAGCTGACCTAAAGTGGGCTGGCCTCGTTTGAGGATTTGACTAAGAGCCGCTAAACCTTCATTGGCCGAACCGTCCAGCAGTCGGATCATTGCATCGGCAAGGTTAGCTGGCATATAATAATTGCGGTCGCTTCGCAGCCCATGCTTCTTGGCCAACAGGAGCTGTCGTGATCGTTTCGCGTTGCGGGCTGCACGATCAATGCCGCCGGGTGTCTGCTCAGAGTCTCCTGTCCACAAGACCAGGGGTTGCTGTCTCAGCAGGCTGATGACTGCAATTTCTCGGTCAGTACCATATTGCTGGCCTTCATCAATGACCAGGAGGGAGAGCTCTTGCATAAAGCCACCCATTGTGGACCATTGCATGGTAAGATCCTGGGCTACCGTTCCTCCGGTGGCTAAAATTAACTGACACTTATTCAGCATTTGCCTTCTTTCTCTCGGGTGTATGTCGAATTTCGTGTGGGAGTAACTACTTTTGTTACGTTCTTGGTCTCCCACTAGCCTACCTATGCGCCCAAACACCCCCGACGGGGGGTCGAGCCATAGGAGGAGGTCAGCAAAGGATCTAGTACCGGAGTTCTCTTTACAGATGAATAATATTTTGAGGCTGTCAGTAGCATCGATTTCAATCAAGGCCAGGATGAGGATTGCCATCGATTTCGACTTGCCTGCTCCGAAAAGCCCTTGGATACACAGGTCTAACCGATTGGTGAGCAACGCCATTGTCACTGCGCAGAGTGTGCCCAAGACATGTCCGTCGAGCTCAGCGGCAAAGGATAGTGCAGTGGAGCGGGTCCAGGGGTGAAGCTCACCCTCTACGTGACATGGAATTAGCACTAGGCGTAGCAACTGGCCGCACAAATGCAAGAAATGTGATCTTTTGTTGCCATCCATTCCTTCCACTGCCGTTTGGACATTATAGATGCCTAATCCCAGGTGGTATCTGCACGGGGGGGTTTGCGCGACAGCGGTAACCTCTCTGGTAGGCTTGGTACATCCGAACATCCACATTGTGTGTAGGAAGAAGGTCCCTGGGACCGGGCTTTTCTGCCCCTGAACGGTCGCATCAATGGGGTCCAGGCGCTGGCCGGAGGCAACATACCAGTCTTGAAGGGCTACAAGCTGTTCTTTCGCAAAAAATTCAATGGCTGGTCCTGAGAGAAAGGCTACTTCGATGAATCTGGGGTTGCACTGTCTGTGTATGCGGGAGGCAGGCAGCTCATCCTTGCTTTTGGATGTGCGTGGCGTGATGGCTAGGACCAACCCAAACAGGATTTGAAGGTCTCCTCCGTCATCGGCTGGAGCTTCTGCGGTGCCTACCATTGCAACTAGCCTACCCGTGCCGATGGGGCTAACTTTGTGATGGTGCGCATCACTGGCTAGGAGGCTGAAAACTTCAGTTTTGCCAAGGCTTGGATGTCGGAACGCAAATGCATCTTGTCCGCCTTTGACTTTCCAGTGTCCAAATTCGCTGCCTTTGAAGAGGAATTCGAAAGTAATGGGTTGCCATGGTTGACGGATAGGTCCTGCACTTTGCATTGTTAACCCTGTTTCATTATAGCCTTCGTTGGGGCTGAGCATGGGCAAATAGTAGTCTAACATGTAGACAGCCATGGGCAATTGCAAGGTGCCAAGGAAATGTTGAACCATGGTGGTATAGTTGAGCAATTTGGTCCTTGACGAGATGGTAACAGTTGCCAACGAGGCTAAATATTGGGTTGCCTCTTGCTCCGTTTTTACCTCTGAGTTGTGAACAGCAATGTGGGTGACAAGTGCCTGTGTCGTGGTCTCAGGTAGCTCGCACATTTCAGCTAATTCGCGCAGGAGTTTTTTGGCTGTTTTTGGGAGCTCGAAGCTGCACCATGAGATCAGGCGGAGGGGAGCCTGTGAGTAGACTTCAAAGGGGAGCACTCCTGGGTTCCTTCTAACTGCGCCATATCTGGTCGTCCCTCTGGGAGGGCAACTCGTGTCCAGTGGGAGTAGCTGTGTTGTGCAGTGCCTAGGTATGCTCTCCATCCTGTGATATGCGTGATTGCAAAGCCCCGTTGCCTGAGCAGTTTAATGTCATGGTTCGACGGGTTCCATACGCAAAGCCTGTCATCTGCATGGTGAATGAGGTGGATCTGTCGAAGCTGAGATAGGCTGTGTGCCGTCAGCAGCGATGGTGGCAGAGCAATGGCTGCTAGTACGGTTTTGCCATCAACGTCTGGGAATTCCGAGAGGATCGTCTCCCATACCATTCCTGCATACGAGCCAGCGCTGTGTCCTCGAATGAAGAGAGAGCCTACCATGTATCCTGTTAATCTCAGAAGATCTACTGGGCGGATTTCAGGGGGCAGGCATACTCCTACCAGCGGATGTGCCACTAATAACTTAGTGAAAAGCCGCAGGCCATGCATGTACCCTGGCCACGGCGGTTTCCTATGTGCTGGGATGATAGGACAGAAGCGCAACAGTTTCATGGCTCGACTGATGATCTGTGCCTGCAATTGGTCTGCACTGGGCATTCCTAAGACACGGCACCAGGTGTGCGCACCTATGGGAAACATGGCGATGTGCAGCAGCAAGTATTCTTGTGCGTGGGCAGTGCCTGCAATTGTGCCAGCCCTTGCATTCCAATCGTCCTGTTTGCTAAGGGATGGCCCATACACATGCGCTTCCTTTTTGCAAGCTAGCAGTACGTCCCAATCTTCATCGAGTTCTCCTCCACCCAACCCAGTGCACTGAACATCCAGGGACCCTGGGTCAGAGTCATTGAGTTGCCAGGTGGTGTTATCCATGACAATGATTTTCCAATCAGTGTATTTGGGGTCTGTATGGCTAGCAAGAATTTCATTGATGGCTAATTCTGCGTTACTGGGGTCAATTTCCAGTCGTCGTTGCAGTGCTTCCAGGAGAGGGAGGATTTGGGCAGTAGGGAGCTGGAGGCTCGCTTGCTGACCGCAGAAGACATAGGCAGGCTCGCAAGTCTTGGGCCAGGGTGTGTGGTCATTGTTGCTATTAGGGGCTTCCACTGGTGTCCAAAGGCTCTGGAGCAGCAACACCTGCGTCTTGGTAAGACTGCGGTTTTGCGGGACATGTGGCTTGGCGACTATTTTACTCCCTCTAACGAAATCGCAGCCTGTGGGGTGTGTCCATAACGGGGGTGCCTCATCGACTCCTATGAGCGACACAGCAAGCGGTTGCAGCCCTTTGCTTTGCCACTGTTGAAGTTGGTGTCCCAGGCCTACTTTACTCCCATGGAAGGCGTGCACTATTGGTGGCAGGCTATACCCTCTGGCTAACTCCTTGCTTTGGAACAATTTGTCTCCTGGGAGACAGAGTATGGGGAAGTCGGCTGGGAAAACAGACATAGGGGAGAGTGCACCTTGCTCGAATATAGGGCGCGCCCAGGTAAGGAAGGGCGGGGTCCGCTCGACAAAGTCCGGTCTTAGGTAGCGGCCATCTCCATGACGCGGCCATTCTCCTTGCTCCGGGATGGGGAATGCAATGGCTCCAGCCCATTCGCCTAGCATTGCCCATGCATGTGTCCAGTCAAGCGGGGTTCTAGCTTTACAGCCTAGTAAAGGGGTGAGAAGTAGTCCGCCTCTCATCGCCTCCGCGGGGTCTTCTGGCACAGCTGTAGTAGCTAGGAAACTGGCTCGGCTATCTTGGAGTGCGGTGACCCATTCATCTGCTGATCTGCGGTTGGCGGGGTGGGCTATTCGTCGTGCTTTTGGGGCGGGTGCATCACTTGGAGAGGAGCCTTGGGCAGCAGTCAGGGGCATGAATGCATCCGGGGTTGCCTGGTCCATATCGACATCGGCTGTACCGGTCGGGATATGCCCTGTGACAATGATCAAGCCGGCATTGAGTTCAGCTTTGGCTTCTGTGGCAAGGAGCACCGCAGGTGGGCACTGGCTAGAGCTGGCCATTGTGTTGTGTTGCATTGCTTCGGCTCTGCTTGCCTTGTCCGTCATAAGGTTGACTAGTTCGGCTATCTCAAACAATGAGGTCGGCACGCAGTCAGAGTCTATTAGTGCAAAATTTACAGTGGGAAACATTAGGCACAGCGCCTCCAGGGCTGCAGCACCAGCCCAGGTATAGTGGACCTGATGCAAACCTGTGTCAGCATTGATGGGAAGATGGATAGCGGTTGTCTTCTCCCGGTAGGGGCCAGTAACTGTACATCTGCCTTTGATCCAGGGTGCGAAATGCGGCCAGTAGGCCGGAGGATCAGTGCCTGACAGTTTGCGGTTGTCCACATAAACATAAACGGTGGCATACTGTGGCAACCATGAGAGGTTATCTATTATCCATTGGAAGAGCGTCCTATGATGGACCTGGCTGGCTGCGGGGCGTCGGATTCCATTCCCTTCGTCCACCATGATTGCTGGGTATGTCAGGGGTGACCGGGGCATTCGACAAGAGCCAACATCGGCCCACTTCCACCTTTGTTTGATATCGTCCATGCCGAGTGGGGTTTCAATTTCTTTTTCCGAGAGGAAAAGTTCATCGAGCTGGCGGCTTATTTGTAAGACCCCCTGGACATCGAAGAAATCGATAGGTGCGGCAATTTCCCACTGCTCCCTTGGGGGAGGCTCAGCCCCTTGTTGGAAATACGGAGTGTCATCATCTGTCTCGAGGGCGTCAAAGTATTCCGTTTCACTGTCCACTGACACATCCTCGACTGTTTTATCTGGGACGGTTGGTTCTGTTGGTTCGATGTCTGTATCTGAGTCGTCAGGGTCAGGCGACGCCAATGAAATGAACCTGTTTGGTGCCATGAGCTGTTGTAGCATGCTGGCACAAGCTTGACCCTGAACAACCGGTACCCGGGTGTCAGGTGCCAAGTGACCAGCCGGGACTAGTGGATGCTATCTGGGCAGGGAGTGCAAAATGTGTCAACTGGATTGGCAAGGCTAGGGAAACCCCGAACACCCGGCACCCGGGGTCGGGGTTCCCCGTTGCGGGGCCAATTCGTTGGAAGTTAAACAAAAGAAAAAAAAAAGAGTGACCTTTGATCACCTCACGATGCCCTCATGCCAAGAAAATGGCACAACACCAAACGCTGACCAGGCCATTTGAAGGGTGAATTGGTTTCAAAAACCCAACTGCCCCAAAAGGATAAGACCTAGGTGCCTGACCTCCCCGTTTCTCTCTCAAACGTTCCAAGGGGGTGCTCCCAGCCTTTCCCTCAGAGTATGCGTTGCTTTCATGCACAACCAACTCCTGCAGCATGGAGGACTTAGGATAGCCACAACCTCGTCAGCAGCAGGGGCAACCGCGCGAATAGCAATTGTTGTTCAGACAGGGTGTGGCTTCCTCAGTGGGGGCCGTCGAGGGGCATCGCTGGAAGACAAGGAAGACTGTTTTGGGCGAGCCACTGTCGCGCTCACAAGAGCCATTAAACATACGTACAGTCGAGGTCCCTTGATGGCCGCCATGTTTCTACTAGTTTTTTGGATTCTGTTTTCGGGGCCATGATGAAGCTTAAGTCTTTGGCTGCTGAATGTCTTGTTGGCGTTCGTTTGGGGCTGCTGAATTTCTTGACTCCTGTCTGCGTGGACTGATTGTTTTGGTTGCTTGCATTTGGTGCAGGTGGCTGTTTGTTTTGGACAGATGTCGTTGACACACTTCCTGGATCTGGGTTAGTGGGTTGGTGGGTTGGTGCCTAGAAAGTATATTTTTTGCTGATACGAACACAGCTACAATTTTTATCCCGCACCCACTGTCAATTTGGGAATAGACCGAGAGGGGACAGCGAAAAGCCAAGACGGTCAACAAAAAGGAACATTGGCCCATGTAAAGCGTAAAGTTGCAACGGTTGCAACGGCCCTTTCAATGAAGGTGAAACCTGTTTAAAAATATAGACATTCATGTGCATTTGCTCCAGTTTCAGCCGTCGAGGCTTGCCTCGAAAATTCTCCCTCATCCTTACATTTTTTGTTTTGTTGCAATTTCTATAGCCTCGAGGCTGCCGAAGCCTGCTTTGAAGCCTGCCGCCAGGCTCATCCTGAAAGATGGTTTGTTTTGCTCCAAGTTCGCGCATGGTCGAGAACCGGAGTTGCAACAGAGGATGCAAATGCCTTTTTCCCTTCTTGCAGAAAGCGCGCTGTTTTGCGCTAACTTTGCTGTCGCCGCGCGGGTTTGCTTTGCTTGGCATGTGCAATACTTCTGGCAGTCACGGTGTGAAAACTGACAGCGTTTAGTGCAGATTTTGGTGGCAGGGTGCGGTATTTACGGCGTGTGTGACACTGAACCTCAGAGGGTGAGCGTTTAGTACGACAGTTGTGGCACTACACGCCTTTTACCGTGGAAAAAACCAGCAAAACAGGTCCAGCGTGTAGCGTGTAGTGGCTCTTTTTTCTAAACTATATTGATCTTTAAAAAAATAATTGCAACCGAACGCCAGGAAACGGCAAAAATGTGTCTCCGGCCACAGCGCGGAGCGTTTAGTGGGGTACTACACGCCCAAACGGTCGCATCCAAAAATCGCTGTTTTACCACAGTGCGAAGCGTTTAGTGCCGATTTTGCTGGCAGGTGCAGTATTTGCGCTCTGCGTCGCGCCAAAATCACAGAGGGTGAGCGTGTAGTGCCGCCAGTTGTGGCACTACACGGCAGGTTTCTGTGCACCTTGGCAGGCGCAGTATTTCAAAAGGAAACATGGCCACCCCACAGCTTAAACTCTGCCGCGGCTGAAGCTGTGAGGTGGCCACGTTTGTTTGTCAAATACTTGCCACGGGCTAAGCTGTGAGGTGGCCATGTTTGCTTGTCAAAAACTGCCCCTGCCAGGGTTTACGCTGTGTACTGGCCATGTTAGCTTCTGAATTACTGCGCCTGCCAGCGTTTAAGCTGTCCAGGTTAAGCTGTGAGGTGGCCATGTTTGTTTGTCAAGTACCGCAGTTGTCAGGGTTTAAGTTGTGAGGTGGCCATGTTTGTTTGCAATATTTGCCACAGGTTGAGATGTGTGGTTGTTTACTTCTGAAATGCTGCGCTTGCCACGGGTTTAAGCTGTGATGTGGCCATGTTTGCTTCTGAAATATTGTGCCTGCGACGGGTTTGTTAGCTGCCAAAGTACTGCGCCTGCCACGGGCTTAAGCTTTTGAAATATTGGGCCTGCCGCTTTAAGAGATCTGTTGAATACGCCCCGCTCCCCAGCAGCAATGCTGCGTCAGTGTGAGATGGACTGAAGCTGTCATATGCTTCTTTACAGCGTTCCACAGCAGCATTGCCGCCGGGGGTGTGGGGGTTCTGCGCTGCCCGCGCAAAAACTATCGGGAGAAAAAATGCAGGATCACATGGAGGTGAGGCCGTGGCGGCCACATGGTATGTTCTTTATTTCGCAAGAGAGACGGAACATATCGAGGGACGAAAATCTGCATGTGCTTTGAAGTTAAGGTCCCACACGGGGCATGTGTCCTCATTTTGGACTGCAGGCTTTCATGAAAGCAATGGATATCTTGGCTGGTGATTTTGGTTTCAGATCATTCAGTTTTGACGTGTATTACATAGATTCGAGTCCCCGTGAGCCTCGCTTTGTCCTCGTGCCATTACGTTTTGCGTCCGAGGCCTGGCCTCGGGCAGGCCTCGGTGAGCCTCGGAGCGGCGCCTCGAATGCCAACAAACCTGCTTCATCATGGCCCCTAAAACAGGGCCGAAAAAAGTGCTCAAAACATGGCTGCGATAGAGGGACCTCGACAGTACATCGTCTCCCCCATTGATATGGCTGGGCTGATTGGGATGGCTCAGACGCTTGCGGTCTATCACTACGGGTACTACACCCTCAAGAATAGACTTGTCCAGTTTCATGAGCCTAAGCGCGTACCCTCGGACGCAGAAGCAGTTCTTGAATGGGGACTTAACACACCCTTTAACTCACAAGACAAACCGCCCCTTGCCATTGCTATGGTAGTGACATTGAATGGAGTACGATCCCTGAGAAGGTATCGGCTGGTAATTGCACAGAAGTCAAAGCTGCGGCTTACGCAGGAGGTCACTGCAGCATTAGCCTCTCACAGTCGTGACCATCGCCTCACAGCGAGTAGTTTCTTTCCGTGTTCTATTGATAGGGAATACCTGTATGGCTATGCAGGCGATGGATATCGGTCTCCACTGTGGCTTTGTGCTTCCCACAATGGCTCTCCGGTTCTTGTCCACAGGCTCAGAGGCAGCAAGATGTATTTTCATCAAGCCACCAAAGACCGGCGGATATTACTCATACCAGGGATCCACTATTTTGATGCTCACCGACTGCAACCACTGCTACTGCAGACTCCTGCACTGCAAGCTCACCTGAGAGCGAGCCCCCTGGTAGGCCCTGAAGGGGCGGGCGAGACAGTGGAGGATCCCTCGTCGGAGGAAGAGCGAGCCACCACTGATGGTGAATCTGAGGTAGAGGAGGAAGCAGACGAGGCGGATCTACCTCCTGAAGAACCATGGTGCCCGCCGATCCCACCTGCACTTGATGATCCTACGGAAATGGAAATCAAAGGTGCAGCTGACAAGCTGGACACCATGATGAACAGTTCTCAGCCTCAAGCCAACGTCTTCTTCCAGCCCAAAAACCTAGGTGCTCTTCCACACCTGTGGCTGCAGGCCAAGCTTACTATCTCCTTGACGTCCATGCAGGAAAAGTTTGCCCGCCTTTTCATGTCAATTGCGTCAGAACTGTGGCTGAGGGATGCAATCGATACGGTTGAGGAGGTATTTGCACATGCAGCCCGTAGCTTCACGCTCCGGCTGGCTGAAACACTTGCGCAGTACATCTGCTCGCTCACTCGACGTGCTTTATGCCACGTTTTGGTTCCGTCCAATTCTCTCTGAGCTAATTGGAGCAGCCAAAGAGAGTGCAGATGTGAACCGAGAACGTGCCCCCAGTGGCCCTGTGAAAGTTGTAGTCACAAACCAGCCCCATTCTCGGCGTCACACCAGTGTCGACCTGGTCAGCGGGGTTTCGGCCTTACTGGCGTGGTTTCCGGCTAGCTGGGCCAGCAAGATTGCACCGTGCTTTATCGGTGAAGAAGGAGGTGCCATCCAAGCCCCACAAGAGGTTTCCTTTGCTTGCCCCCATCGGGTTTTTGAGGGGTTACAGAGAGAGGCGGTTGACCAAGTACTGCAGGCGGTTAAGTTCACGGACAAAAACGCTCCTGGACTGAATTTGGCGTTGGACGTGGAATTCCAAGCAGCCGATTGCTTTGCGGAACTCATACGAGGGTACACAATGGGTGTAGTAGAACCCTACATCATGATGGGCCTGCAACCCACTGGACCCACGAGAGTTAACCTGGAAGTAACTGTACCATCCCCCAAAGGACTTACTCCTGCCATGTGGAAGCAGACAGCCACTCTGTGTCCACTTGAGTGGCCGTCCAACTATAGCCTCCTGAGGTTGTGGCACACGACCAAAAGTTTCCACCAGTATGCTGCACAACTTAAGCAGCAAATACAACATCGCCATATGTTCACCCATTGGGAAGTCAACCGCGCGAAGTTAGCGAGCAGAGTGCTCTTCCAACGACCCGCCCACTACTTACCAGAAACGACTCTGAGGCAACATGTGCAAGAGCGTGTCTTCCCTGATAGGAAACTACGCAGGAGAGCGCCAGACACCGACCTGGTTGCTTTTCAGACTAAATGCAATGAGTTACGGCTCCTTGCCGCAGGGGCAGAAAGGGCGAACCCTGTCTCCTTTGCGATTGGGAACAGCTGGAATGACACTCTCCGAGCAGACAAACAACACCACCTCGAATACACCACACGTAGTCAGACATAGCGATTCTCTTTTCCCTTCTCCCCCCCGCTTTTTAGGGCAAGAGCCATAATGTCAAGGACTGGATGGTTGGATGTACTGACCGCCAATGCGGTGCGTTGCATTCCAAACAGTGGACAAGTCATGAACTCACCTACAGGAGTGTGCTCAATGTTCATGCGTAGATTCCTCATTTGTTCAACTGAAAAGAGGATAGGAACCTTACCTTTGTCCAGGATGTCAACGCATGTTGTGATCCAACCAGTTTGTGCACGATCATTGCAATCACCAATCTTTCCTTGACAGTAGATTGTTCTCCATTGGCAAATGAAAACTTACTTGAACACGGTTGCTTAGAAAACCAAATGTGATCACGCTTAGGATGTTGTTGGCAAGCCTGTACAAGGCGATCAATGGCAAAGCGGGATCCCATGGCTCGAGTGCAACCTGAGTCAAGGATGACATAAGTCGGATGAGAACCTAAATCTACATACTCACAAAGCAATGCTTGTTGGGCACCATGATCATAATTGAGAAATACACACTCTTCCGTTGAGACGGAATTGAGCGGGCTTGTGCGCGGCTGAAACGAATGCAGATCACCGTTTTCGGTAGAAACACTCTTCTCAACTTGGCGGATGCTCTTAAATAGGGACCTGTTCAAATCAGAAAAGCACTGGTACATCACAGACACGAACAGAAGCACAAATGTGAGGGCCTCTACAAGTTCGTGTCCGAACAATCGGAACAAGCGGATGCCTGAAAAACAGAACCGGTTGATCTTGTCGGTCTGTCCGTCCTCAAGAATGACGTCTGGATGCTTGTCCTCAGATTCGGTCAGTTCCTCAGTGGAAGCAAAATATGACCAATTGTACCAATCACCTTGGGAGTAATCTCCATCATATCCATAGTAGGATTCATAACCTGACCAGTCATCTGTCCAGTAGGTGTCATAGTCATAACTCCAGCTTTCTTCGGCATGGGCTGTTTCTTGTTTTTCAGGGGCTTGTGATGCACTGGATGTTGCAGCCTGTGCTACATTAGCTTGTGGAGGTTGTGACAAAAATGGATTGTTTCCTCCTTTGTTCTTCGCATCACCTTTTCCTTTTCCTTTCCATGAAGGCATTCCTTTGAAAGAATCCTTTCCTTTCATCATTCCTTTCTTGCCCTTTTTACCTTTTCCTTTGCCCTTGCCTTTTCCCCAGAAAGCTGTGTCTTGCTGGTCATCTTCCCATGCTGCAAAACCTTTGCCTTTTGACCTCGAGCGGAAGCCGGGTCTTGATCTTTTTCCTCCTTTCTTGCCATAACCTTTTGGTCTACCTTTCTTGAAGGACCTGCCGTAGATGCGGCGCTTAGAGTATGAACCCTTGGCGCTGAGAACCCAGAACTCGTTCTCCGTGTACAGACCTGTGAAACCTTCTTCACCCGTCTCTTCATCAAAGACCCAAAATCCGTACTCACCTTCCTCGGTCTCGCCCTCGTCGATGACGTAGAAGTTGGACCGCTTGCGGTGCGTGATGTTTGGGTCTGGAACACCTGTGCGAGAAACGGCAAAAAGTTCTAAGAACAGCTGTTTCACTTGGAGATAGGTATATTGAGGCATTGCGATCTGACGGATATTCATGGACGAGACAAAACGCTCTCGTTGTTGCTCGTTGAGGTCTGCTTGTACTAGAAAAATCAGTGACATCAAATTGTCTGACAATGGAAACTGCTGTGCATGTCTGGTCCTTCTATTGGTTATGGTCTGTTCTCTCAGTTCTTGTTGATAAGCTAGCTTATCTTCATCTGTTACTATCTGGTTATAGTGCAGTCTTTGCTCATCTGTGAGTGCTGCCGTAAATGCCTGAGTGCCTGCCTCGGGAAGATCGGATATGTCCAGCAGATCGGACCAAGAAGCCAACAAACGCTTCTGCGCGATCTCAATCGCCCTATCCAGTGCACGAATTCGCTCTGGCCTCGATATGTGCGAAACATCTGGAGGAATCGCCAAAGGAACACATGATTTACTCCCTTCACGAAGTATGGTCTCAATGTGTCCTTGAAATGAGCGAGGCCACGATCCGGATCTCGGAGTAGGGCATTATCGAGCATCGACTTATAAAAGAAGCGGAACCAATGAGGGCATTCTTTAATGATGGTCCATGTTTATCTGCATCCAATGTTGTGATCCCTAACCAGTCATCAATTAAATCTTCATATTCAAACCAGCTTGATTGGCCATCAAATTGGGGTGGAACCTTCGGTGTCATTTTGATGCCCATCCGGTTTTCGGAATGACTGGTGGCGGCATATGCTTCAGGCTCTTCATAAGAGACAATCTGGAGTTGTTCTTCATCTGAATCCATGTTGTGGATTAAGACCATGGCAGCTACTCTAACTTGACCTACAGGTTGCCTCCGCAAGTCCGATATACGGAATGTATGCAGAGAACGGCAGTTCGGCACACGGATCTAGACTTGGCGAAGGCACAGGCTCCGCTACCACTTTGAGGTAGCTTTCCCCTTTAAGGGAGCCCTGGAACTATATACACAACACCTGTGTCAAGCAGCGGCGACTACACTCTTTTCTCTACGCAAGATTCTGCTAGTCTTGAGCCATGCGGAGTGCGCATGAAAGATATGAATTAGGTGTACATGTCAACATGCATGACAGCATTGTGTAGACACGTAAACAAAAAGAAATCACAGGGGGGGAAGGGGGGCACTTCATGACCCCTTAAGCACCCCCGACGAAGGGGGTGGGCCCGCCCTCTGACTTGGAGTCCCGTCTCTCTTTTCCTCAGTCACCACACACACCCTGCAATCCTTGGCAAAATGCCCTGCGCCATTGCACTGGAAACATCTCTTCTCATCATTCTGTCCTTTTCCTTTCCCTTTGGGCTCATAGTTCCGAGACTGCTTGCCCTTGCTCTCGCCCTTCTTGCCCTGCCATTCTTGCCTTTTCTTGACTGCCGAGAGCCAGATTTTCCTGTTGAGTTTCCTTTCTCATCTTTGCCCTTCTTTCCTTTTGCTTTGGCATCCTTGCCACCTTTCTTGCCTTTTCCTTTGCCCTGCGCCCTGTCAACCTCCATCGCTGTATCTTCGGACGTCTGAACAAGGTGTGACCAACGTTGTTGGGCCCTGTCATACTTGAGCAAAGCCTCTAAAAGTTCCATGCAGGTCATCCCCTCAGACAACTGTAGGTTGGCAGAGGTCCTGAGCTGTTCCGTTATGCACTTCAAGACAACTGCTACCTTGACTTCGTCCTGCACCTTCACACCTGCTCTCTCAGGCTCCATGAAACTATCCTCCAGTCGAAGTAGTTGTGGTTGCAATGCTATCTTCATGCTAAACTCGGGCCATGACATGATTGCAGACATCAGCCCAAGTCCTCGACCACATGTGATGGCCTCAAACTCAAAAGCAACTGTCTCCATGCCTCGTAGCCGTCAGAGTTGGCCACCGCTTTACAGTGTTTGAAAGGTCCTTCCTCTCATCAGCCTTGCTAACAAGCCATACAACTTCATGCTCGTCTCTCTTGTAGATGCACTCGCAGTCGCCATATCCATTGACTTGCCAGGTTCTGCCTCCAAGTCTGCAAGCTCCTTGGAGTACCCATGGTCAATTGCTGAAACATACTGGGTCATCTGCCAAAACCAGTCTTTGAAGTGATGAATCTCTTCCTCCTGGCTCTTGTAGTCAAAGTTGCTCGGCTTTGACAACAGTTTGGACCAATCCACACTGCTGCTTTCCGTGGAGCTTGATGTCGCAGTAGATTTAGCGGCTTCTGCTGCTGCACGAGCTGCATTGCTACCTCCTGCAACAAAGTGTTCAAAGTTGCTGCATCCAGTGTCGTCATCTTGGATCCTCAAACTTGAAGTGACAAAGTTCACAAGGTGGAAGGATTCCAGCTAAAAGAACCTGACAGTCTAAACTCCTGTGGCTCTCCAAGCTCGGCAAAGATTTTCAGAAAGAAGGCAAAGTCTACTACGGTGTGGAGATCTCGTAAACCCAAAGCCAGAAACCAGGTTATACTCAGGCAAGTACAAGTAGATCACCAAGCCATGCTAACACCAGTTGGAAACCTTGCCCAAAGATGTCCCTGTTTCTATGGTTTCGCGTCCTGACGTATCTTCCCTCTGGTGTGTTTATTACAGTTACTGCAAGTAGCTAGACACACAGCCGTGCCCGCTGCCTTCCTCTGGTTGCCCTACTCTCAGGCCCCTCCTTGTCTGTCCTTGTCTTCGCGTTTTAGTGCGCTTCTTAGTTGTCGCAGGGCACACAGCCGTGTCCTCTCCCTAGCTAACTGGGAATTTGGACACACAGCCGTGTCCTCTTCTTTTTAGATAAAGAGAGTTGCCTTCTCTTACCAACATAACGGAAATTGGGTACACAGCCGTGTCCCTTTCCTCTTATATACCTGGCTATTCATCTCTATCACTTGCTTGGGTACACAGCCATATCTTTGCAAGTACGCACAATCAATTTGCAGTGCCAGCCAACGACGTTGATGATGATTCTTCGGAAGTTGCGTCGGTCAGTGGTATGTCCTCTGAGCATGGTGTTGAACGGATTTTGACAGATCTTATTGAACAAGAACCGGACGACCCTACGGGTGACCCTCCTCGGCCATTCTTCACGAAAAAAATTCTCAAGTGACCTTTGAAGTGTAGAGGGTTAAGAACAATCAGAAGGAATTGTGGATCACAGAGCTACATGCCGCGGGATGCACCTTGTCTCCAAGTCCTGAGGAATTCTTTTGGTCTTTGACGGGGTCCTGGAAAGAGGGATGCAGTATACAGTATAGGCATCTATTGGCGCCAACATTTTGCCGTACCCGAAGTTGCTGTCGAATCTGATCCTCGAGAAGCATCGTTGGCTCCTATACGCCTCTTACCTCCCCTGACATTGTGAGATAAAACTTGTATCTGCTTTGTGATGTCGATGGGAATTTTCAATGTTGCAGGGGGGGATGGAGTGTGCAGAAGATGCTCCATCTAACGAAGGCGCATCTGATGGACAGTGATATTGGGGACGCTCAATCCACGTACCTGCCGCGTCTTTCATTTTCTCCAATTTTCTCGGAAATGGCAACCGGCTAAGCCTAGAACTGGCATGTCGATCGTTTTTTTTTGCTGCATGCTTACCGCATTTTTTTTGCTGCATGGTTACCGCAAGGGAAGGGCGGTCAGCTCTCATTTTTTGCGTGTTTTTTTTTCCGATGGTGGACGCATTAAGTATTTGGCTTCAACAGACTTTTCAAATCTTATTGGTACTCGTCTTTCCTGTAAGGCTTAATGGTGTTGTTTTCGCAAAATGGATGTACTCCAACTTCACACTTGAATCGATTCAAAATTGTGAGCAACGTGTGTCAATCGCCAACCAAACGTGCCAATTGACAAAAATGAACAATACGCGTTTTGTCATGCTTGACAATGTCTTCTAAAGACAAATGCATCTCGCCTGTGATGCAAGCTTTCCTCTCAAGAGGAGGGAGGGTGGGCTTGCACCTCGCTCGCTCTTTTTCGATGAGCCATGGGGAAAAACCTGTGAGTAGCCAGGCACCAGGAATTGCTTGGTCATCTTATACCACAGGTGCGTTGCTTGAGACTATTCAACAAATCACTGACACCTTGAAGAAGCGTGAAGAGTTGTCAGGGAGTTCAGGGTCCAGCGTGTGGGATCTTGCAGGTGACAGTGGTGCTGCTGGTGCTCAGCAGCCAGAATACAACTCCCAAGGCCTGCGCAAGCCTTGGACGTGTGGGTACAGCTGTAGGTGGTGTGACGAGCCCTGTCAGCGAAAGGAGGGCCACACATATCATTCGTGTTTCGAACATCGTCACCGAAGATGAGAGCACGTTGGAAAGCAAGGTTTGGTTCCAACGTTTCATTTGCAGAAGAACCGGAAGCTGACCTACCCGTAGAAGAGGTTTGCGATTTTGAACGTTCTTGGGATGACAGTTTGGAAGAAGCTGGAGCCAAAGTTTTTGCACACAATTCATCAGGGCTACATGAGTCTTTGAGAAGTTGGGAACTTATGTCAGATAGAGACGAAGATGCTTTGTCAAAGGGTTCCGATTTCTTTGCTTTTGAGCCTCCGGTTTTGCCTGAACCAGGAGGGAACGTTCCAAGTGGTATCACCATCATTGACAAGAGCGAGCCAGTAGTACAGGTAGCTGCCAAATCAGTAGAACACAGAGCTTCTGCTGCACCCTCTGTAGCAGTTTCAGAGGCGATGCGGCTTACAGACAAGAAGCAGCTGCGTTTCCCGTGGGAGAAAGGAAGACTTGCCAGACTTTTTGGGGATCAAGGTAGACTTGATGCCAAGCTTCCCAGGCTGAGCCCAGGAATCAACAATTTTGTCAGTGTGAACCTGGAGTTGGATGCTGGACTTCGTTGCGAGGGGTCCCTATCGGTGCAAACCAAGGTGTACAATCCTGCCATCTATATGGGCGTAGTGAAACAGATGCCCGGTTGCTCATATGCTGAAGAACGCAGTTCAAGAAGAGAACACGCAGTGAAGCAGTGGTGGGACCTGTTGCGCTACAACCTACAAGCTAGCGATCCAGGACGCACAGCTTCAGCTGAACATGGCCTGGTTGACATCTACAGATACGGGGTCGAAATTTTAGACGCCTGTTTTGCACTGAAATCACCAAACACGCTGCTCAAGCGTCTTTATGCAGTGAAACTTTTCAATCAGTGGCTCATGAGAGAGTTTGGATCTACGTGGATGCCCTTCAAGGAAAGCCTGGTCTGGACTTACTTGCGTCACCTGAAGGAGTCCGGTGCTGCAGCTTCAAGGGCCACCAGTCTGTTGGAGGCGGTTAGGTTCAGTCACTTCACCATGCGTGTTGATGGAGCGCTGGAGGTGATGGAGAGCCTCAGAATAAGGGGGCTGGCCTCCCAGTTGTACATCAGCAAGAGGCCCTGGCGCCCCTCTGACGTGTTCACGGTGGCCGAAGTGGAATTCCTTCATGAGTGCTTTGTGGATCCGAAACGGAGTGACATAGATCGTGTCATCGTGGGTCACATGCTTCACCTCTTGTACGCACGAGCAAGACATTCAGATCTTCTATCTGTCACAAATGCCTTTTTGGACGAGGATGGAGCCTTCTTGGAAGTTGGGGCCACGATTCACAAGGGAGCAAGGAACATGGACACCAAAGCGAAACTTTTGCCAGTAGTGGCTGCGGCGACTGGAATCAGAGGAGGTAACTGGGCAAGAGATTACCTTCAACTCAGAGAGCGCCTTGGGTTGGAGCTGCCAGTGGACTGCCCATTGCCAATGATGCCTGCACCTGGCCGCATTTCTGGCACATGGTGCGAGAGGTATTTGACCTCACAGGAGCTCAACAAGTTTATCAAAGGGCTCTTTGAAAGCTCAGGGAAGGTGGTGGGCAACAGAAAGCTCACTACGCACTCCTTCAAAGCTACGAGTTTGTCGTGGTGCGCCAAACATGGTGTTTCGGGTGAACATCGAGAGATTTTAGCTCGACACTCGAGCGCAATTCAAGGGGCTACAGCTTTGTATTCGCGGGACATTATTTCGGCCGCAATGCGGAGCTTTGTGGAAGTCCTCTCAGCAATTAGGTCCATGCTCTTCCACCCTGACAGTACAAGGTCGGGTATGGTGACTCCAGCCCCAGCGACACCGGCACCTGCAACACCTGCTATGCCCATTGGGGCTTGTGACAAGAGTTTTGCGAGCTCATGCAAGGACGTGGAAGCCCACCAGCATTTCCTTGCGCCGGCGTTGGAGTACTCACCAGGGACACCCTTGGAGGAGACGTCAGTGAAGCTGGAGATCGCATGGCCTGAAGGTGATTTGGGCACGGGTGTCATTGATCTGGAAGAACAGGAGATTTTGACGAGGCCATGGAGCAGCGACTCAGAGGATGAGACAGGCAGCTCGGACTCAGAATCGAGCGACGATGTTGCCTCTGGAGAAGCTGATGCTCCTCGTGTTGTTGATCGCGAGACCGTGCCCAGTTCAGTGAAATGGTTTATCAATGCGAAGACGCTGGTAATCCATCACAGGAGAGACAACAAGAGCTTCCGTTGTGGAAGATTGCTGAGTGACACTTACTTTCCTGTCCCTGCACTGAACGGTTTGAGATGCAGCAAGTGTTTTGCTAGCAGTTTGTGATGCCACCTCTTGCGAGGCTGCGCTCTTGGAAAAAGTTGGCAGCTTGCGCTGCCAAGCTGCTGTTTGTCAGCAGGTTGCAATCAATGATCGGTTTGTCCGATATTACAACTGATTTGTTCAGTTCTAAGTGACTTTTTCTGGTTTCTGATCAGTTCAGAAACGCTGAAGCACTTGCGTATTCATTCATCACCATTGCCTGCATGCGTTGGAAATCCACTTGTGCTTATTGGTGCAGTAAGTATTTTCTGTTTGTGTTTCGGGATTCCCACCTGTTGTGTTTGTCTCTTTCTGACCTCACTTTGAGAGTTGTGGCTTGCTGCGTTGAAGTGTGCATATTTTTGATTGATCGAATCCAACAGACCTTTGGTTCGAAAGCATGGCAGGTTTAATGGATAGCGAGGCGCATTTCTCAGCCAGGGCAGCTGACTATGGAGTTCCAGCTGAGTTCATGAGAAACCTGGCTAGAAATGGAATCACAACGCTGGGGCACCTAGCCTTTGCAGTCTTCAGGCCTGGAGCAGAGTTTGAAGAGGCAGCCTTTGACAGATGGGTGACTGAAGCCAACGGAGGTGTAGCATTGGCTATGGGGCCAGCAGCTGCCATTAGGAGACTGCACTTTGAAGCGGAGATTGTCATTACTTCCTCTGTTAGGTCTTCAGTGGAGTCAACTGACGCGGTGCCCAAACCTGTGCCAATCGCCGAGAAGAACGCGAGGATGGATCAAATCAGGGCCAGACTACAGGGCCTCAACATTCATGGAGCAGGTGAACCGTCGCATACTTTGCTTGACGAATGCTGCGCTCAGTTTGAATCAAGAACACTCAGGTACATAGAACCAGCAAAGTGCACAAGCCGTGAGAATGAGATTTCTGCAGGCAAGAGTGACAAGAAGTTGCGTTTGGATGCTGGGAGCCTGACAGTCAAGGAATCAAAGACGGTCCCTGACGAAGCCATCTCTACAACCTTCCACCTCTCCATGTGCCTGCGTAGGAGAGGATTAGCGTATGAATTCAGCAACCTCATTTCTTTTAGAGCGCATGAACTATATGTGGAGCGATTGATGAAGCACCTCACATCGGAGGCTCCCATTGGTTTTCAGAGTACAACTTTGGCACAGGTCATGCGTGCAGATCGTGAGGTTTTCTCTTACCTTGCACACAACGTGGCAGACATCCGCCCTGGCGCAAACCTTGTGCGTCCCCTTGACGCTGCTTTGGAAGACGCTCTCAGAGATTACAACACAGCATTCCATTTGGTGCCACTACCAAAGCATGTCGCTAAGGAGGACACCACCTTTGGGCCAAAGAAGACTTTCCCTGAGCATTCATCTGGTTCAGGTCCGTATCAAAAGGGAAAGGGGAAGCACAAAGGAGGTAAGAACAAGTCCTCAGGTTCAAATGCTGCACCCAAAGGGTATGCGGGTTGCGTGGGCCGTGATGCAAAGAACAGGCCCATATGTTTTGACTTCAACCTCGGCAGTTACACGAAAGCACCGGTGGGTGGCTCATGCCCTAAAGGGCGTCATGTTTGTTTCAAAGGAGGGTGCTTCAAAACGCATGCCTATAAGGATGCACATCAGAGTGAGATGCCCGCCGCCAATGAGTGACTATCAGAGGCGCCTTCAACAATTCAAAATGCGTCTCATGTTGTCGTACTTGAGATCTTTTGCGGTACTGCAGGTGTGAGTGCAGCCTTCAAGAAGCTGGGCTTTGACATCATAGCGGTGGACAAGTTTTTGCCAAAGTCACCCAAGGTGATGATTACTAAATTAGATTTGACTCAGGCCTGCAACCAGCAGTTGGTCTTCGATTGGATTTCCTTGCCACAAGTTCACGGCGTGTTTCTTGCGCCTCCGTGCGGCACTGCTAGCCTTGCACGAAACATACAAGATCCGGCGGAACCTGACCTTCCTCAGCCGCTTCGATCCTGGGAGAAGCCAGATGGGCTGCCCGATTTGACTGAATTGGATTTCTTGCGTGTCAGCCAAGCCAATATTTTGTATGATTTCACAGCAGCATGTCAAGACCTTTGCACAAAGCTTGGTAAATTCTGCGTATGCGAGAACCCTCGTGATTCTCTTTTCTGGCAAACAACACCCTGGATAGACAGACAGCACACCACGCAGGATGTGGAGCAATGTCATCAAGCTTGTGCTTACGGTTCAAAGAGACCCAAATGGACCAAACTTCTGGGCAATTTTCCAGAAATAGCTGCAGTGAATTTGGTATGCCCCGGTGATCATTTCCATGAACCATGGGGCAGAAGACGATTGGAAAATCGCAGAGTCTTTGCAACAGCGCTAGAAGTCCACTATCCTACAAATTTGTGTGATGCAATTGCCTCTGCCTTTGCGGCAGCTTTTCGACGGAAGGGTTTGCAGCCCCACTTTGGGGTTAATTCCAATCTGGCGGCTCGTGCATTTGCCGACAATCAGCCACCATCCAATAAGGTCGCAACCTTTCTGCCTGATTTCAAAGCAAAATTTATCAGAATTTTACATGACAATGTGCAAATTTGGCCAATTTCTGCGCTGGATATTTCTTCAGCAAAACTGCTGCATACTGCTAAGCTGGGGGGTGACGACATGCAGCAGTTGACATTGGCTTTGCAAACGCAATGCATTCAATGGCAGTTCGATGTGGCTTTCTCCAACTTTGATTGCTTGATTTTTCCTTGTTTTGTTGAGCTGCAATTGTTTGGACTTTTGTGGAGCGAAGAGGAGTTTGTGCGCAAGGCTTTGGAGGCGAAGCACCCTCTCTCTGTCGAGGATGTGTGGATGCCATACATGCCAACTTGAATTACAGTGATCATGAAATTGCATTGAAGCGCACGAAGTTTCTTTCCAAGTGGACAGCCAGGGCGAAGCAGCTGGTGTCTGCTGAGACCGCTCTGAAGAATTCCATGGACCCAGTGGTAGCCAAGGCTGTTGCAGCAAAGCGCATTTTGCTTTTTGAAGAGATGTTGGTTGAAACGAAGTTTCCTGACTTGTCAGTTGTAGACGAGCTCAAAAATGGGGCAGATCTGGTAGGCGAAGTTGCTTCAACTGGTATGCTGCCGGGAAAGTTGGTGCCGGCCCTTTCAACAGTGGACGAGCTCTCCTGCAGCTCGAGACGGATCAGGAGCAAAGTTGAGAATGATAGACAAGGTTCAGGCGACAAAGATGTGGACAATCAAGTTTGGGAGAAAACGATGGAAGAAGTTGCCAAGGGTTGGCTCATTGGGCCGCTGACAAGTGAAGAAGTACCCGATGGGCAGCCTATCTCCAGACGATTCGGGCTTCTGCAGAAGAAAGGAAAATTGAGGTTAATTGATGACTACTCTGAGTCAGGAGTTAACTCCTGCGTGACTGCAGTGGAAGCTCCTGTTTTGCACACGGTGGATATTGCATGTGCGGTTTTGGTGCTTTGGTTTAATGCATGTGTGGCGGCAAAGGTATCGCCGGAGCTATTGGCAAGGACATTTGATTTGAAGAGCGCGTACAGACAGGTTGGCCTGAGTCCGGATGGCCGAAACTTCTCTTGCTTGAGGGTATTTGACCCTTCGGTTGGCAAAGTGCGGCTGTTTCGCAGTGTAGTGCTTCCTTTTGGCGCAGTCAGGAGTGTGCACTCTTTCCTTAGGCTCTCACGAGCCATATGGTGGATAGGCACTGTGGGGTGCCAATTCATGTGGACTTCATTTTATGATGATTTTATCAGTTTCAGCAAACCCCGGCTTGCAAATAACACCGAGATGGCAGTCTGCTCACTCTTCAAATTGTTGGGCTGGGCATTTGCAGAGTCAGGGGACAAATGCATGCCTTTCGCGCAGACGTGTGAGGCCTTAGGTGTTGCATTCCGGCTTGACAGTTCAATCTATGCTACAGCGTTTGTTTGCAACACAGTCAACAGAGTAGAGGAATTGTGTGCGGATCTGACCTTGGTGCTGGAAGCAGGATCTCTTAGTAGCAAGAACGCCCAACGCTTGCGTGGCCGCATGCAGTTTGCGGATGGCCAGCTTTTTGGACGTACAGGCAAGAGATGCCTGAAAGCTCTTGGCGATTTCGCAGAAGGGCGACGATTTCAATTGTTGCCAAAAGACCGACTGTTCATCAACCTCTTTGCGACCCTCCTGAAGCAGAACATCCCCCGAGAGATCAGGTCTTTGGATGACCATAACATGGTCATATTCACGGATGCTTGCTACGAGAGAGACAGTGCTACATGGCCTTGCGGGGTTGGCGGCGTTTTCTTCTTTCAAACAGAGGTTCAGTTCTTTTCTTTGCAGTTAGATTCCAGAGCCAGAGAGGCGTTGGGTGAGCTGTGCAAGAAGCAAATCATATTTGAAGCAGAAACGCTGGCTGCAGTGATTGCCTTCCAACTTTGGTCGCGACGGTTTGAGAATAGAAGGTGTGTCCTGTTTGTTGACAACGAAGGAACAAAGTTCTCCCTACTTCGTGGTGTTTCAGAAAACAAAGTTGTAGACTCCCTTGCGGAGAACTTCGTAGAGCTGGAGTCAAAGTTGCATGCATTCATATGGCATGCCCGAGTACCTTCACATTGCAATGTCGCTGATGCGCCTTCAAGAGGCGAAACTGATGGACACTTGCTTTCTGGTGCTGTTGATGTTTCCAATGATGCAAATGAGATCATGAGGGATTTGGTATCGCATTTACCTCAGATGGGGAAACCTGGCTGCGATTCAATCCCAAGTGAGAAAAGAAAGAGAATGCATGCACTTGCTTGAAAGCGTTTTGACGAAGAAGCGTTTTGTCATGCTTGACAATGTCTTCTAAAGACAAATGCATCTCGCCTGTGATGCAAGCTTTCCTCTCAAGAGGAGGGAGGGTGGGCTTGCACCTCGCTCGCTCTTTTTCGATGACCCTCCTTCCGACCCCTTTCACCTCCAACAGACAGTGCCAAGCCCTACAGCCTTAAACCTGGCTGCGATTCAATCCCAAGTGAGAAAAGAAAGAGAATGCATGCACTTGCTTGAAAGCGTTTTGACGAAGAAATTCGTTTTACTGTTGTACAGGTTCGTGAGTGAGTGTGATTGCAAAATTGAAAAAATCACTACATTTTTTGGGCCGCGTGTATGTGACAGTATGGACATTTCAAATCCACATGCGTTTGATTTGTAAGATTGTGGCTCAGCACCTAGCCCACGTCATGCGATATTGAACATTTCATTCCATGGTGCCATCTGGATTTTCTGGATTTACTTTGTGACCTTGGCGGGTCTATGCTTTTGCTGAAGACATCTCTTGGATGGCTGTGCTTGGCCGCAGTGCGTGCAAATTCACATTGTGAGAGTCATGTGGTGGAGGACACTGAGGACACCTTCAATGGTTTTCTTCAGGTGAACATGGAGACGCATGCTGAAATTGTCCATGCGACGTCGCACGGAGATGTCCCCAAAATGTGGCCATTGCTGGAGATCAAAATAGACCCCAAGCGCCAGGCAAGGTTTTGTCCCTCAAAATAGTCGTGAATGTACATGAGACGCATTTTGTTTTGGCGCGTTCCGTGTTGAATTTGTAAATGTTTAAAGTGTTCAAAAAAACATGCTAAACATATCTAAACATTATTTAGTTATATTTGATTTCCTGTAGTAGTTTATTTGTATAAGGTTGTTGGATGGATTGCTTACATTTTCAAATGATGCAACGAATCCAAACTGAAACCTGTGAGGTTTCATATCAACCCGAAACGGTGACTCCGTTGTTGCATTTTTTCAGCCAGTTCAGCAAAGCAGTTGTGATGGTGCTGTATTTCTTCCTATTGATGTCGGTCATTGTGTGGCTCCTGCGCGGTTTGCCAACGAAAGCACCACAGGATGAAAGTGTGAAGGATGGCTGTCCCACGACGTGGTTGCTCTTTCTATGTTCAACCTATGGTTTCATTTTTTTTACCACGGATCAGTATGCACCAAGTCTTCCGCAGATGGGTGTGGATCTTTCAGGGTCTCAAGGCGTCATGAGTGCGACCGTGCAGTTGAACTTCGTGGTGAAATCAGCCATTTGTCTCTAAAGATGAATGCCTCAGTCGCTGTAGTTGCTGAACATGAAACAAAACATGGGTTTGTCTGAAACTAGGGCAACTAGGGCACCCCTCCACTGGTTAATCGTGATTTTCTCTTTTGGGATACCTACAATTTTCAAGCAGGCATTTGAAAAAATGGGCGGCATGGCGAGCGTATCACCTTGGTGTTTCATCAATTCCAACGTTGGAACTAATTGATGAGGTAATTTCACTGGGTCGTCACCTTATTTCCACTAAAAAAAGGCCATAAACTCTGGGTATGCCCCATTTTCAGACACAAATCATATGTTTGGTTATGTATCCCATGTGATCATACCCCATATTATTTGTATATCCCATTCGATCCCCTAAAATTGTCGAACCACCTTGCTAAGGTCACTGGTCTGGTCACAGCTGGCATCTCTGATCATGTAGGCCGTCGACCCGTGATGGTCACATGTTTCCAGGCAGTGAGGCCACAGAAACTAATTTTGATACTTTGGTTTCCCGATTTTTTGTTTCCATGTCTTACGGTTTGCCATAAAAATCATAAAAAAAGGGGGCTGATTTTGGGTCATTTTTCGGTTTGCCATTTGGCAGTGTGTCAAAACCTTGTACCCCTGGTGAACATCAAAAATAGCTGGTAAATGGATGTTCATTCCCCTAAAAATGGTATTAATAGGTATTGATCCATACCCATTTAATGCCATGAATTCCAGGACTGCCCTGGTTGAGGTTTGTCCATGTTGGCCTTTGCCACCTTCGCCTGTGGATGTGCTCCCAACATCAACTGGTTCCTGGCGTCGCGGTTCCTGCAGGGCCTGGGTGAGTCGCTGGAACCAGTGATCTATGCTGCCTGTCGAGACTATTTCTCGAAACCTGAGGAGCCTTGGTTGATCTTGGCCAAAAAACCTTGGGATTTTAACATATTTTGATATATAATTTATTATAGCAAAGAACAATTCAACTATGTGAAATATTCTAGATTTTCATTGAGGACATCTATTTTTACACCAACGATTTTGCTGTGGAAACCAGGGTGTTGATTGTTTTTTTGACCCGCAAGGAGCGCATCGTGGTCATCTCCTGTGTACAAATCATTGCCATCGCAGGGCAGAACCTTGGCAGATGGTGGGGCCCCTGGCCATGATGTATCGCTTCGAACTGTACCACCCCTGCGGGCTCAAACCTCAATACGTCCCCACTCAGTTTCATTTGCGACCAGGCGTTCGCAATGCAAAATACTATTTTACCGTGAGTGTTGTGAATAGGAGACACCTATCTATACCATTCTTGGCTCCTTGCGCTTTCCTGGACATCTGCTTCATTTAGCGCCACCTTTTTCCCCTTTTTCCCTATACAATTTGCCAAGCCCCAACGGTCACGCCACATATAGTCTCAGTGCACAGACCTCATTGCCCAACTAGCTTTCGTCCGCTTCCCTTTGGCCTCAAGTTTGTTATTCATAAGTTCCATTGAGTTCCCAACGAAGAAATTTGGATGATTTGGAGTTTGAAAGATTCGCATCCGATTTGCAGTTGACGAAGACTCTCAGGGCCTTCATGTTGGTCAGCACTTACATTTCAATATATTTCAATACATTTCACAGTTTGCCATTCCATTGCTAGGATTGTGGCTCCGATTTTTGGCGGCTTTTCCAGCGTGTTGTTTAATTGGCGCTTTTCCTTTTTCTGCTTGGCCCTCATCTGGGGAGCTTTTGCCGCTTACGCGGCAATATACATGGTAGAGAGCTGCCCCGACAATGGTGACGCTGAGAAGCAGGGCACTTTTCGCAGCGATCTTCGGAGAATCCTTGTGCCAGGCACTGCCAAAGTTGGAGAGGAACACTTTGAACACGTGGTTGCGATGATGGCTTGAACAACTTAAGGAAGTTTTTTGTTGCACGACTTGTCCCACTTGTCCGTTGCTGCATCCAATGCCTCAGCCAAGTTCTACCTGTCCGCAGGTTCCCTCTGCATTTTGCTCGCGGAAATGTCCGTCATTGTTCCATTTGAAGTCTTCAGCGCCAACATCGGCTACGTTTCGCAGGCCCTTCCAGACTTGGCAGACCTTGAGATTCAACTCTGTTCCAAAAAACAACGGTTTTCCTCATGGAGAGCAGTGGAGATTAATATGCTTCAACCCCCAGCTCCCTTCCTCTTGGATCAAGTGCCAAATACATCCTTTCTCCATGTTGATTCAAAAATAAATAATAACATAAAATATTGGTCATAGAACCTGCGTACGGCGTAGGGAGGGTACTTTTGCCAAATACTCTGCATTCCCTTCATTGCACTTTATCTTAGCATTCTCCAAAATAATGCAAAGAATCATTAGATTAGATCACTACGAAGTGGGAAGAGAGAGAATCCCAGGGTGATTTCTCACTCATTCTGTTTACAACTTGCATGTTTGGTACACTTCTTATCATTCAATCTGGTCAGGTGAGTTATGGTCAATCCTCCGTCGGCACTGCCGTGATTCTGCTGGTCTGGGCAGTTTTAGATGCCCTGGGCGTGATTCTGATGCAATCCTTACAATCCGCCTGCGCCTTATCCATCCTCCAAACAGGTCGCTGGGTGATAGTGACATGGCTGCAGGTTGTGGTGAGCTGCAATGGCTTCACCCCCCCCCAAAAAAGAAAAGAATCCAAGGGAAATAAGATGTTTCAGGGGGCCAAGATCGAAAAGGAGCGTTTCCGAAACCTATGCTCCCACAAATAAGTCTGCAAGAGAATCAAGGTCAAGAAAACTGATCCCTTCTCCCTGAAACTCCATATCCCTAGTGGAATTGATTAAATCCATTCATTTTTGCTCCATGGGGAGTTTCAAACTAGAGTAACTAGAGGATAGGATTGAGGGATCACATTCAAGAGCACACGAAAACGGTGGTGACTGGCAAAAAGAAGCCGTTGCATCGACTGCATCAATGCCATGAACTTTTGAGATTCCCTTCATGGTCCCTTTGAAAGAGGGTCGGCCCAGGGACACATTTTGTGTGCGTAGCATGGCCACACAACTTGACAGATACTGTGGTGAGATTAGCATGAACCCAGTGTGCTGCAACCGATGTTTATATATATAAATTATCAAAATGTACATACTTAGTACATACACATTCGGTATTCTACCTCTCAAACAAGCCGATCCCGCAGTACAAAATTATATTGGATTCTCCATGTGCTCCAGTCTAAAACGGAGACATCCCCCATGTGGACCACAGCAGAAGCTCTTGGATGAAAACCTCTGTGTTTATGCCTGACCTACAGCCATTCTCCAGTATGCTAAAAACAGTTCTCCGGCGCTGAGCAAGGTTGCTGTTGCGTTCACAGGTGCCCTTTCCATGGTTCTTGGGAACTTTGCCGATTCTCACCTGCCTGTCAGTTTTTTTTGGCAAGAGACACTGGAAGTCAAATGATAATGCACTCCAGCAAAAACGTTTTTTTTTTTTGCGTTCAAAGAATCCATGAGTCAGGAACAAAATTTTGAAGAAGCATAGGGTAACTTATGAGAATCTGAGGAGTACCTCTGGTCCTACACTATCGCATGTTCCTTTCAATCGCTGTTTCTTGCAGCTGCTTTGGTCCCTATGAACGTCTTGTACTTTGAGCCCTTAGAAGATTGCGCCGGGCTGGCTGCCTCTATTGAAATTCTGTTCAAATATGTGCCACCCTGTCTCTACTCCATGATCTGCACGCAATCTTTGATCCATTCAGGGGTCCAAAGCTACATGAATCTGCAGTCGGCATCTTGGGTGCATTGTTGTCGTTTTATCTTTTCTCTCCTCAATATTTGGATGTTTCTACAGTATCCTGGCACAGCTCGGCAAGTTGGTATGGCTGGTGTGATCTGGTGTGAGGTGAGCTACCTGGCATGTCCGCTCTTCTATCTTGGCTATGAAGCCTTCCGGCTGCAACCCATGGCAACCAGTGAGGCAATTGCTGGCAAGGATCCGGACAAAGAGCTCGTTTTAACTGGATGAAAACGATGGGCAACACGTCTTGATGACCTGCCCGTTGTGTGTTGTTTATAGCAGGAGCGAACGCATCTTCCACCAAAGCTGTTCGAATCTCCTCAATGCAGCAGTTTAAAAGGTGGCAGCTCAGCAGCAGTGTCAACAGTGATTATGAAAGAAGGTGATAAACCACGGTAAAACCAAACATTTTTTTGAGCTCTTTCTTGGGGCCGTAGCTTTGAATACAGTACCCCCAATTTGTGGTAGGTCATTATGGTCATTGGGTATATGGGGTATCGCTGACATGCTTTTGGGTTGGAACAAGTTGGCTTCTCCCACCAGCTGAACCGCTGCATTATCCTGCTCGAGCTCCTCCCTAGGCTACCCTAGGGAACTAGGGAAGGAGCAGGATACTGAACTGTCTATGTTTTATGTCCACAGAAAGTAGTGTTCAAATCCCATGAAAAAGTCGACATTGACCACCCAAATTTTCTTTGCACCTCTTTCCTATCACGCTTTTGGCGTTTTGTTGGACATATACTTCTACATCACCCAGCGATGCGCGCTTTCTGCATCAATCTATGCCTCTGTTCCCTTGTTGCATCTTCGACTGACTGTTTCTTCGATGATACTGAAAGCTTTTTGCAAACTGTGGCGCCCAACCGAAGTGCAGTGGCAAAACCGGAGACCACGGTACCCACGGTACCCACGGCATCGTTGGCGAAACAAACACCAGCGCCAGTGAAAACGCCACCTGCCAAGGCCCCGCCGCCAGTAAACGCTAGCAAAAGAAAGGGGACTGTGGCGCCCAAGCAAAAGGCTCGCAAGGGCAACAAAACAGCTGGCAGCACAAATGGCTCAAATGAAACGGATGAAGATGATGAGGATGAACTATTCCCTCCAGATGATCCAAATGCTCCAGAACCATGGCAGGACATTTGTTGCATCGCAGGATCTTCGACCTTTGCGACTCTGATGTTGTGCTTCGTGTGGCTAGCGTCGCTCTGGAGTGCATGGTCTGATGAGAGTGGAGCTTCAATGTCCAGGACATCTGTCTGTACCATGATGGAATGTCGAGCTGTTTTGAGGCCAAGGTTATAACTGGTGGTTTGACGAAGGAAATCTTATTTTAACATATTTTAACACGTTACAAGGGATGATGATCTCCTTTGACTGATTCTCAGAGGGGTCTTAAAATGGGAGAATGTTGGTCTAGTCGAGCTGCGCGGATGAGTACTGTGGTCAAAAGTGACTTTTGTGGAATGAGGGATGGTCGCGATCTGATTTATATAATAATTTAACAACATATGTGTAACACTGTGTAACAGCTAAACACATGTTGGTGTTTTCAGTGCTTCGACCATGACCATGGCACCATGGCACCATGGCACCCGCTGGTAGGATCCGCTGGAACTTTGGCAAGCTGAGCATTGGCATTCTGCTCCAACTGATTCTGTCTGGATTGGGAAATGCCAAACATTTTGGCATGGCACAATGTGGAATTTCCTTGGTCGTCACCGCCTTGGGAATAGCACAAGCACAGTGGGCTGGTAGTTTGAAAGATGAGGGGCGACTATGTTGGCTCTGTCCTGCTCAAGTGGAAGGCCATGGATTTGTCCCCAAAATGGGGGGATTTTGCCCCCCAAATACGAGGCTTTTGAGAAGAACATGATGATCAACCTTCATTTTGGGGTATATATGTGATTCTTCGAGACAGCCAGATCTTCGGGTCCTCATGTCACATGTGTTTCATCAAGATGTTTTTGGCTCTAGATTGAATAAATCCAAGTGTGCGAAGTCATTTGGAAGATCATTTTCCATCATTACCACCATGGTTCAGGTGGTGCGATCTTCATGACTTTGGCATTCGCGATCTTCATGGCTTTGGCTGGAGGGACTGACGAGTTGGGAGAACTGGCCTTCGGACTGGCTCTTGTTGGTCAAGTACTTTCCGTCATGGTCATGGCCGATGCATGGCAAAATTTGAGAGATCAAAGTATGAACTAGTGAAATCACATAAAGACACTTCAGTGAGCTACAAAACACCACGAAGAATCAAGGCTTTTACTTGATTTATACAAGAAAAGACACCACAAGAAGCAATGAAGAGGTTCTGGTGCCCGGCCCTGGTTTCATCCCGGTCAGTGAAGTCGTATTTGGTAAGTTCTGATGGACCGTAGTGAAGGGTCATCTAAACCCAGTACCAATCAACTCAGATTCCATTGCCCAGGTGATCAACGAGGGATTGGAGGTTTCCCTGCTGACCTGGGGAACTGTGAGCTGTCACGTGCTGATGCCATTGACTTTGAGCCAATTCCTTGCCGACGATGTCTACAAAACTGCATTGATGGTTTGCGCTCAGGACTTGGCACTTGGAAAAAATGGTGGACTCACGGGGACCATGTGGACTCATGGCCGACTGGATAGGTTGGAAGCAGCAGATACAGGAAGCAGATACAACATTATAAAACCAGCAGATCAAACCTCAATTTGGGGTTCACTGGTCTGATGCATTTCCATTGCATATTGCTGCAGGCTTAACCCAAAAATGTGGTGGTTTTCATTCTGAACTTCTGAACCCTTGGATTTCCAGGGGGCAACCGGCTACCTAAAAACAAAGCCCCGAAAGCCGCTTTGCCCCTGGCTTCGCCAGGATGATCTGGTCCTTTCCTTGCGCTACAGCCTGGCTGCATCTTACTCCATGTTTTTCTTCTTTTGGGTCTTGTGGATCTGTTACTGGACAAATCCAGGTGGGGTGGACTGGACATGCCGCTTGAAAATCGGGTCTGCAGAGATGGAGCTAGGCAGCTAGGAGTGGCCGCAATTCTGTTTTGGATGATCCTTCAGCAGATGGAATTCCACTATGGTGCTTTTGTATTGCTTTTGTGTCTCGCAAAACTAAAAACAACATAAACAACATAAACAACAAGGCCTAGGTCCTAGGTCCTAGGTGGAACACGTGACAATTCTCCTGCTGCGCAGGCACTTGTTGGCGTCCTTGCTTTATGGGCGTTGTCTTGGTTCTTTTGTCGCCAGGGCTTTCTCACACCACAGGACCACCCCAGCGTGGCAAGTAGAAGTTTGATGCTTTCATGCCCCCAAGGTTTGCAACGATATGTCATGTAATCGACCATGTGCAAACTTGAGGGGAGGTTTAGCGAAGTTTAGGGGCAGTAAGGTTAGTGGAAAGAAACCATGGCAGAGGGGATTTTGCTCTGATAAACCTCCAGAACTTTCACAGATCTCCTGGTGAGCACTAGGCCAAATTCTGTGAGATGGAATGGCATGCTGTGGCTTAAGATGATTCGCTAGCTGTTGCAGAGACAATGCAGTTGGAATGAGGATACAAACAACATAAATAAGGATATTGAGGATTTTAAATAATAACCAAAAAAATAGATTATACAATAGATCAATATTATCGCTACCAACAATCATGGGACAGCCAAAAGTGAAGGTGGATGCCATTTCCTTTGATCCGGCCAACCAACAACCATGGTTTGGATTTTACCAACAGCCAGAACCAACACTGTTCCGGAAAAGCACTGCTACATCAAAATACAGGGTTGGACCGGTCAGACCATTTCCATCAATTTGTAACAATACATGCAAAACCCTCCAAACCAACAGAGTGGCCGGTCATTCTTCGTAATTGTCGTAATTATCCATATTCCATTTTAATTGGCTTGATCCATGCCCATTTTGGGGCGTGTCAGTGTTCTTCCCCCCTTCTTTACGTTCGCAGGAACAGATGTTTTCTTTGGACCATGGGCCATGTTTGGCGGTACTCATGAGGGCTGGACCCCATCAGTGGCAGGCGCCGGTAGTGGCCTCCGGGACACAGAATTCAATGATGTCTTCCACATGTTTTGATGAGATTTAGACTGCTGCATTACTTTGAAGGTCACACTTGATAAACAATGGACTGCCTGAAGTTGGGTATTCCAGGGTAGATCTGACAGGAAAGGTGGCGATCGCCTTGGGCGCTCTGGTGGTACTGGTCATGATCATCCTGTCTTTCAGAGGCTTTGCAGAGATCAAAACCTTTGATTTGAGTTGCAGGGGTCAGGATGCTTCTCTGGCACTGGTCAGGAGCGATTTTTGTTCGGTTCGGAGTTGGCGGGCAGAGTTCTGGAAAACCGATATGAAGAGAAAAGTTGAGGAAGGAAAGTATCAATGACAGGTGGGTCGTCTCAAATCTTGAAAGACACAAGTGCCATATGGGTTACCATTATGTTCTCATAAGAATTGACATTTTGAGGTATACTTCCCATTTGGACACCAAATGATGGAAGCCAACCTGAAAGTCCATCGCATTTTTTTTTTTTTTGTGTGTGTGTGTGTGGCAAAATTTTAGTGTCACCAATATCCGGCCATGGCGTCCAGGATATTGATACCTTTTTGGATCTTTGAACACGTGAACTGGGGCGGTGATGATTCACCAATCTCCAAGTGGTTCTCTCCACAGTTGATGCCTGGCGGAGGCGGACATGGGAGGTGGCTGAGGGATTTGAGACATGGAGGTTGAGACTTTGGATCTTCTGTGCATTTCACCATTTCACCCGCATGTTTTTCACTGCCAGATGGCCCCTTTGGGCATATCCTGATGCGTGTGAACCTCCTGCTTTTGGCGAGTGGAATCTACGGTCCATTCTTTGCCATGGTGACTGCTGCAGGACGGGCAAATGGTCTAGGGTCAGCTGCGGGAGTATAGGCTCGTTGCAATTCTTAGAATGTGAATTCTTTATATACCCTTTGGTAAACATACAAAAAGCTATTGAAAATTGCCATTTACAGTGGTGATTTACCCATATAAAATGGTGATTTTCCATAGTTACGTTAGTTTACCAGAGGGTAAGTGTTATTATTCCATATTATTCCAACTGTTCTTATTCCCAGCAGTGCTTCCTGGGTTTCAATCCCTGAGTCTGGGTATGAACGGTATCCTGGAACCTGGTCACCGGGTTTGACCCCTTTGGCTGCAAAGCTGGGTGAATGATTTTTGCATCGCCATGTTAATTAATCATAATGCTCATCATACTGTAAGTGCTCTTTATTTTTTCTGATTTGATGCAGTTGAAATAGAAAGCCGTGTATTGGTCGATGTAGCTATAGCTAACACTTTACGTGCTACTGAGGGTAACAAGGTGTAGGAGGATGCCATTGCCCTTTGAGTTGGACTTTTCCAGGAAATGAGGGACCCTGACCACATGTCTAGGTTGATTCTAAGCAAAGAACATCTCAGGCTTTGTGATGGGATGCTCCAGAAACAGTTTCGATCCGGATTGCCCCACGCAGCATATTTGCATGTTGTCGCTTGGCTTGCTTGGATTCTATGAGAGTCTCAACGATACAAACAAACACATTGTGAGGCAAGTTGGGTTCGAGTAAAATAACATAGACATGGAAAAACTACCATACGTGGAAAAACCAACCAAGATCAGTATTTATTTGTCTTCATTTACCAGAGGGTATACTGTACCACCTCTTCCACACACGCACTTGATTGTGTTTTTTTTGTAGATACAAGGGCCAGAAGTGATCATTATGTGGCCATGGTTCCAAAAACCAGATAGCTTCAGTATGGCTATTAAAACATATTTTACTTTCTTATCTCCTTTGGGGTGTTCTTTTTTGCAACAAAAGAAGTCGCCAAAGATGAGTGGTTTCATGATAGGCGCCAAGGCTTTTGGTCATGTCCTTCACGCCTTGTGATGGGCGCTACAGCTTAACGAATGTCTTGCGAGACCGCTTCCCGAGCTGCCAGAGATATCTTGGAGGCGGGACTCTGAGAACAAACTCAAAACAAGGGGGGGGTGCTCAACCCCAAATTGGAGATTTCACCAGGAAAACATGTCCCAAGAACTAGGGAACTAGGGCAGCTGGCTTTGCCAAGCTCAGCGTGTTTTCAAATCTTTTCTCCAGCGGTCATGGCTTCCATTGCGCCAGATGCTGGCGATAGTTTGTGGGCGAAGAATCTCTTCCGTCTTCAGTGTAGCCTCCTCTACTTCTTTGCAGCCGAATTTAAGATCCAGCCAGAGTGGTTGGGCCCCCACGGAGGAACTTTGATCAAGGCTGGTTGGCTGGTCCTGTCATGAATGGCGCAGTGTCAGGGTCACGTCTTGGCTGGGCGTGCCTTGAATTTGGCTATTCTAGTCAATATTATTCAATATTTTTCAACTGTTTCCATTCAATATTTTGAATGGTTTCACAAGGATTTTCACCTCACCGTACCTCCCTCAACCTTCCGCAAGCGCCAACATTCGGAGGATGTTCACATCTTCGATCTCTCACCCCTGCGGGATGTGGAGAAGGTCCTTCTGCCAAACCAACAAGTCAGGAGCCACGGCTGAATTCATCCGTCGAAACTTCACTATTCATGAAAAGCCGTTCAGAAAGCCATCATGAAATGGGAAAGACCTTTGAACAAACCAATGAAATCAATGAAATCCAATTTTCGGATTTCTATGCTCAAAGATCTCAAATCAACTCCCTACTATGGCCTGTCACAGCTTCGGCAGGGAGATACTGGCACACCTCATGGCCATTGGCATCATTATCGTGGAGATCTCCTTAGCTTTTGGCTTTTGGAGTGCCCTAGGATGTGAGGTTGGCAGTTGGGCTTTGGGAGAATCTTCGAATGTTATTTCCAATGGAAACCAGGGCGAATTGAGGCCTTCTAGCGGGTCTTACCGTTAGGTCCATTGAGATGTTACAAATCATACCCCCCAAGCTGGGGTTTACTCTTCGGTTCACCATAATATTAGGTTGATTTGTTATGATGTCCTGGGCTGTCAGAAGTTGGGTGGGCATCCCTGTTTTGGTTGAGGCTGACTCAAATTGGTTTCCACCCCAAGCATCCCTAGTGTTTTCAAGACACATTCTGATTGTACTTTAGGGATCCCCATCAATTCATATATATATATTTGTTTACAATATACAAAATTGTCCATATGTTGTTGGCATGGGTCAAGATATTTGGAATACCAAGTTGGAATCAGACAGGACATATTTTGGGAAACCATCCCAAAATTTGGAAATGGTTGAGAACAGCAAGCTTTACCAATGAACAGGACTGAACAGGATGGATTTCCTGAGGCACTCGCTACCATGGCCACTTCATTCTGGGTGCGGCTGCGATGCACCTGTCGATGTCAATCCTCTGTGGGCAGCTGGGAGGCTTTTCCCAAGCTGGATGGACTGGCCTGTTGTGTGTGGGACACCCGAAGTTGGAGGACAGGCCGAAACGTTTTGTTTGGGAGCAAGGATGGGCTTGAAGACGGAAAGAAAGCAGTGTCCAGTTCAAGTGAGCTTGGAAAACGATAGACCTAGCATGGATTGGGCACTTCTGAAGAACCTAAGTTGTCCAGTGGAGCAGTGATGCGGGTCAATGTCACCATTTTGGAGCGGTTGATGAGGGGGCGAAGCTGATTGTTTATGTAAACATCATGATAGGATATATATATAAATATGATATTATAATATATTTCAATATTTGATATATATATATAGATATGTCAAATATCAGAGGCACAACCTATGCAACGTTGGTTCGTGGAATTCTGGGTCGCCTCAAGTCCGGTTAAACCCTTGGGTCCAGGAAGTATTGGAAGATCCCAAGAACTTTACAATCGTGATCCTGGGCCTCGTGGTCTTCTATAGCATCACGGCCGATATCTTTGACCTCTACCCCACACCGGTGTGAATCACCGCCGTGAGGCGATTCCATCTTCGCTCCTGGCAAAACCGGCCCAACGCGCCGGGGAACTGCTGAAGTGTGTCGCCTGCGGAAAAGAAAGGAAATTTTTGGGTGGGATGGGTGGGGTTTCAAGATATATATATGAACTTCTAAAATCGACTGCGATTGGATGTCCGTTGCTGCTCAAGTAAATGGTGGTAGATTTCGAAAGGTTCTGGGCCTGGTTGTCAGTTGCTGGCGAAGTCAGTCGTCTTACGTCCTGTCCCTTCCATTGCAGTCCCAGTTGTCTCTCGTGGGCTTTGCTTGGTGTCTGTGTTGGATTTATCCTTGGACTTGTCACTGTTGGATCCCTGGTGTGTCTTTGGACTTTTCGCTTTGAATTGCTTCGGACTGCTTTCCAGGTCCCTCAGTCTGCTTCACGTCCCAGGTTGTCCAGGTATCTTGAATGAGCAGCCCTTTCTCAGGGGCAGAGCTTCGTGAGTTGATTGCAAAGCTTGAACGCCTTGAGAAGTGGCATCAAGATTTGGAAGGCCCTCCAAGTGGCCAGCCACCTGCAAAGGGATATACCCGTGGTGACCCCAAGACTAGAGCTGCTGCTTGTGGTCCTTTGTCTGAGAAACCGGGTTTCCCTGCCATTCCACCAGTTGCCAGGCTCTGGAAGTGTGTCAAAGAAGAAGGTGCAGCAGTTGCGGCATCGGAGTTTGGGAGCATTGAAGAAGGCCCTGGTCCTGTACCTGATCATCTGCAAAGACAGGCTGATTTTGTGTCTTGGGATTCAGCCGACGGCCTGCGTCGGATTACTTTGGCATTTTCTGCTGGATTCTGGGCTCGGGGGGCAATTGAAACCTTCTCAAACCAGTTTTCGCAGCCAGAAATTTCCTCTCCGGCCCAGCATTTTGTGGTGTTGCGTGCCTGTGGACTCGGAGGATACGTGAGATTTGCCTCACTGGATCATTTTGCACGCTTTCGTGACCAGATCTTTTCCAGTGGATGGTTGTATTATTGTTTTGCTACGGAGATTGAGCTGGGTGCCTTTTGTGAGGGAGCGAAGATCGCTGTGCCCCCTCTGTTTGAGCCATGCTAAACAAAGATCGTTTGAAAGCTGCATGTTTTGGAGACCCTTCTCTCCTTGTACTCACATTGCCTTCATATGCTTCTGCAGTTGGGGATGATGTTGATGTGTACGCAATCCCAATTCAGTTCCGGCAGGGAGGTATGCTCCTAGCCCTTCCGCATGACATAGTTGCTGGCCCGACACTTTTGGAAGGTCAAGAAGGGTCCGAAGAAACTCTTTTTGGCCCGAATTCACTTTTTACAGTTGGACTTCTCGAGGAGGCCGAAGACTTGTCGACAGTTCCCTTGGGGGTAGAAAGCCAAGTTTGTGTGGTCGATGTGAAAGATGAAATTCTGGCATTTTGCCGGGAATATGACCCAGTGACAGATTCCACTGCAGCAATTTTGGGGTTTTCCTCTGATTTTCCCAATAGCTTGCCTGACACTGCACGTTTGTGGCCTTTAGTTAAGGAGTGGCTTGCAGCTCAGTCCGAAGAGCGTACGGGTTTTTACACAGCTCAAGAAGACCTGGGAACACCCGGCCAAAAGACATCACCATCTCCTCAACCAAAGAAGGCTCAGGCTGCAAAGCGAGTGTCAAACGCAATGATAGCCGAGCAGTTGAGTGTGCTGACAAGCCAGATGAAGCTCCTGGCAGACAGACAGGATCGCTTAGAGCAGCTCAAGCATGCATCTGCAGAGCCTGCGCCAGGTCATCAGGGTGGCCCTTCCGCAAAACTGCCAGCCGTGTCAGCTGGACTTGCCAACCCCAGCGGAATCTCTCAGACACTGGCTGCAAAGGCTTTGAACCTGGTGGGACCACCTCCAAAGACAAGAGCTGCTGTAGATGCAGGAGTTGTGGAAGATGTGGTCGCAGACGAGCCCTACGACCCATTGCAGCCTGGGGAATCAGCTGGGGGTATTGTTCATGCCATTGCCCAACAAAGCAGTGCCATTACAGCTCTGGTTGCACACCTGGCGTCACAGTCAGGAGACGTGGTAGGCGATTTGTCGTCTCTCGCGCAAAGTTCGAGTTCGACCAAAGGAGTGCAGCGCAGGGAAAAGATGCAAAACGAACTGGCTGCGGGAACGAGCAATTACTTCACGCAGCTTCTTCAGCAAGTTCATCGCAGGTTGAACCCATCGAAGCCAGTGCCGCAGAACGAAGAGGATCTGCAGACAGTTTCGGTTCTGACCTACTTGGAAAGGCAAGGGGGATACCGAAACAACAGAGAACTGGGCCTAGTTGCGTGGATTTTAGGCCACGCCATAGACGCAGCAGCCTCAGGGAATGTGAAGCACACCAAGGAGATACTTGCGTTGTTGATGGTTGCAGTCGAGCAAGCAGTGGTGGACCGAGGCGACTGGGGACTGGCCTACATGCTGACGCTGATGGAGGAACCTCCTTTGCAGATGTTTCAAGATCGGACCTTCACTCTGGCGCAGCATTCCAAGCCTTTCAGCCCTCTTGTGCCTCCAGCCTGGACAGCGGTATGCCTAGCGTATTTGAAGGACTTGGAAGTGCTTGCTACCAAGAAGACAGAAACCTCAAAAAGGACTACAAAGCCGACGTCCCCGGCAGATTCATCTGCAGCAGCCGCAGCAGAACCAGACAGCGAAGTGTCCCCTCGACGCAAGCCTCGCTTCCCCAAGAAGCCCAAGGCCAAAGTGGAGCCAAAGGCATGACTGCTGACAAGCCTATGCTGTCATGCGCAATGACGCATGACCATGACTCAAGTATGGATAGTTTAATTAATGGACTTCCTAATAACTATAAAAATAAAGATGGATTTTTAAATAGGAATAGTCCTCATGCATGTGCAGGGGAAAGCCTCCCCAAAAGTTCCAATGACCACTTGCCTCGAGATCATGTTCCCGGAATTCGATCTAGCTCAGCTGTGGATACCCTTACATTTGAGAGGTGGTGTGCATTTTTGGCTGTAGCTGTATTACGCACAAGAACGTCTTTTTCAGCCTTTTTCTTTGCTACCATGCACTTGCCCCGAAGTCACCTGACTTCGACATCGCCAGCCTTCCCTCTCCCAGCTCCTCATGTGGGAATTTTTGAGAGGATGCCCCCAGGTCTTTCTGCCATCAGACGGCGTAAATGGCACTTCAGACGTGCTTTGCATGTTGTTGTCATGGCTCTCAACTTTTGGTGGTCAGGAAGCAGTTCCATTTCTATGGAACTTCTGGGGAGGATTCCATCTCCCAGTCAAAAAAGCATTTACAGGAGAATTGCGAGTCTAATGCTGGCTGACGGCCCTTCTAAGGATTTCTCTGTCCTGAAAAGTGGCCGACGTTTTCCTCAACTCTTTGCAAGACTGTCAGAACTTTCAGGTGCCGTAACGAAGTTAGGTATTGGGTCTGGCCCCTATGAACGCATTTACCCAGGTCATGATGTGCCTCTGGAAAACAGCCTCTACCAAGAGCTTGAGCCATATAAGTCGCTTGATGCTAGTAGGCTTAAAGTAGTTGGTTCAGGACATTGGGATGCAACTCAGTTCCTTAGCCCAAACCTGTGTATGGCCTACAGGTACCCGGACTGTTTGCTCTATGATCGTACTCCTGCGATTTGGGAATTTCCAAACAAGATGGACCCGGAGTCGGAAGTTCTTCAATTGGCTAAGCTTTGGGATGCCAGAGGTTTGCTTTTTATTCATGATGTGGATTTGCAGAAGGAGAGAAAGTTTGAGCTGGTCAGGGTATTCAACTGTTTGAAAAACTCTTCATGTGACCGACAGATTGGTGACCGCCGTGGACGAAATGCTGTTGAAGGTAAGGTAGCTGGACCATCATCTTACCTCCCAACTGGACCTTGTCTGCTGGATTTGGTGGTCGATGCGAAGTCAGAAACTTTGTCTATAGTGTGCACCGATCGGAGAGATTTTTATCATCAGTTCCTGGCAACTACAAACCGGACGCTCTCAAACACTGTGGGGCCAAGACTCCCTATTAATCTTTTGCAAGACACCATGGCATTTTCGGAGTTCAGTTCACGTGCCAGGCAGAAGAAACCTGACAGGACAGTGTTAGGCGATCAGCTTGGAGTGTCAAAACGCCAGAGCTTCAGTAAGTGCCACCCTGGTTATTGCATGGCATCTTTTAAGAGTGTTTTTCAGGGAGACCACGCTGGAGTCGAGATAGCGACGGATGCTCATGTTGGCCTTCTCCAATCCATTGGTCTCCTGAAGGAAGAAAGCCGGATTGTTTCTGGAAGACCCTTTTATGGCGATGCCCTATGCGAGGGGCTGGTGATTGACGACTATTTTGCAATTTCAAAGGTTCCTCGCAGCCTTCTGGTAGACACTGCCGCCGTCAGGTGTTTTGAGGCTGCAAAGGCCATCTATGACCAGGAGGCCATTTTGGGGTCTGATGACAAGGACGTTAAGGGCGAGCGTCATGCCAAGATTATCGGGGCCTCGGTCAATGCTTCACCTCAATGCCAAGACAGAGGTCATGTTCTAGTCTCGGCACCAGCTGAGAAACGCCTTGCTCTTTCATGGATCACCCTGCAAGCCTGCCAATTGACGCATACTACAGACGCTTTGCATTTGTGCATGGTAGGTGGCTGGACTTCCATCTTGATGTATAGGAGGCCTTTAATGTCAATCCTTCAGAAGTCTTTCCATTTGGTGGATATGAACCTTTTCTCAGCGGCAAACCCGAAGATGTTGAAACTCCCCAGGACTGTTGCAACTGAGCTGGTCCTGCTGAGTGTTCTGGCGCCTTTGGTGGTTTCAGATATAGCAGTTGGGTATTGCTCACACCTTTTTGCATCCGATGCCTCCCTGTCAAAGGGCGCCATAGTCAAGAGCGATGTAGGAGAGGAAATCGCTGAAGTGTTATGGAGAAGCTGCCGTACGAAAGGGGGGTATTCCAAGCTGCTTGATAGCTCACAGTCAATTCTTTCCAGATGCATGGATTTTGAAGAAACAGGCGAGCAACAAGCAGAAAAGGTGGATAGGCCTTTGGCTTTTCGTTTTGATTTCATTGAGATCTTTGCTGGTGCAGCTACTGTAACTGCAGGGTTGGCCTCACGTGGCTATTCAGTGGGATGTCCCATCGATATCTCCTTCAGCGCAGAACTTGATGTGGCTCAGGTGCGGGTGCTTGAATGGATTCTTTATTTAGTTTGCAATGGCCTTTTGAAGTCTTTGATTGTTGAACCACCCTGTACAACTTTCAGCATTATGCGTCGCCCGGCATTGCGCTCCAGGCTTTTTCCTTTTGGTTTTGATCCGGAAGATCCACAAACGTCAATCGGCACTTTGCTAGGATACAGGGCTTTCCAGATCATGCGGGCTTGCATCAGAAATGGGATTACAGCACTTCTTGAAAATCCCTGGACTTCGTTGATCAAGTTTTTGCCTGGTTGGTCGATTTTGGCCAATTCAGAACACTGTCAGGTTGTGCGGTGTGACTCATGTGCTTATGGCTCAGTCCATCTGAAGTCTTTCGCTTTTCTTTGTGCTTGGGCTGACATTGCTCCAATTGCAGACCGTTGCGATGGTTCACATGAGCATATCCACGTGCAGGGTCAGTTTACCAAAGGGTCTGCAACCTACGTTGAGCGCTTGTCTGTTGCCTTGGCAGATGTCATGTGTATTGGCATTAAGCGTTTGGAGACTTTTGATGAAGCCTGTTCAGTCAGCGAGCACAAGGGTCTTGAAAGCCAGTTGGTAAATGAAGTTGCCCTCTCATCAGCCTGGTCACTTGAATCGGTGTGGGAGTTCCGTGTGTCATCCCATATCAACCTTTTGGAACTTTCTGCTGTTGTGAGACTTGTGCAACGTCTGGTCCGAAAGGGAAAGGCTTGTCGTGTCGTCGTCTTGGTTGACTCAAACGTTGTCCGTTGTGCTGCCTCGAAGGGTCGTTCATCATCCAGAGCACTCACCAAGCTCCTCAGCCGCCTGGCTGCTTTGTGCCTAGTTGGTGGAGTGTATTTGGTCTTAGGTTTTGTCCCTACTCGTCTTAATCCTGCTGATGATCCTACTCGTGATTGCAGCTTAAGAGCTCCCATTGCTGGTCTTGACATAGCCTCCTGGGATCGTGGTGACCTCTTTGGACTTGCCGAGGTTTGTAAATGCCGCAGGTGGGCCTCAAACTGGATTCGCCTTGTACTGCTGGTGCTTGGTCCTCCTGTGCTTTCCTTTGCAAATCCGGCAGTTTACCGTCGGTCTCCCTTCCCTTTTGGTTTGGCGTCTTCTGTCTCCGTTGTCGGTTCGGATCGTTTTGCGAAGCTCGATTTCGATTCGACTTTGGGTTATCCGGGTGAGGGACCTGTCACTTTCTTCGCCAGCAACTGGGGACCTCTTAGTTTTGGTCTTCTTGTGTTCTTCGCTGTCTTAGATTGTAGCCATGGGGTACTGATTCCGCGAAACGCTGGCGATGTGCATCGACAGTTGCTTAGAAGTTCCAGGCCTCCATTACAAGAAGGTCGTCCCGTTTTAGGCGTCACTAATCAGCATCGCGAATTTTACATTAAGCAGTTTGAAGACTGGTTGGGTTCGCAAGGAATCCTTTTGGGACATTTGCTGGCAAACCATGTTACTTCGATTGATCTGATTAACGAACTCCTGGTGAAGTTTGGCAGAGTCCTCTATGCAATTGGAAGACCTTACAACCATTACGCTGAGACTATAAACGCTGTGGCGGCTCGAAAGCCTATTGTTAGGCGCCAACTGCAGGAAGCATGGAACCTTGCCTATGCCTGGGTCAGAGACGAGCCATCTGTGCACCACATTGCACTTCCGTGGCAAATCTTGCTGGCCGCAATTTCGCTCTGCTTTACATGGGGTTGGATCGACCTTGCTGGAATGTTGGCTTTGTCTTTTGGTGCTTTGTTAAGGGTCGGAGAATTTACAGGTGCTATTAGACGGGATCTTCTTCTACCTGTTGATACGGGGTACACCAATCAATTTGCCTTGTTGTCTCTGCGGGAACCGAAAACAAGGTTTACGGCTGCACGTCACCAATGTGCAAAGTTAGACGTGCCCGACCTCTTACGGGTAGTACATATAGCATTCTCCAGACTTCTACCTCATCAAAAACTATGGCCAAAGTCAGGTCAAACACTGAGGACTCGCTTCAGACAGGTGATGACTGAGTTAGGTGTGGGGCCCTCAGTTCGCCTAAATGGAAAATCTCTTGATCTCGGCTCACTTCGCCCTGGTGGTGCGACGTGGATTTTACAGGTTACTGAGGATTCTGAATTTCTACGCCGCAGAGGCAGGTGGATCAACAGCCGTGTGATGGAAATATACATTCAGGAAATTTCGGCTTTTCAATTTCTGGCAGCAGTTCCCTCAAACGCTCAGCTGAAAATCTTTAGTCTGTGTAATTTCTTCCCACTGGCTTTACAAGGTGCTGAACAATTTTGGGAATCAAATATTCCATACAATGTATGGTATCTCTTATGGCGGGCGCAAGTTACACGGACATGAGGGGACGGACGGGATCAACTTGGAACTCCATCTTCAGAGAACTTTGGAGATCAAGCTTGTGTACAGTCCACGCACGCAGTGCCCATCAGCAATGGAAAAGGAAGCCGCTTGAGATTTTGAACTTCTAAAATCGACTGCGATTGGATGTCCGTTGCTGCTCAAGTAACCCTACCCTATGAAGTGCCCACCCTCTTCTTCAGAGAACTTTGGAGATCAAGCTTGTGTACAGTCCACGCACGCAGTGCCCATCAGCAATGGAAAAGGAAGCCGCTTGAGATTTTATATATATATATATACATTATATATATATATATACATATATATATATATGAACAAAGTTACAGTAGACAAGGTTCAGACTTTGTGCAACACCAATACCATTCGCTACTCGCTTGACATTTCTCCTTTAGTGTCCACTTTTTAACTGGGTCTCTCTGTGGATTCCGGGCAACTTTCAGGGTTGAAGGAGTTGGTTCAAAGCGCTTCCCAAATCGTGGACCCATCACATTTGGAGTCTTGGATTAGAATTGCAGATGTGGTGGTTTGGCCACTCTGGCGAGGGGTGTGGGGGATGCAGAAGCTAACGGCGGTGCCAGATGTTTGGGCCCAAGATGTTCTCGCTCCTGCAGATGCCTGCAGATGCCACTTTGCAAAACAAATTGCTGAAGATGTGTGGCCCGAAGTTGGGAATCTAGATAAGAAACAAATCCGGCCCGGTATTGGGAGTGAGTTCAAACTCGTTCGGGATATCATGAGACATCGTTGGGATTTTTACCAAGTGACGAAGATGGTCATTCTGGGGTGATCTTGGGAGATTCCCTCATTGTTCAGGTTGATGGTGCCGGTCACAACCGGTATGAGACCAGTGAAGCATATGTGTTTTTCGTCATGAGAACCATGACAACAATAAGAACCATAAGAATCATAAGAACGTATAGTAATTTGATGTAATTTGACTTCATTTTAACCACTATACCTAAGACGATTCCATTTGAACTAAGACAATTCAACCAATGCAACTGCCCTGACCCAAGGTCCTGTTGCTGCGGGCAGGAGGAGCCGGTGACGTGGCGGCAGGAGATGTTTTGTTTTCAATTGTTTTGATTTACTTGTCTGGGAACAGCAGAGGAAACTGGTGTTGCAGGAAGTGGGCACAGCAGTTTTTTTGGATTGATTGCTCTCCATTTAAGTTTTTGTTTATATGATCCAGATGCTGCTCAAGCCACCTCTCGCTTGAAATCGCGCTGGGGTACTGTATGTCCCACCCGACGACTCTAGATGGTTTGAGACCATACAGGAACTATTGACCTTGCAAAGTCCCAAAGTGGATGGTGTAAGACTAAAGTGACTAAACATGAGCGACTTATCTTATATGTAACTTATATGTAACTTATATGTAACTTATATATTTCCCCCCAGATGGTTTTTTCGTGATGGGAACCTTCCCCGTGGTCGCCAGCGTCGCCAGGTGGACGAGTGTGCACAAGAGACGGATCTATCGACCTTCGCAGTGGGAGTCCGCCAAGAGGTCGGGCTTGGGAGGAAGGACTGAAGAGTGACATGGATAAAATGGGTAGATGGTGAAACCTAACCTGGATACATTTGAGAATGGGGGTTTATCATTGATGGTTTATGATGGTTTATGATGGTTTATGATGGTTTATGATGGTTTATGATGGTTTATCATGGTTTATCATCAAGACTTTCCTGAAGCATTTAATTTATGTTGCATAAATTCCTAAGTGCCCGTAAAAGGTACACTTGAAAGAGCAGCATAGGTCAGTCTTCCAAATGAGAAACGTCGCGATATTGTGAGAATAAGTGGGGCATAGTTTTACCAACGGGTTGGTCATCCAAACCTGCTCTACGACGAGTCTGATGAGGGCTGATCCTGCGCGTTATCGTCCTGTTCCTTCGGACGGTTCAAGTTCAAAATCGTCAGCGACTGGGACGTTAGGACAGAGTCCCTCAGAAGATTCAGAGCAACCTTGCATCTCATGAATGACGTGGAATCCTTGCCTTTGACAGCGCCAATGCAGGAGCAAGGGCGAGAAGTCGCCTTGCGGAGACAAGAAGATTGGCCCCAGCAGTTGCAGCCCCCCCCGGAGCAAGTCGGTGACAAGGTAGCACCTGCACCTTCAACGGCACCGCTTGTTTTGTGGGATCTACCACTGCCTTGCGAATAAAATCTGGTACACCAGCGCAAGTGGTGAAGAGTGCTCCGACATCTCCGAGCCAATCGAATCCTACGACCTCGGGCCCATCCAGGCGACTTTGACGGAGCAGTTGCAGACTTCGCACTTTGCCTCTGACTCCCACCTTGTGGCGAATTGCGAAGATTCCACTTCCAAGGTTTGCCAATGCCTCCGACGTGGGAAACCAACCTGCAGGTACCTTCATGTGTGAAAAGCAAGGAAGAACCGGTTTGCGCCACCGTCTCTGCAGTGACCAGGCCCACACAACAGCCATGCTGAGGACCCACAGTTGAAGGTGCTCGATGTCCAGGTCTTTGCCACATAATGTTTCTGCTTCAGAGGTAAGTCTCGGCAATATGTGCCATGGGCAAAACATGGCATGGTGGTCATTCGCACTGCGCCAGGAAAGCATCTTCCATGAGGCGCCGGGTGATATACCTAGCAGCTAGCATATGCACTGAACTTTATTCACTGTATTCTATCTGCTTATGGTTTTGGTAGGTTTTGCCCTCTACAACTTGGTCCCGCAGAAAGACATCCCGAAAATCCGTGGGCGAACGCAGTCCAGGTGGAAGACCGTGAGCACTACAACTTCGAGATCGAGGCAATGAGCCGTTTGGAGATGTGGAAAATGATTGAAAATGATGTCTTTCAACTTTTGGAGACTTTGGATGCTGATTGGCCAAGATTTTACAATGATGATTTGGGTGTTTTTTGAGACTCACAAAAAGTGAGGCTGAAAACCAAGAGTAAACTGGATTCCCAAGATGGAATGTGATACATCGCCACACATTTTTGGCAGAGTGAATTGTGAATTTGTGGCTACCCAACGCATCCAAATGATGCAAATGAATGCGCCACTTTCTATGATGGATTAGACACTTAAACCATGAAACTTATGCCTTTCCAGAAGTTGTGGGCATGTCCTTGAAATCGGGAAACAAAAAATCCATTGGTTCTGCTCAGCAACAGATTAGTGTCCCCTAGAAATGCCGAGGCAGCATCTCCAGGCCCCCAAAACTGAGGATTTGCCTTTGGAGGCATATTGCAAACTATATTTCAAGTTGAAACTCTTGAAGATGTCTCGCTGAACTGCAGCTGGCTCACAGGTTTGGAGGTCAGAGAATCCTATCCGAAACAATCTACGGCACAGTTTTGCAGTGTTGGATGATGTTAGGTGCACATTGCCGAGCTTTGCTATTGGATGAGTTATATCAACAGAAGACCTCTGAATGTCCGTGCCGCGCCATGCCACCTAAGTCAGGCCTTCTGGTCCATGGGTCGTGGGGACCCCATACGGGTTGATGTCAGGAGCCATGTTTGCAGATGCATGTGCCATTCTTCAAATGCAAATGAAGTGGTGAACACCAAATGATGGATGCGGAGTTTTCCCTTTTTGGGCCCATCCAGATGGATAACGTTCCAACCCGAGGATGGTCAACCCTTTGATCTTTTCTTCCAGCACAAACCTCCAAATTCGCTGCCGAGGTTTTTCAGGCTTGGGACCTTTCTTGCATCAAGCTTGACACTGTTAGACGCTGCGGTGACAAGTGGAAAACATCATGAGGCCCGCTTGTGGGTTCGGCCAGAGAAGGCTCTGGCTTAAAATTGTTGACGCATCCACTTGGATGGTTTGACACTTGAAATTGGAACATATCATCAGCTAAATCCGATGACACACACATAAAAACTACCAAAAAAAGGATACTACATGATCAAACCGTCCAAAATGGCACCAATTTTGAGTGCAATATGTTTTTTTTGATACCCCAATTTTGGTCGTCCCCCAAAGCCGCTGTAGAATTTCATCCCAATCTCACCTGGGCCTTATTTCGCTCGCCAGGTTTCGATAGACAGCACTGGAGCAGTGCAACATGTCAGGTGCGGTATCGTTTGGAAATCCCATCCTGTAATATCCTGTATATCTTATATGTGGTCTAAGAGACAATCATGACTTGGGCCAAGAACTGGGGATGGTTTGGTCCACTGGGAAACCTATCAGACAAAGCTGTGTAATCCCATCCATATGAAATAGCCAGCCCGCCAGCCCTGGTTTAGTGATCCAATCATGGGAAGCCGTGGGGAAATCTGGGAAATTTGGGCGGGAATCCGTGGGAATCAGCTGGTGAACATGGAACTTCAATTCAGGCAGCATGCTGCTGGGGGTCGAGCGTCACAGCTCATTCGCAACTTGGGCGTGGGGAAATGGATGCAGATTTGAAAAAAGATCTGGTAGTTGTTATGATTGGAAAAGCCTGAAGAATCCTTGCCATGGTCAATACAAGCCATTTCATGGATTGAGGTACCCCATCAAAAAAGGAATGCATCATGCATCATGGAACAGAGATCAGCTAAGTGGCTCTGCGACACGCTTGAACCAAATTGACTTGGTCCCTAGTATTTTGCTCCCTAGCAATTCGTCGAGTTGATTTGATTTGCTTATATTATATAACTTTTGCTGAGTCCTTATTTCCAGGGCACTTGAAATTTCAGAACACACGGTGGCCATCAATAGTCAGAAGTGTAAGGTACTCAAACGCAAATGCATCACTGGAAACAGCAGCTCCACTGCTCTAAGGAAAAGAGGCCGTTGACCCATCAGTGCAAGACAAGCGGGAGCAACTTGATGGTGAAGAACAGATACAACTGCGATGCTGTCTATAGCAGCCGCGCGCACAAGAATAATGTTGCATTTCACGGAAACCTTGTGCCTCTGTATGTAATAGACATCACACAATATCATACAGACATGTTATATGACATGTTAAATAAATAAATAAATATATATATATAATGATATGTATATATATATAATATATATATATAGATAGATTAGATTAGATTAGATTAAATTAGATTAGATTAGATTAGATACATAGATAGATAGATGCACACACACACATATCGATAGAAGTGCACATTCCTGTGAATGTCTTGGGTCCACGGAATTCTCGTTACCACTGAGGCATTTCGACCTCTTGGTGCTGATCCCTGCCAGCGGGCAGCGAGATCAAGGCCGAATGCGGTCGATCCGCAAGACCTGGACCCAAGACATCGGCGAGAACCACCTGTGCCGCAGGCGAAACCAGGGCTCCGGGCCTGGGGGTTTCCGGGTTTCCCCCCGAGAAAGCTGGGAGATGCGCCAGGTGCAACAGCAATCGCACGGTGAAGTATCTCTTTATGCTGGGAGATGAAGCAACAGAGGTTGGAAGAGCTGGGAGATGGGGATGGAGTTCTTTTTGAAAAAGACACTTTAGGTGAGATGTTTCCTGGGGAATGGCACAGACACACAGCTAGAGTATATACTGTATACAGTATACATGCAAAATGAATTATATATAATTGTATAATTATAATGTATATAATTGTATATATATATATGTATGCACATCTACAAATATATCAGGAGGCAAAATAGTAAGTTTTAAACAAGGCAGGGTTTTTCGCCAGATCCATCAACTTCATCCCAAGTCTTTTTGGCCGGACTTGGCAACCAGGAAGATCCAATTGAAGATGTGGTGGTGCTGCCAAGGTGGGCCTGGTTGAAACTGAACTGGCCACCCCTACCTTTTAAGCGCACGTCTCGCACATGTCATCGTTTCCATGACGGCCTCGGCGATCTGGCCTGTGGTTGATCGAGGTTGTAAACCCAGTAAACGTAGTAAAGCTCCGATTGGGAAATGGTTACTGTATATATATATATAGTAATCCACCATAAGTCAGCCAAGTCTGGAGAAAGTGGGCACCCAAGTCTGGAAAACCCGTGGGGATGGTTTACGGTTTTGACTGTGACCTTCTCCATCGTAGGTGCAGCAGTGCGTATGAACGCCTGGCACAGAAGGTGAAAAGAAGCATTCACTATGCTTCTTGGCAGTGACCATCTGGTAACTTCGGGTGTGAGACTTGTATGATGATTTAGTCCGATTTAGATCACTTCAAGAGCCAATGACCACGAAATAAGGATGCTGATTGGGTCACCAGTCGTTTTTTAAGTTCCTTTGGGTATTCTCCAGCATTGGAGTTTTTCCAACATCCAAGCCGAGGCTGTTCAGCATTACAGCTTCAACCTCCTGCTGAAAGCTGACTCTTGACATTGATAGCATCGGTTTGCTTTGGACCCTTGAACAGCAAAATCAGCTCGCATCTTTTTTAAAAGCTACAGCCTTATAACCTTATACATATCATTTGCATTTTTTCAGGTTTCAACAGTTCAAAAGAATGCAACTTTTTCCCAACCCTTTATGATTCTGTCCTCGGAACTATCTTTTCCAACTTCTTTTGAAGTGTGATTTCTTCCCCCAAAGTGAGATGCATCTGGCGCAGTTGGACACGATGAGGACACAGATTCTTGGATCTTCCTGGATCGATTGCTTCAATTCGCGGAAGATCATCAGCTCTTTGACCCCAGGTGCTGATGGACTGATGGACATCATTATGTGTAATCAATGTCATCAATATCTGTATCCAACAAACTCGGATAGTCATGGATTCTAGTCATGGATTGTTATCCACTGATGTCACTGATCCATATTATCCATGTGTATCCAACATCGTATCACATCACAGGCGCAGCGCCCAAGCGGGAGAAGTCCGACGAAAGGGGCGACCACAAGGGGCTGGTCGGAATCCGGATGGTGCTCCTTAGCAGCGTTTCATTGCCCAACAAGAAACATGGATCTTCCAGGAAGTCAAGTTGATGATGAATTATGTTCCCTGTTATATAGTGGAACTTTGTTAAAGGATTCAACAGAAGAGCGGAGAAAATTGCAGGATTCCGCCTTGGTGGCCAGGTTTTCACCGAGTTGACCGGGCAAGAGACCTATCCAGTCTATAGCCCTGGCTGTGGATATCTCCTGACCCGCAACTTATGCGACTCAGTGGCAATTCCAAAGTCCAACATGAGTGGTTGCGGCAGCACAGCATCGCATTTTAGTGAATTTTTGGGACCTTGACTTGTTGTGTTTTTCTGACCTGGGCATCTCATGAAAGGACACTGATTCAGGCCGAGACGTGGGCAGCGGTCAAAATTCCAGACCTTGCAACCCACAATCTGACCACCCCGTGTGTTGTTTTGTGGATCTCTTCCCAAGTGTGATTTTTATTTATCCTACTTTTGCCGTTTTTTCATCGCTTCTCCTAAATTGTTTGGGTCTTGTAGCCCATCCGATTTCAATCCTGGTACCAGCTCCAAAGATCAGCACCAGAGTCTGAGGTAACTATATCAGTCTCTTAGCGGAGGCTGGGGAAAGGGATGGCAAAAAGCACCGTTTTTTGCTCCAGGACCTCCGAAGATGTGGCTCCGTTGATACCCTCTGGTAATTTAACGGTTTGCTATTGAAAATGACCATTGAAATAGTGGATTTTCCCATTAAAAATGGTGATTTTCCATAGCTATGTTAAATTACCAGAGGGTACCCCAACTGCGAGTCATATCCGGATTGCTTCTCTCAGGATGGGGTTGAGTCCGATAGCAGCTCGGAGGCCGGGACCTGGCACAGATTCCCCCCAAACACTTACCATTTTGGGGATTATAAATTATAAATGATTATAAATGGCAACCATAAGGGCTATGATTATTTGGGGGATTAGTCATAGCCCTTTTTTTGGCTAAGCACTACTGTTCTGCTTATGACTCTTATGACCGCATGAGAAAATGCGGAGAAAGCCACATTCTTTGGACCAGATGTGTATCTACCTGGCTACCTTTCAGCTGTGTCACCGTTTCTGGGTGTCGATGGTCAGTTAGGCATCGCTTCCGTCCTTGCAAGACTTGCCACAAGAAGACGTCTCTGTGGCTTGTTTCGAAAGGATGGGATGGAGAATCGTCGTTGCTGTATAAAATTGGATGACTTTCTAAAAATTTCCCCAATGGAAGCAAAAAGGTTGGGAGTCACAACTAGTTGGACATAGCGATTGTTGGTTCTATGTTCGATTTCAGCAGTTTGTGGGGTCAAAATTCCAGCCACTCAATAAGACCAGCTGGTCCTCGTCTGAGGTCGGCTTCTGGCTGGAGGCTCCCTTCTGCGACCACCAGTGGCATGTTGTGAGGAACTGGATAGGGATGCCTCCCACCTTTGGCCTATCCAGTTATTAATCTCAAAAAACCGCTCCAGTGAGCCATGAGCCTTGCTTTTTCGAAGCGTCAAACCAGGAGTACACTGTGAGAAAGGCATATTTTTTTCTTTTGTGTTCATTCGGATTTGTCTGAAAATAGGGTACTCCAAATTTGAGGGTGAATCATACTTATCCTTATGGATTCAATGGAGATGTTGGGGGTATGGCTCATTTTAAGAGATGACATTTACTTCAAGCCTTCAAGTCCGTTTGCGGCCAGTTTCACCCCAGTTTCAGGCGGTAGAGCATGAGCACATCAGCATGCCGCTGTCCATCATGGGCGATGCTTGCAGACGCCCGGTAACCAAACAAGGTCTACCTCTTTGACCTCCAAACCATGGGTAAGTTGCTTCATAGCCGATGGGCCGATGGGTTGAAAAGGTCTAGCAACCCGGTTGGGTTTTGAGAATATGGTACACCCAAAATCCACAGGTTGATCATCATTTTCACTATTCAAATAGACATAATTAGGGGGTATACGGTATACCACCATTTTCAGGCGCACCCCAGTTGGGTGAAAAGCTCAGCAAACTTACACCTAGGGGAGGCCGACCGCAGGCATGCTTGGGATCTTGGGGATTGGAAATGACTGTCCTGCTGCCGTGCCTGCCGTGCCTACAGGTTGCAGGGAACAACGGGCTTTTGTTTGCTCCTAAAGTAGATACACAATGATACACAAGTCTCCTTTTCCTTCTTGAGATTGACTCCTGATTTCTCCTGATTTCTCCTGATTTCTCCTGATTTCTCCTGCCCGTGGACAGAAATTTCATGAACATGTGAAAGGCCAGAGTTGGTCAACGAAAGTAGAGCAACGGAAGAAACCGCTGGAAAAGACATGAAAAGACAACTTTGAGAGGTTGATGTGCATTGAATTTGCCGTTTCATGCTGGTTCCATGTCTGGACAATGAGATTTTTGCTCCTGCCCCAAGGAAGGCCGACGCAGTCCATGGTTCTGGATCATTACGTCTCCGAGGACCATGTCCGCCTGGTGGTAATGGACTCTACTGCAAATGCTCATGATAGGTGGAACATCCAAAGTTGACTGTGGCCAGACCCAAAAAGGTTGGTTTAGTTCAAACAATTGCAGACTTTGTAGGCCCACTCCCTTTTTTTGGCTATTGGTACCCATCACCCCACTGTGGCAGGAGGAAATGCGTCGACGTTGGCAGAATTTGCAGCGCACTGGGGATCCATGTGAGGCCCCGTTGGCGTCAACTAGTTTGTGCCCCCAGCCGTGCAGTTTGCTCCATCAATCTATCTCGTTTCTTTTCACAGTCTTGTTTTGATAAGATCAACATTCGCCTGTCGAAGATGGGTGGCGGACAACAAGTTTCCACAATCCAGGAGTTCAATCTTTTCAGCGCAAATGTGGAAGAGATCACAAGCAGAATAAGCAATATAAGTTCAGGTGGTGGTGAAGTGTCGCCAGTACAAACCACATCAGTGATTGTGGACGTGGCAATCCCGGTTCAAGTTGAGACACGGTGAACCTCCCATCCAAACTTAGATGTCCCAGAACACATGGCACGCTCAATGCCCTCTCAAATCGTTATTGGGATATCATCATGCTGGAGTAGATAGAATATGGATAGTGTTTCGAAACATATTCCCAATTTAGTGAGTTTTTTTTGAAATTTCCACATTCTATCTACTCCAGCATGACTACAAATAAGTAAACAATATCTTGACGCACCACTCATTGATGTCCTTCCTGTTGGTTAACGGAGGGGGGAACAGCTCATTTTCACCAGCAATCTACAGACTCCAATCGATGGTACATTCTATGCCACACCTATTTCCTGGGACCCCTTTGCCCTGCCACCTGGGACAGGCAGACGACGATGGATGGTGACCGGTGACGAATGCGAAGAAAAGAGCGGCAGTGGCAGGGCAGGACAGGTTGAATGTTCGAGGAAGGAGACGCATTACGATCTATCAACATCTATCAATTATGGAGTAGGTGACCAGCACTTAGAATGCGATTTCAACACATATATGGTTCTCTTAGATGGATCCTCAGAGCAAAAAGTAAGTTTGCTCTTAGAATCGGAAAATAATTTTAAGTGCAACATTTGGACCATGCACTTAAAATATGGATAAGTAGAGCTAAACATATGTTATTCTTTCTTTGATTTTCGCATCTATGCCCATTGAATTCTGATAGTATTACAATATCTAGAATGTCAATCGAGCTTTGCTGCTGCTGTTGCCGTTGCTGTTTCTGCCGCGGGTGATGAGGAGTCATAGATTGAGCCTCCAGCCCTGGACAGGTGTGGAAGATGCAGACAGTCGCTTCCTCAGGGGTCAAACTGACTATATACGTGAAATCAAGACCAAATGGAGGTGACAATGGGATATATCGGAAAGATCGGAAAGTGCATTTTTACACGGAAAATGATGACTAACCTTCAAATTTGGGGTACCCTATCTTCAGACGAAACCAAATCTTTGATCCCTTCAGCCACCGCCTTGTTTATTGAACAATTTGACACTCTGATCGTCAACCATCTTCAGCCGAAGCGTGAGGGATGTGAGGCAAAGTTTGGTGTAAATTCTGATGAAGCAATCTCATCATCATCATCATCATCATCATCATGATCATGGGAGCCATCCTTATTTTCGATTTGTATGACCGGTGCCTGGATCGTGTCGGGATCAGACGATATGTAGTGATCTGGGTGAGGGGTATCAAATGCCACCGTAGTGAACATCGCGGGGTAACACAAAATCTGAGTGATAGGTCTGCGATGTTGACGTACCTGTCTTCCAGATATGAGTTTTGGCCCTGGCCCATATTTTTGCGCGGATGGTTGACTGGGCGGTTTCTGGTATTTGCCGATTTCTGCTGTTCGTCCCTTTCTTCCCACGTTCGAGGATTGTTTCGGCTTGGAGTTCGATACCAGCAACTCACTGCGACTTGGACATGAACTGATCCGGCGATGAAGCCAGCGGTCCATTGGGACTGGTGCAAGGAACAATCGGAAACTCTAGAGGACGCCATGTCTTTTTCCTTCAAAAAACTATAATTACATACATTATATACAGTATATACAAATAACATACATCAATTATCGTCTTGTTTGCAAACTTTCTCTCCGCGAAATGGTGCCAAGCTTCAGCGCTTCAGCCAGGGTGCCAGTGATCTCCCACGTGGCCGATGGTGGGCAAGCCTCCAAGTGGAATCAACGCGCGGAGGCGTCGAGGACGAGCCGGGGCCGGAAAGTTGGGACTTGGAACATTTGGAACCGCCAAAAAAATTGGAATTTAGCCAATTTAGCCATCCAGGCAGCCATCCTAACTTAGGGATTTAGCCAAACATGTCATCCAAAAATGGGGGATTTAGCATGATTTATTTATCGAACATAGGGAGTTAACCATGAGACGGGAGGAATTCGTTGATGCGTTGACTTCTCAAAATTGGCTATGGCTCAAAATTCGGGTAGCAATGGACACACATTGGCTCGTCACAAAAATGACATTCAACCATCCTATTTGCCAAGGAATTTGTGTCATAGCTATGGGAAAACTAGTTCAAATCAGACTTAGTAAGGAACTGTGTATCTAACATATATCCATATACCAACATGAGAGCATATGCAAAAATAATATATTATTTAAGGGCTGCCGCCCCTGCCGCCGACCCCGGAGAAAAAAAAGAGGTTTGCGCTGTGTTTTCACACAGCTCAAGTTGGTGGCTTTTCCATAGCCATGATACGAGAGGAGAGATAGAGAGAGAGAGAGATATATATATAGTTAAATTTCACCAGAGCGAGGCAATATATTTTGGATGTTTTTTTAATGTTTGTTTATGTTGCATTCTGACATAGTGTTGCTGGACAGTCAGGCTTGTGCTTGAGGATTTTTCATTTGGGATCTCAAATGACTGAAATTTTCAGGGGCTGACAACACCAGGTCACAAAAAGCCATGGAACGGCTAGGGTCGACATTGTCATTTTTAATGTGCAGGTAAACATCGGCATTCGACATCGAGGATGTTAGATAGATAGATAGATAGATAGATAGATGGTCTGCAGGCTTGCTAGATTCGATAGATGGATAGATAGAGATAGATCGATCGATCGATAGATAGATGGAGATAGATAGATAGATAGATCGATCGATAGATAGGTCGATAGATAGATAGATAGATTGATAGATAGATAGATAGATAGTTAGATAGATAGATAGATAGCTAGATAGTTTGATAGATAGGCAGGTAGTGGCAGGTAATGGTAGGTAGGTAGATGGATAGATAGAATCATAGATCTGTGTATATTTAATAGATATATATATATATATATTCATATATATATATATTCATATATATATATATTCATATATATATATATATTCATATATTATATATATATATTCATATTATATATATATATTCATATATATATGTGTGTGTGTTTCATTGTCAGTGTGCATCTGTCTATGTCTCTGTCTTTTTGTTCCAGGCTGACTCACATTGTACCATATCCTCCATATCGATCCATATCTATCCACATTCCCAAATGGTGAGGGCGGGCTGCATCCTTCTTGGTTCCAGCCTGGCAGCATATATCGCTGTATATGTATTAGGTTACGATATATGACTACAATCCAATAGTTTTCGACCATTTTTTGTACCGCTGTTTGTACAATTAGACATAGTGAGACATAGAACCCTCCTGCTGCTCCTGTTGCTGCTGCTGCTCTCCCTCCCGAAGCTGAAAACGCACGCTGCCGGACAGGGAAACACAGTGGCCCTGAAGGACGGAACAGCGCCAAAATCGAGCCCAAAAACTGCCTAACGTCCCTTCTGAAACCCTAGAAAAACAATAGTTTTCGACCAGTTTTTATACCGCTGTTTGCACAATGAGACATAGTGAGACATAGAACCCTCCTGCTGCTCCTGTTGCTGCTGCTGCTCTTCCCCCCGAAGCTGAGAACGGACGCTGCCGGACAGGGAAACACAGTGGCCCTGAAGGACGGAACAGCGCCAAAATCGAGCCCAAAAACTGCCTAACGTCCCTTCTGAAACCCTAGAAAAACAATAGTTTTCGACCAGTTTTTGTACCGCTGTTTGCACAATGAGACATAGTGAGACATAGAACCCTCCTGCTGCTCCTGTTGCTGCTGCTGCTCTTCCTCCCGAAGCTGAAAAAGCACGCTGCCGGACAGGGAAACACAGTGGCCCCCGCCAAAATCGAGCCCAAAAACTGCCTAACGTCCCTTCTGAAACCCTTGAAAAACAATAGTTTTCGACCATTTTTTGTACCGCTGTTTGTACAATGAGACATAGTGAGACATAGAACCCTCCTGCTGCTCCTGTTGCTGCTGCTGCTCTTCCTCCCGAAGCTGAAAACACACGCTGCCGGACAGGGAAACACAGTGGCCCTGAGGGACGGAACGGCGCCAAAATCGAGCCCCAAAACCGCCTAACGTCCCTTCTGAAACCCTAGAAAAACAATAGTTTTCGACCAGTTTTTGTACCGCTGTTTGTACAATGAGACATAGTGAGACATAGTGAGACATAGTGAGACATAGACCTTAGAACCCTCCTGCTGCTTCTGTTGCTGCTGCTGCTCTTCCTCCCGAAGCTGAAAACGCACGCTGCCGGACAGGGAAACACAGTGGCCCTGAAGGACGGAACGGCGCCAAAATCGAGCCCAAAAACTGCCTAACGTCCCTTCTGAAACCTTAGAAAAACAATATAGTTTTCGACAATTTTTTGTACCGCTGTTTGTACAATGAGACATAGTGAGACATAGAACCCTCCTGCTGCTCCTGTTGCTGCTGCTGCTCTTCCTCTCGAAGCTGAAAACGCACCCTGCCGGACAGGGAAACACAGTGGCCCTGAAGGACGGAACAGCGCTAAAATCGAGCCCAAAAACTGCCTAACGTCCCTTCTGAAACCCTAGAAAAACAGTATATAGTTTTCGACCAGTTTTTGTACCGCTGTTTGTACAATGAGACATAGTGAGACATAGAACCCTCCTGCTGCTCCTGTTGCTGCTGCTGCTCTTCCTCCCGAAGCTGAAAACGCACGCTGCCGGACAGGGAAACACAGTGGCCCTGAAGGACGGAACGGCGCCAAAAGCGAGCCCAAAAACTGCCTAACGTCCCTTCTGAAACCCTAGGAAAACAATAGTTTTCGACAATTTTTGGTACCGCTGTTTGTACAATGAGACATAGTGAGACATAGAACCCTCCTGCTGCTCCTGTTGCTGCTGCTGCTCTTCCTCCCGAAGCTGAAAACGGACGCTGCCGGACAGGGAAACACAGTGGCCCTGAAGGACGGAACAGCGCCAAAATCGAGCCCAAAAACTGCCTAACGTCCCTTCTGAAACCCTAGAAAAACAATAGTTTTCGACCAGTTTTTGTACCGCTGTTTCACAATGAGACATAGTGAGACATAGAACCCTCCTGCTGCTCCTGTTGCTGCTGCTGCTCTTCCTCCCGAAGCTGAGAACGGACGCTGCCGGACAGGGAAACACAGTGGCCCTGAAGGACGGAACAGCGCCAAAATCGAGCCCAAAAACTGCCTAACGTCCCTTCTGAAACCCTAGAAAAACAATAGTTTTCGACCATTTTTTGTACCGCTGTTTGTACAATGAGACATAGTGAGACATAGAACCCTCCTGCTGCTCCTGTTGCTGCTGCTGCTCTTCCTCCCGAAGCTGAGAACGGACGCTGCCGGACAGGGAAACACAGTGGCCCTGAAGGACGGAACAGCGCCAAAATCGAACCCAAAAACTGCCTAACGTCCCTTCTGAAACCCTAGAAAAACAATAGTTTTCGACCATTTTTTGTACCGCTGTTTGTACAATGAGATATAGTGAGACAGAGAACTCTCCTGCTGCTCCTGTTGCTGCTGCTGCTCTTCCTCCCGAAGCTGAAAACGCACGCTGCCGGACAGGGAAACACAGTGGCCCTGAAGGACGGAACAGCGCCAAAATGGAGCCCAAAAACTGCCTAACGTCCCTTCTGAAAGCTGTTTGTACAATGAGACATAGTGAGACATAGAACCCTCCTGCTGCTCCTGTTGCTGCTGCTGCTCTTCCTCCCGAAGCTGAGAACGCACGCTGCCGGACAGGGAAACACAGTGGCCCTGAAGGACGGAACGGCGCCAAAATCGAGCCCAAAAACTGCCTAACGTCCCTTCTGAAACCTTAGAAAAACAATAGTTTTCGACCAGTTTTTGTACCGCTGTTTGTGCAATGAGACATAGTGAGACATAGAACCCTCCTGCTGCTCCTGTTGCTGCTCTTCCTCCCGAAGCTGAAAACGCACGCTGCCGGACAGGGAAACACAGTGGCCCTGAAGGACGGAACGGCGCCAAAATCGAGCCCAAAAACTGCCTAACGTCCCTTCTGAAACCCTAGAAAAACAATAGTTTTCGACCATTTTTTGTACCGCTGTTTGTACAATGAGAGATAGTGAGACATAGAACCCTCCTGCTGCTCCTGTTGCTGCTGCTGCTCTTCCTCCCGAAGCTGAAAAAGCACGCTGCCAGACAGGGAAACACAGTGGCCCTGACGGACGGAACGGCGCCAAAATCGAGCCCAAAAACTGCCTAACGTCCCTTCTGAAACCCTAGAAAAACAATAGTTTTCGACATTTTTTGTACCGCTGTTTGTACAATGAGACATAGTGAGACATAGAACCCTCCTGCTGCTCCTGTTGCTGCTGCTGCTCTTCCTCCCGAAGCTGAAAACGCACGCTGCCGGACAGGGAAACACAGTGGCCCTGAAGGACGGAACAGCGCCAAAATCGAACCCAAAAACTGCCTAACGTCCCTTCTGAAACCCTAGAAAAACAATAGTTTTCGACCATTTTTTGTACCGCTGTTTGCACAATGAGACATAGTGAGACATAGAACCCTCCTGCTGCTCCTGTTGCTGCTGCTGCTCTTCCTCCCGAAGCTGAAAACGCACCCTGCCGAAAAACAATAGTTTTCGACCAGTTTTTGTACCGCTGTTTGTACAATGAGACATAGTGAGACATAGAACCCTCCTGCTGCTCCTGTTGCTGCTGCTGCTCTTCCTCCCGAAGCTGAAAACGCACGCTGCCGGACAGGGAAACACAGTGGCCCTGAAGGACGGAACAGCGCCAAAATCGAGCCCAAAAACTGCCTAACGTCCCTTCTGAGACCCTAGAAAAACAATAGTTTTCGACCATTTTTTGTACCGCTGTTTGTACAATGAGACATAGTGAGACATAGAACCCTCCTGCTGCTCCTGTTGCTGCTGCTGCTCTTCCTCCCGAAGCTGAAAACGCACGCTGCCGGACAGGGAAACACAGTGGCCCTGAAGGACGGCCTGCGGGCAACGGCTCCACAACAAACTCCTAGCGAGCGGTTGCGAAACAACAGCCTCCAAGGCGAGAAACCAACAGCCAGACATCTTTTTCGAAACTCGTAGTCGTAGCCGTAGTCGTACTCGTAGTCCTAGTAGTAGTAGTAGTAGTAGTAGTAGTAGTAGTGGTAGTAGTAGTAGTAGTAGTCCGACAAGAGTCAAATGTCTTATTCCCTGGCGCGCTCCCCCTTGCGTCTGCCGGGGTCGGCGGATAAATGGGGGTTGAAAGCTGGGCAAATCAACGACTATACCCTCCTGTAAACTTACAAGTAGTCACTGTACGGATACATCCCCCAGTGATCTATAAAATGGATATAAATGGGGGTTGAAAGCTGGGCAAATCAACGACTATACCCTCCTGTAAACTAAGATGTGGAAAACCTAGCATTTCCAGATGATTTTCCTAAGGAAACCATAGGGCCTTCCACATTTTTCTGTATGTTTACTCTAGGGTAAATCCTATTCTGCTGGTTAAATCTCCATTTTGGTTGATTAAAAAGTCCCATGAACATCCCATTTCTGGTATTTCTGTTGGTGAAAATCGCATTTGGGATGTAAAAACCATATCTGTTCGGATTTCCAAAGACTACTCCTAACTACCCCATCTTGGCTTCGCAGGCCGCAGCACTTGGAGGAGCTGCGAAGCTCCTTCGATACGCGCAGCTTGGTTCGCTTTAGGATGGGTACCCACTGCAAACGAATACAGAAAAAGAGCCACGAAACGATGTGTACAGTAAGTTGGTTCACAATTCATGATTACAATTAGGGATGTATACATGCGGATATTAGAGGGATTTATGTCGTGTAGATATTAGATATACCATATCGATCCATATCGATATATATATATACCGATACTAAATCTATAATATAGTCTATAATTAGATAGGCGTATCAACCAACGTTACAAGTTGGGCCTTCCGGTGCTCGCCTGGAAACATTTGTTGCCCATGAATTTCAAAAGGATGATAAGACATGTTAATGCACCACAGGCTTCTTGAATTTAAACGATTACATTCTTTTATAAGAAAATTGCTGCCCCTGTCTTGAGGAATGGCTCTTTTCCGAGAGTTACTCGTATCATGGACTGTATGTTTCTTCATTCATTTACCAATTTATTTGAACATAACATTAAAAAATCGAGGTACCATCCTATGTTGGGCGGTTTTTCTGTTACAAATGCAGCGCCGTACCCGAGGGCTACGTGAACTCCTGGCTGATAATGTGGAGGTGTGGTCTCGGATGGTGAAACATGGGGCATCGGTGATCACTCGGTAAATTGCAAAGAATAAAGGACGTCTAGACTGGCAATCATCACGTTGGTAATGTAGCTAAATAGCGAAATATTATCAAATATTCATGTTACGTGATTTTGAAGAAGCCTGGTTTGAATCAGAGTATGTATTTGAAACATTTTGAAACATCATGGACATATATCTCTCTATCACATATGTATTTATATATATATATATAGTTTATACACTATATATATATAATATAATGATTCATACTCTAAATCATGAATCCTGCCATCATTTTCCAGCAACTCAGCTGTCCAAAAAAAGTGACGCTGGAGGTGGATTTGGGTGTCAACTGGGCCTGCCCTTCTGCCGAACCCTTCCTGCGCGTGCTTCAAGATGAAAGGTGGCCGGATCGTGTTGGGGTTGGCCGGTGTGGTCTTCGACATGGGAAACCTTCTTGGGACATTAAACCTTGGAATGAAAACATGAATCTATATGGCACTTGAATCTAGAATTATATAAAAGACATATTCCCATAACCTTGGTTTTGTGTTGACCAAGGAGGCAATGACCTGCCATGAAAGGAGTGGCCAGCATCCCGGTATCCCTGCGTTTCCTCATAGCGGGTATTTCTGTCCCCCCTCTGGGATGATGATTCATGATGATTCCAGCGAAATAGTTGCTTCAATTTCTATCATCACAAATCATCACCCATGTTTTTTTTAATCAATGATATGTATATGTATATATATATATTCATTACCCAATGAACATGTGAACCATCACACACACATATATCTATATTTGTATCTGTATCTATGTCTATATCTATATCATACCTATATATAACTAATCCGTAGCACATATTTTAATGGGGTCGGCTCACCCACCATCAGCTCTTGTGCCACAACGGAAGCACATCGCTTCACGAATCGTGCGAGGCTTCTGGACTTCTTGGTGGAGCTCTGCGGCTTGCCATTGGTGGCCATGCGCTTGGAGCTCTTCGAAAAGAGGCGATGGACGGATAGGGTCGGAATGTCGGGGGTGAAAAAGGCATTGACCTTTCCGAGGATGACATGTGTTTTGATTGTGTTTTTGTTAGGTGTTTTTGTTAGGTGTTGATTGTTGTTTATTTGATTTGATTTGACAGTTTGGCAGGACTTCGGAGGTTTTCGGATGTGTAATTATGTCAATTGACGTTCTGAGGACTTTTGGATGTGTCTAACTTTTCTCGTTTTTTTGTTCTTTGATTGTTTTTGGATGAAATGATTTCGACGCTTGCAAATTTGTGTGGATACGTACTTATATCTGGTTGGTGGTTTGGGACATTTTTTATTTTCCATAATATATGGTATAATCCTTCCCATTGACTTTCATATTTTTCAAAAGTTGGTTAAAACCACCAACCATATATATATTTATATTTGTGCCATCACAAGACCTAGTTATAGAATGCTGGTAAATATTCCATACATGGAGCCTATGGGTATATATATATATATGTCGTTGGCGTCCTCGCAGGCCGGGATCGACGAATCTCATCCCTTGGCATCAGGCGCCCGCTGCTATAGTGGTTCTATATGGAATCAATAGATAACACTAACACATAGATAAGTTATAAACCAACTATTTGTAAATATAGAACTATCTAATTATCTATTTTATCTTACTGTATCTTATCCTTGTTTTTCTTATTTTATCTTATCTTATCTATTTTTCTATCTATCTATCTGACTATCTTTCCATCTATCTATCTATCGATCTATCTATCTATCTATCTATCTATATATCTATCTATCTATCTATCTATCTATATTTCTATCTTATCTAATCTAACCTAATCTAATCTAATCTAACCTATCTATCTATATGCATATCTGTATATATATATATATATATGCTAGTTATTGGAGTCATAAAGCAACTTAGCTAAGTAACTTGGGCACCACCTTGTGGGAACGAAAGTGACCATGACCTGGCGAAAAAAAAAAAAAACACAATTTTTTGGTGCATGATATATTAGCCAATTAGGAAATTAGGACTTATTAATATATATATAGCGACGGACAAATACTTAGAACATCATTTGGAAAAAAATCTGAAAATCGTCACAGCGGGGATGTTCTAAGTATTAAGTCGTTAGAACATACCCAAAACCTATACTTAGAACATTTCCAAGCTATACTTAGAACATCCCAGTGGGGAACCAATGGGATACAAATATTCAAAATTATACATAATTCATTTTAGCTCATTTTAGTATTGAAACCTATGCTTTTTGACTACCCTCTGTAGGAAACCCACAAATTATATACTAGAGACCTTCCCATTGCAGCGAAGACTGCTTGGGATATTGTTCCCGAAGAAAAGGTATAGAATGCTGCAGCAGTGAGGGGAGAAAGTGTTCTAAGTATGGTGTTCACCAAGGTATTTGTGTGTATATATGCAGATTTACCAAAGTAACAGGACATGTTCTAAGTATATGTGTGTTTAATGTTCTAAGTATGCAAAAAATCAAAGGAGATGTTCTAAGTATCTGTTTTTCTGATGTTCTAAGTGCGTACTTAGAACATTTCTGATGTTCTAAGTGTAGTTGTTTTGATGTTCTAAGAAAAGGTTCCGAAATTTTGGAAAAAATGATGTTCTAAGTATATGTCCGTCACTATATATATATATGTATATTGCATAATAATAGGGCTCACTAATCAGGAATAAGCAGGAATTATTAGTCCTCATGATATATCATGACTTTTGTCGGTGCATGATGGCGTATGAACCACCAGCAACCACCCATCAGGGCTTAGTGACCATTATTTTTTCATGGGTTACCAACTGCCAACAACCACTAACCAGAGCTTATCAACCATGAAGTATTATCAGCAACAAGCACGTGTATAAGAGCCTGTCAATCATGATAAGCATCGATGTTATTGCTCAGTGGCCACCATGGGGACTGTCATCCTATTATATCCCGCTATATCCTCTTGTATCCCGTTGTATGCCCTCAGTTGTTTTGTCAAATCGCCCATTTACAGCGTATGGAAATTCGTGGTGGAGTCAGCTGAATCCCGATTACCCTCTGGTAAACTAACATAACTATGGAAAATCACCATTTTTAACGGGAAGATCCATTATAAATGCCCATTTTCTATAGCTATGTTAGTTTACCAGAGGGTACCCTCAGATATTCCCTCAGGTATCCCCATGAAAATTGGATGCTTTACCTCCAATGACTTGGCAATTTGGGCATCAAAATTCAGCCGTAGCAATTTCAGTTACCTAAGTTGGAGGTACCGACCATTTTTCAATATTTTTCAGGCCTATTATGGGCTAAATTTCAGTGGTTTCTATGGCTTTGTATTGTACAGTACCTCTACTTTAGGGTCCTGAAATGACCATTGATGACATGTGTTGTCTTGACATTGGCATCCCATTCATACCTATTGTGGTTGGCTATATATATATAATGTTACATCCCTATTATTCTTCGTTGCATACCTATTACCCTCTGGTAAATTAAGATAGACCCTGAAAATAAACAATTTGTTTTTGGAAACGAATCTTCCAACCATTTCCAACCCCTATTTGGCGCTATGTGAATTTAATGCCTATTATGCTTGATAATATCCTTATTGTTCTCGGTCATACCCTGCCAGGACACTTACACAACCCACGTGGGCTTTAGCTGGAGCCCCGCAGAGGCGGAGGCGGCGGCCAAGCCGCACCCGGTGACCTTGTGCCTTGGATTCGTTGGTCATACATATATTGGGACAATATCATGGGTACATAATGGATATAAACATATATATATATATGATATATTGATATATACATATATAGTAATATACACATATATATATATATATATAGAATTTACATATTATATATTATATATATGTATATGCATGCATTTATGTAAGTATGTGTATTCATCTATACATGCATAGATCAATATATGTTTTTGTTTGTGTAGATATGTGTATATGTATATCTACTGTTGGCTAAACATGGTGATTTGACCAGCAAAAATCTTACGCTCGGGAAGCCCGCCGACAGTAGGTGTGCGAAGGTTTATTGTGGATGAGAATAATTGAACTATAGTTGGTTACAAAGATGTTTCATAGATGTTTTTTGAAACCATTGGCAACCATTGGTAACCCTTCTCATCATATTTTTTGGACCTATGTTTATCAACGTTTCTGATGGATATGAATGGAAATTTTCTGCTTGGTGTTTAATGTTTTTCAACCCATCCAACTATATCCAGCCATTCAGCATCCAGCAAAAATTGTGAAGCTAGACACTTCACCAACCTAGTGAAACTGTTGAGCTTCACAAACGCAAAAATTGTAGATTTTTAATGGGAACATCCGCTATTAATGGCCATTTTCAATAGCTACGTTAAATTACCAGAGGGTAGCCGTGGGGGAAAAAAAAAACGACACAGCACAGCAGATCATTTTCCGAATGGGGTTTCCCCATGGCTTCCCCCTATGTTCTGTCGTGTTGTGTTACCATGAATAAAATAGACATAGCTATGGTACCACACGTTAAATTGTTCCAACACGACATAGATGGGGAACCATTTAAAATATGTCTATGTTACCATGAATAAATGATGTTACCAATGTTACCTTGTTTTTTTTGCTGTTGCCCAGTGGGCCAAGTGGGGACAAGGTGGGTGGCACTGGACACTGCATCCTCTGAATCTGGAGGTATGGAGCTCCTTGGTAGACATTTGAGTACGAGAATTTGATTAATGGGATGGGATATCCCATGAAATTTCAGTAATAAATCTGGCTTAATCTGGCTATTTGTATGGGATATTTGATGAGATTGAGTATTTAATGGGAGTTGCAGCATCCCATGATTTTTTTGATGAGATGCGCAATTTTGAAACTGATATCATCATTTTACATAATATGTGTTTGATGCCTGGAAAATGGTCTCTTGGGGTTCCAGAAATATATATATACGCATGAATTTTTATATTGTATAAAAAAAATATCCACATGCATGTGTACATATACATATTGATACATCTAATCGCCGTGATCGCCGAGGATGGTCCCCGGACGGCACCGCGAACTGCTGGGCGCCGCTGTCCCGAAGGGAGCCATCGTGGATGCCGCAGCACATGGCGTCTCGGCACAGCCATGTTGCTCCAGTTCGTTAGATAACTTGGTGCAAGTAACTCCAACTTCACTGTGGGCCTACAATACATAATTATGTCTATATATATATATATGGATTAAAATAAATGAATGTATAATTATAAATCATATGTAATATATATATATATATGATTGCCGCTCGTACGGTTTTTTAAAACCAACTGTTTGGGATTATTTCAGGATATTTCAGGGAAATCTGCAGAAACACATGAACACTTTCCATGGTTTTCCCATTGTAAATGGGAGGTTTCCTGTAATATTCTCTTCAAACCCAATGAAAACATGAAGAAGCACAGGTGTATATATATATACAGTGTAGATATATGTATATATATATATACAGTATGAATATATATATATATATACATATGTACAGTATAATTAGTAGTATATAGTGAATATAGATACATATACATACATGATATATATATATATATATAACCACCACAACAATGATAAGAAGGGAACCAGTGAGTTTCCAGAACGGAATCAGTATAAATGCACAGAAGTATTCGCATGCAGCTTAATATACGGAACAGCCAACCACCACGAAAGCGGAAACAAAACATGCTTTGGGGACAAGATTCGTCTCAGCTATTATATTGGACTTCCAGATTGCACCCCTTGCTGCAAGGCCACAGCGTTGAGTACAAGCTCTTACCGGGACAGGCGGGTGTTTCTTGAACGCAATCACAATGCCCCGGTAGTGTTGTGGATACAACCTATCCTACAAGTCTGGTATGTACCATTAACATCCATTAACATCCATGAACATTTTTGGAAGTTCATCAGTCTGTTCAGTTGTCTCTTTTTCAAATGTTATTGTTTGTAGATGTTCAATGCTAGTTTGAAACGCCCCGAAGGTGTAAGCAGCGACGTGGGCGCGTCTTCAGTAGCACGGGGTCCAACAAGACACAGTGATATGTTAAATTTGAACACATGTAGGAACAACCAACAATCTAGCGAAACCTATGATGGGCTCCCATAGTTCATCATTTCAATGCATGTTGGATCCTTCTTGCACAAGCCTACCATTGTAGCACAGCGATTGCCAACAAGGGCCAGGGTCACTCTGAGTCAGCATCATATGATCTCCATAAACTTATATGGTTCTCCAGTCATTGATGCTACAAACTCATTCTAAAGTTCTAAAGGGTTAAAGGCTGGGAGCCACAATCAAAACTGGAAGCCGCAATCAAAGAAGGTATGCGAATCCACCAGCACCAAATGACTACAGTATTGATATGTATTGATCAGAAATACAAACCAGTGGGCACTGCACACTCCACAATCAAAATCTCTATCTCCCAAAAACATGCTTTATTAAATTGGGTATGCCCAAACTTTGGCTTCTTGCGAACCGCCTTTTTTGTGGTTGAAGGTACCTCCTTTATGTCGCCACTTCCCCTATCAGAAATGCCAAAACCAAATTGCGATCTCATCAGTTTATATAACAAACAAAAATGCATGGTGAAAATCTCGGTTTTGTTCGTTAAACCCCCATTTCATGCCTAAATCATGTTGACACTTGTTGGTTTGAGAGATCTCCAATATAACAATCAGTAGGTAACTTCTAACAATTACTGTATACCAAACCACCCCCTATTTTTTTCCGCAAGAGACACTATTAGACTATACTTTTCTATTTGCCCATTCACACTGGATTAAACGAACTTCTCATTGTTTGATGTTTGGATGATCGAGGTTCATCATCCATTGACACCTCACCGGTCTTTGGAGAATCGATCTGCCCACAGCAGGCCGTTTGCTACATCAACCCGGGGCCCGGGTTCAAATGCGAATTATTAATCCCATCACCCTAATATTAAACACCCCATAAATGGTCCCAATTATGTGGAAATTCTCTGCTAAACCATGGTTTCTAGGGGGTGTTTTTTCAAATTTTAGGGGGAAGGGATTAGGAACATGTATTTCAAGTTCTGAAAATTGAGTTTGAAGAAAAAATGGTTATGCCACATTGAGTTATGCCATATTTTTCTCCGGGACCCAAGGATTTTGGAAACAGGCTTGACACGATGACCCAACAAAGATGGTAAGGCCAAGGCACCATAACTAGGGAGTGCTCAGCCAGTAGAAGTTGCTGTGATGCCAGTTGCAGTTGGTTGTTGAGAAGCTGGACATGAAAAGGAACATGTGAAGTCAAATTGGTCCAGCATACACACACACACATATATATACACATATAAATAGATATAGATATAGATAGAGAATGTACATATATATGGAGAATATGTTTCATCTATATTTGTTTTATATCTATCTATGATTGTAAAAAATATTATCCAATATAACCGATGAATAAAGTGGTTATGTCCGATATTAGATGTCTACATGCTGCCCGAGCTGTACTGAGAGTTGCTGGCTTATTAGGGGTGCCTACGGGTGTGAGAGAGACTTTGCTTCCTTAGACTTAGAGACAGCACCGAGTAGTGAACACGCCTACGGCACGAGAAAGAAAAGAAAGAAAGAACCGATTAATAAAATTATGACTTAGAATCATCTAGTGATACTGTGGATGGAAGAAATCCTGCACCAGTTGGTATATGGTTTATCCTCTTATAACCCCATTATTTACAATGTTTCATAGTTACCTACCGGTTGCCAACTGGCGCAGGATTTCTTCCATCCACAGTATGAAGATGTATATCATATGACACCTATAATTCTATAATCTATAAGTTATATCTTCGGATTGCAGTCGCGTCTGAGGCGCGCCTTTCTGGTGCGTTTGGTGCCATGGTCCGAGACCATCCGGCAGCGTGTCACCGAAGAGGTTCTGTTGGGAATGTTGGGAGGATGGAATGATGATATTCGATCGTTCCAACATATATTAATTCCCCCATACTGGGATAATGGAATATAGGGAATCATGATTCGATGATTTTTATCATCAAAGTGATATGAACCTTTACGCATTTCACCTTTTATGGACTAAGATGGTGTGGTTGGCATTATTTACCTTCCAGTAATCAAACATGGCTTGCTGGAAAATTCCAATTGCTGAACTATTTTCCATTACTATGTCTGATTGCCACAGGGTTTCCATTGCGTTTAAGAAGCAAAGCCGATGAAGTTTTCACCAACGATACCCTCTGGTAATTTAACATAGCTATTGAACATGGCCATTTATAGTGGATTTACCCATTGAAAATGGTGGATCTTTCCATAGTTATGGGACAGTCTACCAGAGGGTATCATGGGTAGGTACAGGAGCCTGTGTGGACCTCCCAGCCTTCGGGGAAATATATCTGGAGGTGCCGACGGTATCCGACGGTCGGGTCGTGGCCTTCGTGGGAGGGATCGTGTGTAGGCATGGGATGGCATGGGTAGAGTTGTTGACATCCCTTAAATATACGGTTTTTGAACGTGTTGCATTATGTACGAATATATATATATATACATATATATATATATATGTAGAATATGTATATATATATATATGTATAAATGTATGTATGCATGAATATTTACATACTTGAAACAACATTAAAAGGCAGCAGAAGACAATACATAGTTGTCTATACACACATGATATACAGATATGGTGTGCGCCTATTGGCCACGTGTCATTTGAAACACTCACCACGAGGGCCCATGACGTTGATAGCCGAGAGGACAAGGTTTGTTGCTTTCATGTATTTTCCATTTTTATACTAAGTAGACTAAGACCAGCCCAATAATATTCATCATTATTTGCCCCTATCTATAATTATAATTAATTATAGGTATATATATATATATTTGACTCATTTCACCTTAATACGTTATCTATTATTAAAAAAATATATACCGTAAGTACTTTTGAAACAGTTTGTATAGTCTATAATATCATGCAATAATTGTCTTGTTGATCTAAATCATTCTAAATCTATAGTTATACTGTGTATATATATATATAAGAACCTATCATCTATATTTTTAGTACCTATCATCTATAGTTGTTTTCTTAAGCGTTATATAACAATGACAGCTACCACCTCCCCCGCCTCAGCGATGGAGGCCTGGAAATCCTGCAGCCACTGCGCCTGAGAGAGCCTTAAATCGACTCCTGGTATGCTATCCGCAGGAGTCAAAAAAAAACGATGGCGTAAGGTGGGGAAAGCGACGGAAAACCTGGGGAAACCGCCATGGAAAATCTGGGTTGAATGGGATTGATCCATTTGATTCATGGGATATTCATGGTGTGAAATGGAGAATGAATCAGTTGATATGTGGATTTAAAAGGGGAACATGATGGTACACTATTGCATCCGTATGGTGCCCTGTTTTCAGGCAAACCCATATATTAGATACAACAGTACATTATAGAATTGTACATTTGGCCATACTTTTCCAAATGAGAATGCATGCTTAAATTCGCCCATTGAGCGCGGTTCAATTCTATCATTGGTATCAACGCCACATGGATCATTGGATCTTCCGCAAGGAAGGAGAGGAATTGGGGGAACCCTTGCGGGTTCGTCAAACATCCAAGAGATCATCCGAAAAAAGTCTCAGCTTCACCTGCGCAAACCCCGCAGCTGGTCAATCCGCCACGTGTTTTGGCAGCCGCTGTATCTAATGGAACAATTGGGAATCTGAGTGTCAAGTCGCTGATTTCTGCCATTTTCTTGCTTTACACATATTTCATGTACAGTAAATAATAGTATGTATGTAAAGTGTTTTTGGTACTCAATGGTTGCTGCATCGCGTTTACTCGTTGGTGCCGACCAGTAAATGGTGGAAGACAATCACTCCGTCACCCCACATCGATATGCAAAGTTGGTTGGTATAGTTTGTGGTTTGGTTTGCGTTTTCCTAATGCAAGAGCATGGGATGATGGACCCGAACTGGCCCTTACGGGCTGCCTGTTTCCATTTTTTTAAGGTGGCTGAAAGTACCAACCCGGTATCAAACACTCACAACTCCACGCCCCACCTGCATCAATTCCACAGTCGCCATGCCGCGCCCAGCCGTTCGTCGTTTGCAATGGAGCCCCTCGGCACCGTGTGGAAAATGGTTGGTTGTCAGTTTTACCCTCTGGTAAACTAACACAGCTATTGAAAATTGTCATTTATAGTGGATTTTCCCATTAAAAATAGTGATTTTCCATAGTTATGTTAGTTTACCAGAGGGTAGATTGTCCGACTCCGACTGTCTTGAAATTGAGTTTTTACAAGCATGCTGAGGCTGGAATATTCAGTGAGCGGTGGTATCAACTTGACATAACTTCACAATGTCCGCAACATCGACAGAGATATTTGCAGACTCATCTATATATGTACACACTTAGATTAGATGGCTTTGCATGTCCACTGGCACAGTCATTTCGACATGTCCAAACTCAAAATAACCATACTATATGATTGTTATGTTCCCGGACTAATCTTCAATGATGTCTGTGGGGAAAGTCTAGCTTTCGGAACAAATGTATGCCCTCACGTTCTCACGCCTTTACTACCTGAAATTTGTACATGATTTCAGCCCTTACAACTGGGATGTAATGGTTCCTGAAGCTACATATATATGTATATATATATAGTATTATATAGTGAGATGTGCAACCCTTAAACAAAAATCTGTGTTTTTTTTTTTAAATATATAGAGCATAAGCATAGTGTGCAAAACCCAATTTTATCCCCTCCATGAATTGATTTTGGTTACTCATGGCATGGATAGCACCAGTGTTTACCAGGTGACTCCTGCTCCAAGTGCTATCAGATGCTACTAACGCTAGCGTTAAGTCGTATCAGCTTGTAAAAGTCGTATCGGGAGGCCGTGCGCCTGGAAAAAGTTCAAGTTTGGCATCACCACAACTTTTAGTAATTGAACAATTTCATTGTTTTGGGGCCGTGCGGCTGGAAAAAGTTCAATGTTTTTTTTTTTTTGCGTTGATTTTTGAAAAATATATTTGATCATTCTTTCAAGGGGGCAAACGCTGGTTGCTGCTTGCCTGCTGCTTGCCTGCTGCTTGCCTGCTGCTTCCTTGCTGCTTGCCTGCTGCTTGCCTGCTGCTGATTAGCTGCCGAGAATTTGTTTGTATTAACTTGTGCCCTTCAAAATCATTGCTGTGCGCAATGCTTCGGCTACTTTTAACTACATCTCCAAGTATGGATGAAACAGGCTGTGCCATGGTGATTCTTCTTCCCTGATGTGACTTTCCACTACCTGATGTGACTTCTCCGTATCGCCGCCGTGCCATGGGGATGATGTGACTTTTCCCGCCTGATGTGACTTAAGTACGGTGTTAGTATCACCCTTTTGTAATCAAACAAAAGGAATGTGAAACACACATTTTAATTTTACCAAACAAATCTTGAGATATACTCTAAGTAAATATGTAGATGCATGACTCTCATTGCCAACTTAGATTGCCTGAGGGTAAATCCCCATGTGTAATTGCCCTCGATCCTTGATGGATAATTTTTGATCTTGCGATGTACTTCGATGTTTGATAGAACGATGTTCGATGCTTAGAAATCCCATGAAAATCCATGAAACCCATGAAGATCTCGAGGTTTGACAGCTCGATCCATAGGTTGTTTCTCCTCATCCCAAGCCTGGCCTGGAGGTTCTTTTTTTGCGCTGGCGGTGGATGCTCATCCAGTGTATGCGGACAGCTTCGACCTGCTGTTTGATCCAGTGGAGGCCGTAGATGCCAGTTTCATCGAAGGTTCATGAACCGCAGAGGTATGTTCATGCTCCGTTAGGGACATAATTACGGATGATTTGTGCTTTGTTGTTTTTTTTAACTAAAAACTTTACAGTTCTTTGTTGGGAAAGATCCTCGTTTTGAAATGTTTGGAGGGGGGTCATGCTCAGCACTTGATGGTCTAAAGTGTGGCCTGTCCAGCACTCCGGTTTCATCAAGAATGGGGTACCGGGTACACCCCAAATCTATCAACACCAAACTTGGTCTCATGTTTTCTTTACATCGGATTTTTGGCGATATCCGCATGTTTTTTTTCTTTCATTTAATCATATAGGTGATTTTACCATATCTGTTTCCCATTTCAATGCCTATTTAGTGCTAGAATTTCTCAGCCATGAAGGGATCCTCGACTTTCAGGACATCGTGGACGAACATGAGCACTGCGGATGGGCCAACCCCATCGATCTGACAATCAAGGCATCAACCTCCAGCCCCTTCGAGGCCCACGGCCAGGCTTTGGGGTGGGAATTTCAGGCAGGGGACCCGTGAGGAGGAATATTCTCAAGTGTTTGCTGTTTTCATGTGGTGTTTTCTATTTGTTTTCCATTGCTTTCCACTGATTTCCATTGTTTTCCATTGGTTCCTTTTCCATTGGTTTGCATATTGTTTTTCACTGGCTTCCATTGCCACTGGGCCGCAGGAAGTGATTGAGATACGAGAAGACGATTGCGGAAACCGCGTGTCGTGGCTGCTAGGGATTAAAAAGTTTCCCTATTGCTTGAAACGGGAGGTTCAACCAGCAGAACAGGCGATGCAAAACCAAGCATAGGATCTAGGGATATTTTTATATGTATGTATACATATATATATATAATGCCAACATCGGATTAATCAACCCCCCCCC